>OX371223.1:256235476-256835476 GCA_947310385.1 Nephrotoma appendiculata
AATGTGGCCATGTGAAAAAATCAAAACGAAATCAAAAAGACGTTACATTTTATTTGTGATGGTAATGTATATAAAAGTAACGATCATGATCATTGATAAGTCTTATAATCCGTATTAATATGTCTACTTAATTCATCATGATCAATATTGATTTTCTGTCAAAATATCAATTTCTTTTAAAATCTTCTTATGGTTTAAGTGAAATTTAAAAAGTATTTTTGATAAATTTCGTCAGAATTAAAACCAAAATAAATCTTCGTTATAACATTAAATGAACTCGTGTTTAAAAAAAAAATATATATTTTGCTCATTTTGCGCCAACTTAACGCACCACAAATGCTTTATGAAGTAATATAATATCGAATAACACCAAAAATGTTTAATGGCCACCCAATTTGATTGAGCATTATAACAAACAATAATAGAAATATAATTAGAAATGATTTTTAAATTTATCCAGCCAAACACACTTTACACATACACCCTGCTAGAGAGTACATATAAATAAATTGCTTCGTAAGGATAAGTCAGCATAAATTTTGATTTTATTTTGATGTTATGTTATGTTTTTGTTGCTTCTGACATGTTCGTACATGTATATGTACATTATAAAAATGCGCGCGCAGCTTATTTGCCAAATTTTAATGAATGAACATATGTACAAAAAAAATTGCGCTTTGTTGTGATTTTAACTGGTAATATTTTAAAGCTCGGTCTTGCATAATTTAAAAAAAATTATCTTTAACTAATAATAATTGAACCACTCCTCCATTTCTCGGCCAATCGTTATGCTATGGACAGAACAATATTGTACCGGAACCTATTTTTATATCGCGCTCTTCTAAGTGAAGTAATCAACAATAAAGATCTGAGGGATCCGTTTAATTTTCTTTCTGTAAAATCGTATTTAATAGTAAAATTGTTTTTGAATTTTAGAAATTCAAAATATCGATATTAAATTTATTAAGTAAGAAAAACAAAAAAATTAAAAATTTTAATATTTATTTGATTCGAGTAAAATTAATCAATTTGCTAAAAATTGATCTTGTCAAAATTTTACTAAGACATTTTTTCACCTATATGTGATCGCTAAACTAGCGTTATTTCATCAAAAAATTACGCAAATTACCCAGTTTTATTCATGATCATGGAAATCGCGGTCTTGGCCAAAGCTGTAAATTGCTTAAGTGAAAATTTACACACACGGGATTCCATTGTATAATGTCAGTGCAAGTACAAATTTTAGTACTTTACGTGAATGTTTGGTTTTGGTTCTTTACGTTTTGTTTGGTTCAGTGGGTAAGCATTTTCTATTTCAAATCAAAAAAACATGTGACAACCAAATATCAGTTACTAGAAAAAAATAAAAAGTTTTAATTACTTAGCCTTAGTGAAACTATTCAATAGTTCTAGAAAAGGTTTGCAAAACATTATATCAGTAATTTCTAGTGGAGCAGGTTCAGTCGCTAAATATTTTTGATATCAGCAAACGTATGACATTATGACGTAAACAGCAGTAAGTAATTTAAAATTCCTTGGAGAGACATACAACTTTAAATTTTAAATTATTTTCAGATAACACAGCAGATTTCAGTGGGTTATGTAATAATTATAGTACAGTTCTTCATCGTTCGAGGCGTTAGTGACGATGATGATTTTGACCAAACATATCTACCGAAGGACGATATTGAAAGCGACAGCGCTCAAAGAAAATTCAGTGGCTCGATATTGCCAATCTGTGAGAGTCCGCCTTTAAAATATTGCGGTACGCACAATATACCTATTTTGACCACCCCTTTAAAAAAAAGGCACCAAACCTAAATTAAATAAAGAAAACTGGAAAAGAAACTTGTTGAAGAAATCAAGGAATAGTGGGAAATCTTACGAAATGAACACAATTAAAAATAAAAGGATAAAGGAGAAAATAAAAATTAAAACGTGTGGAGAAAAATGTAAACGTCAATGCTTCTCAAAGTTTACTGAAAAAGAACGAACTCAGTTGTCTTCTAAATATTGGAGCTTAGCCGATATAGAAAAATAGAGACAATTTATTGCAAACTCCATGCAAGTTCGTGTGTATAAATTATATTTCGATCCAATCATAAGGAAAGGAGTTAGATAAAACATTGACTCAATCCCAAAGATCCGGTAGCAAAACTGTAGCGGGTATTCATAAAGATTATGCCACCAGTTGGAAAGGCAGAAATGTCTCATTCGCAAATTATGTACTGTTTAACCGCATTTTTACATAAGAATATAACGTTTCCCCAGAAAAAGATTTATGTGACATATGTTACGCTTAAGATAATTCAGAAGGTCAAGAAAGCGGAAAAACGAATAAAGAAAATTCCGACGTTTTGTAGCTACAGCAGTAACGCAATTATCAAAAGATGACGTATTCGTCTTTTACTATTTATCAAAGCTAAATGTTTTAAATTTGGCTACATGTAAGAGTTTTGGGAATAAACTCACTCATAAATTCCTAATCGAAGGACACACACAGAATGAGAGAGAAACAGCTCGTTCCTTGATTGAAAGACAGGTAAAACGACTTCTTAAGAATGGACCATCTACACACCAGACACATTTATTTCCGTAATATTACGTCAACAACAATCACTTTGGCTTGACAAAAAATCTTTTCAATAGAAGGGTTGCCTGAAACAATTGTATCCGTTAATGGACCTCAACTCGTATCCAACGAATTTGAAGAATTTTGTAAGCTAAATTGAATTATTGATCTAACAATTGCACCTTTTCCTC
Organism: Nephrotoma appendiculata; assembly: GCA_947310385.1. Classification (NCBI taxonomy): domain Eukaryota; kingdom Metazoa; phylum Arthropoda; class Insecta; order Diptera; family Tipulidae; genus Nephrotoma; species Nephrotoma appendiculata. The sequence continues at coordinate 256,238,240 of OX371223.1, forward strand.
CAGCGTCAAATGGTCAAGCTGAGCGTTTTGTTAGAACTTTAAAAACGTCATTTTATAAAATAATTTCGGAGCAAATAAAACTTGCTGAAGTTTTTATCAACGTATCGATCAACACCTGATCCAATATCATAAAAGTCACTAGCGGAATTACTTCAAGGCGACAAGTGGGTTGTGTTTGTGAGTTGCAGTATTTTATTTTAATGCAATTCACCTCCTGTGGTCCTATTCTGGTAATTCGCCGGAAATAGGAAATAATTCATTTTTTTGTAGCAGCTATTCCCCAGACCTTTTCCCCAATTCTCCGTTTTCCAAAAGATAATTCGGGCCATTGCGGAATAAATTTACGGGAAAATAATTTAATTATTCGTAGCGACACACGATCGTAATAAAACAAGAAAACAAATGTCTAAAAATAGTTTACTACATTTAATTTGTTTTGTTGATATTTTAATCGAATTTTACTTAAACAAAAAAAAATCTGTTTATTAAAGTAAAAAAGTGAATATTGATAATAATATTGCTATAAGTCATCATAATAAATTACCGTTAAATTCGATTCCCAGTTAATTCTTTCCTAAAATAGGTATGGAATAATAAACGTCAAAACTGCTATAATGGAGAATAATTTTGTCCCAAAAGCCGGAATACACTTTTGCGGTAAAGAAATACAACTGCTACAATGGGAATTACCAGAACTACTAGAAAAACAAGGACCATCTTTTAAAATTAGTCCAAAAAAACTTAATTCCAAAATATTACAGAGCTTTTTATGAAAATTTGTTTGAAACTTCAATTGTTATTTTGTATAATTGTATTGTTTAATTTCATTAAGTTGTGATATCTAATGAAAAGCGTGATATTGAATAAAATTCTTTAAACAAAAAACTTTACGTTATCTTATTTGAGGAGAACCAAAGTGAAGTAAGTCAAACGATTCTAAAAAAAACAGTGAATTTAAAATGTTTCCCAACAATAACAACAACATCTTATTTCCAGTTGTGTCGTGTATTCGGAAGCATTTGTGGCAAGATTGTCTTAAGCCTAACTGGAGTTAGTTTTCAGGCTGTAGGCTACTGTTTCTTATGTTTCAATATACGTTTGTTTAATAAAATATAATATAGGTCACTAATATATATTTAAGAAATGTATGTGTCTACTTAAAACTTTAAATGTGTGTCCTCAAAAAATTGCATTTTTGAGTTATGTTAAAGTTGCAGCAAATGACCGATATAATATATAATTTAATATTTTCATCTGTCATGCGCCACCCGATTTTAAATCGTCAACTTCTGCATATTATTAAGCATAGTAAGAAACATAAAACAACAACAACTTGTCTACAATTTAAATATGGCCACGCCATTGTAAAATAAATGTTTATTACCTTTCCGATTCAACTTTGATGACCACGATCACTTATTTTATAAAAATTTACTTTAATATTTAAAAACTTTACAATAAAAAACAATAAGAAATTGAAATACCAAAAAAAATCCACGCACAGCTGTGTGCGAATTAATCCGCCAACCTGTCACATCCACATGAAACTGGAGATATAAAAATAAAACAAAAGCGTGAAAAACAGCAAGAGAAAAAAAAAATTTTCGTACTTGTACTAAATTGAAATTTGTGCCTTCGCTATTTTATAGTATGGACTGCAGTGCTGCCACTTTGCTACAAATGTAGCAGATATGCTACAATTTATTCATTTTAAAGTTTCACTACCCACTAAACCAAATTTGCTACATTTTTAATGCCAAAAGTTTACGCAGTTATTTAATACATAATATTTCATATTACACGAGAAAATTAAATATTTTAGCTAACTTCATTATGCTATTATTTCTTCTATCACTTGTTTCTCGCGCGATTTGGTGCTATTTTTAGTTTAAAAGGTTTTCTAGTGTTAATACGAGTACTTTTAATTGTTTAATAGATATGAACGGTATTTTCAAACGAATACAAAACCAAGGTAAGTGATTCATACTTTGTTCACGTGGTCCGTAGTGTAGTGTAGTGTATTATCACACCATGTGAACAGAGAAAAAACAGTACCAAAGTGTATTATCAACTACGGTCAAAATGCTGTAGTGTAGTGTATTTGCAAATACGCACCACGTGAACACTTAGCGTAGTGTAGTGTTCTTAGAGTTGACAGTTGTGGTTTGTTATGATTTTGAATTCAAAAGATTTATGTGCTATAAATCTATCAAAAATCATCAAATTTTACGACTTAGCTTTTTAGACTCGTTGGCTTTCATTTGAAAGTGTAGTCAACCGAATTTTAGAACCGATGGATCCTCTAAAATATTATTTTAGCCTATATAATTACGGAGATCTTCATAGTTCAAACGTAGGCTAAATGAACGATTTCTTGATGGGCGCTGTGAATAAATGTTATCTTTTACTCATGGCTTATGTTCTTAAATTAATAATTGACTTAAACACACTTTTCCAATCTGAGACAACGCAAATTCACGTTCTTTACACTCAATTGCATACTCTATACATCGAAATTATTAAAAAATTTATAAAACCAGAACATTTGAACTTTAATGTCGATACAAAAAACTCTGATTTGTACCTAACGCTAACATCAATGCACTTTGGCATTAAATTTGAAAATTTTCTGTTATCAGAAAGTTTAGAGGAAGAACAAATTAGACCTCTTAAAAATAGTCAAGTTTCGTATTACATTGAGCTTTGTGACCAAATTAAATGCAGGTTTGATATTAACGATACAAAATCAAAGCTCCTTAAATATATAAATGTAAATAAAATTGTAGCGGGAAGCCTTTCTTCTATATTGCCATTGAAAAATGAATTTCCATTTTATGTAGGGGAAATAGAAAAGCTAAATAATCAGTTTCGTAGGCTAATAGGTAATGTGGCCTCAAAATTTTCGGGCGACGTTACAAAATTTTGGACAGCATTAAAACTATCAAAAGAAGCCTTTAAAATACCAGTTTTTAATGAGCTTTTAAATTATATGTTGATATTATGTTCTTTGCCGCACGGTACAGCTGCTGCGGAAGTTTGTTGGGAAGTATGTGACGAGCCCGGTCTCTTAAAATTTTCTGATAAATCTAAGTTTGTCGACGGAAAATACCAAATGGAACTCTGAGAAATTTGGGAAAATAAATTGAATTGTTTGTCATGTCAAGTATTTAATTTTGTCTTCTTAACTGAAAAATGTAATTTTGATAGTTTTCTCAATAAAAACTAAAAAATAAAGATCGCAAGATTTACTACGAAAAATGAGCGTTTACTACATTTCATCTAGGGAAGTGGCAGCACTGGTACGGAGTTCAGTACGAAATAGGATTTTTTTTCCAAATTGTGGGAAAATTACATGTGCTGGGAAATGGGACTTTTACACGCCATCTTGAATTTTTTAACTAGTGGTGATTTACACTGTTAATTTATCTCAAATTAAAATTAATAAAAGTATTTAAATTATTTGTTGAACAATTTATAAAATAAATTTAAAATTTATAAAAAAAATAACAAAATACTTAAAATAATTTGTTAACTAAGCGCTTTAAAAACATTACAAAAACCAATTATTCTGTTTAATAAAAATCTATTTGAAATAGAAATTGTTAAGAATGTTTTCCAATACCAAGCTACTTCGAAAGATTTAGAGCAATAATAAGATACAATTGGCTTATTTAAAATAAAACGATTTTCATCAGTTTTGGGTTGAGTAATTTCTCAATCTGGTTTTTCAGGCGCTTAAGAATTTGTCTCACCAAATAGGGAAACGCACTCCAGTGCCCTAATTCTGTAAAAACCAAGATAAATTGTAATGTGTAAAAGTGATAACTTTTACTCACGAAAAAAATTATCGTAGTAGATTTATATTGGATATCGTGATGTTTTAGTAAATTCACATTCTCTAATTTTTTTTTGCAAGATAAAATGTAAAGTGGCAAAATAAATTTATGTCAAAAAGTATCACCAACAATTTATCGTTGAATAAATAACTTTACTTGAATGTGTAAAATGCTTTCGTCTGGATATTATTAAAAATTAATTGCAATTTTTGATATTTTAGTTTATAGTTTTATTTTAGAATTAAATAAGCTCAAGCTCTAACAATTTAACTAACTGTGATACCTTACATAAAAAGTTATAAAATTAATTCAATTTAGAATGCAAATTTGTGAACTTAAATGGAATTTAATCGCTGGAATGAAAATATTCTTTCACTAAAGTCAAACATTCGAATATTTTACTCGATCGTCTTCACTTTGACTTATACTTTTGCTTATTTTTATCTCCAGTATTTCCACAAAAACAACAAAACAAATTTATTACATATTTATAATTGTATGTTTAAAGTAGGGAATAAATAATGTGCCTATTTATATTAGAAGATTTAAGGGGTAGGGCATTCTAGAACAAGATGGTCTGTAGATTACTGCAAAAACCAGTTTAGTTGCTTAATACTCTAATATAAATATCAAGTGTTTCAAGTGTCTGATTTGACAACATCTAATGGATCAATTCTCCACATGACAAGCAAAGCTTTCAACTTGGTGTACACTCGTAATATTTTACTTGATCATTACACTTGCAGTTTGTTGTTGTTTAATATTTCATTTAGAGGCACTATTAGCTCTCAACAATCTTTAACATCTTACAATGCTTTAACGAGTACAAAATTTAATTATACTTGCATTAAAACTAACTTTTAATTAGCACCAAGGTCAAACAAGATGTCTATTTCATAAAATCGATTTCAAAAGAAACAGTTAATTGATCCAAGTCTCGCCTCCTACTCGTTACCGATCCTTAGGATTAAGAAACATTAACAAAGACTAAAAATTAACTCAGTTTACTTGAAATTCTAAAATTTTAGTACAATGCCGGAATTACAGAAAATATTTCTGATTCCAAGATCCGACTAATTACTTAGATATTGTTAGCTCGCATGACCAGAAAGTGCTAAATAGGGCATTTCGTCTTCAACAATGAAATACAGAGAAATTAAGATCTGCTTAATACTTAATAATTTGATTTTGTGCTAAGACTGTGTCCGAATTGTGTGATAAATATTCTTTGGTACAAACATTGTGAAAATACCGAAGACAAACGAATTATCATAGTCTATGGGCATAGTAATTTTTGACAGATAAGTGATAATTTAATCAGATGGTAGTTATCGAATGTATTAGATGAGCTGAAAAGTCCCAGGCCTAACAAAGAAAACACGTTATTTTTGTTCAATTTTTTTTTTGTTCAGTTGGTAATAACCTTCAAAAGACAGCTGTCAAAATTTCATTATATTCTGTTCATTAGTTTGTGAGTTATTGTGCTAAGAGTGACGCTACTTTTGAAAAAAAAAATCATCGAGACAACGCACCGAGTCACAAGTCAATCAAAACAATGGCAAAACCTTCGAATTGCTCCCACATCCACTGTATTTGCTAGATTTGGCTCCCAGCGACTACTGGCTGTTCGCAGACCAGTGATATTGAAATGTTAGAGCGGCGCTGGGATGATTGTGTTGTTCTTGATGTAGATTACGTTGATGAATAAAGCCAATTTTGAACAAAAAAAAACGTGTTTTGTTTGTTAGGCCCGGGAATTTTCAGCCCATGTGTTACTTGTTTAGGGCATTGATTATGATTAGAAGCTGTTTAATATGAAATGGACTTAAGACTAAATATTCAACAATATCATTGTATTTCAATTTTTAAATAATTCAATACAAAGTTAAAATTAAATAAATATAACTGGGTTTATGATTTCAAGTGTTTTTAATCATTTATAACTTAATCTTAATCTTATAATGATTAAATTCAATATTTTCAAATTAAAATTAAAACTGAGGGCGGGGAATTTGTACCAAAAAAATTATTACAGAATTCGGGCAGCAACTTGAGAAAAAAATTATCGAAAGAGAAAATTTTTCACGAATGAATGAATTGTAAATAAAATTTATATTGTACACGTCTTGTTACCATACGAAATATTTCTTTACCTATTTGACTTTTGTAATGTTCTTTTCAAACATTTGATTTGTTTCACAACTTTATACTGTATCTTGATTTGAATATCAAATAACTCCCGACTCCGACTATTTTTCAATGTATTTACAGGAATTTACGTTTCGATAAATTGTATTTTTTCAGTTTTTAAGGATATAAAATAATTAAAATTTCTTTTTGACGTTTAATGTTATTTTGTTCATTTGACGTCAATAGTTTTATCTTGGGTAAAAAAAAATGTTTAGAGAATACAATTTAAAAATGCCAAGATAATTTATTGTATAAAATTTTCACCTGTAAAATTAGCCATACCACAACCCATAACAACTTGAACTACTGTTTGTGAATAGATGCTATTTAGAATAACTTGTATCCATAAAATTAATGTTGAAATTGACATGGAAACGGTAGTTATGTTCTCTCAAATTCTAAATGTGAATCTACATAAATCATAAGAGTGTGTTAAGTTTTGACATTTATTTATCGTAACAGTTTTAAATTTTATCTTGGAGTGCAATTAGAGAATGCGAATATTGTAAAAAGGCAAAATAAATTATCGTTCACACGTTTACAAATTATGTTACTGCTTAGAGAATTAGGGCACAGAAAGTTATAAAAAAAATATGTTTAAAGCAGTCGATTAAGATTTTTAAATCAGTCCTAGATTATAACCTTGTAAACCACTACAAATATTTTATTTCCGAATAATTATGTTTTAAAAATTTTGCTTTATTTTCATCAATTTGTGACAAATTGAAGAAAGCCCAATAATTGGTGTCAAAAGTACAATTCGCAAAAACGAGGTAAACATATTTTCAGTCTGTGAACTAACGCTGAAACATCTTCAGTCAACGCATCGTATTTTGGACATTTCGGTTTCCCAAATCCTACTTCTACATTACGACGAGCACTGGTAGTGGTTTCTATAGGATAAATATAATCTACATTTAAATACATATTTTTGACCTGTCCGAATACTGTAATATGTAATTTAATTTTCTGTAATAATTTTAACATTACTGAAATAATTTTTTCTTCCATAACTTGTTCGATTGCTGTCCGAATACTGAAATATTTTTGACATTATTAAAAAATTGTAATAATCGTTATTGCACACAGAAAATAAGATAACTGAAACTTATTTTGGATCTAATATTTCAATAATTGTATAATTTAGTTGAACAAACTATAATTTGTTACATTCATAATTTAATACCTACTATTAAAGTTAGCCGACATTTTCCAGCCGACAGATAATGCAGATAGTGTCTTGAATACAGCAAAAATCAGTCATGAACTTAAGAATTTACGAATTTAGGATCGGGTTGTATCATTCGGGTGAAGGGAAAATTATTTCAGTTTATAGGAATTTAAAAATCGATAGGAGCGACAGAATAAAGAGAGTTTAACAAATAGTCAAGACACTATCTGCATTATCTTTCGGCTGGAAATATCGGATAGCTTTAATAGGGTCATAATTTAAGCAAATATAATTTCGTAATTCAAAAATGGCGCATTTCCAACAACAAGAATGAAATAATACAAAAATTATTTCAGTTACGTCAAAAATGATTACGCATAGCTGTGTAATAATTCGGTTGCATTCAGAACCTTGTCAAAATTATTACAATAGAAATAATTATTACAGTATTCGCATAGCACGTATGTTGTTGAAGACGCATATCTTTAATTGTGCATTATACATACTTATTTTTTTTCGTATTCTATTTACATTTAAATTAACTTGTTTATATTTTAGTTGTTTGGTTACAAGATTTCTGTTATGTACTGTATTTCGACAGTAAACGTTTATTCCCTCGTCGGTAAAATTGTATGCAACCACAAAGACGCTGATAATTTGTATTTGTATGCAACCACATTGACGCCGCTACTGTGATGAAAAATGTCACTCATCAGCCCGTTTCACACTATATTTCTTTTGAATTTCTTTCTTTCTTCAAACTAACGGCGCATCCCCAATAGAATTATTTTTTCCTTACAGAAAAGTATGGAAAAAAAAATGAGTACACAAATTTTTTTTTCTCAATTTTTTTTCCATACTTTTCTGAAAGGAAAAGGTTTAAGGAATTCAATTGAGGTAATGTACGCCGTAATAGATTTTTTATTGCTAATTTAAACCCTTATTTTATATTACAACACCAAATGTTTTAATTAAAACACCAAATTATTTTATTCTGCTCTCTCGAAATAAAATTTAAACTAAAATCTACATCTCAAAAATGGTCCTTAAATTTTTATTTAATTTCTATTTAGCTACTATTTTTTAGCTATCATAGGTAAACGCGGAAATAAACGAAAAAGAAATAATTTCTTTGATATGACGTGTGGAGCGGCTGATCACCCCCAAAGAGATTCTTTTCTCCTCCTCCATGTGTTTCACAGGTTAGTTGCAATTACAATGCGTCCACACGGGATATCATGATACGAGTAGCAAAGATAGGTAAAGGGTTTCCCCTTTACCGAAACGAAGTTTGATACCGGTAGCATATGCGTGTGGATGCATAGTTCAGTATTAATTAAAGTACGTATTACACTGCAATTTTATTTATATAATATGGTTCCATCTTATACGAATATTTAATATTATTCCGCTTTGTACAATAATTAATTTTTTTCATTTAATTTTATATTATTTCATTATTTATTTTGGAACAAATCTTAAATATTAATAATTTATTTTGTAATGGCGTAGGGATACGGTTCAAATTTCTTAACCGAGCGATGGATTTCGAATCCTGAAATCAAAAAATTATAATTTGTCTGATTTTATGATGTTTGATGATTTTATGCTATTTGTTTAATCGTAATACGTAATTATGTTAAGTTTGATTAATCAAAAACAAATATACTATATACTCGTATACTACCATACTGAAAATATATTTCCTGTACTATTTTTGAGTTAATAAATTGACTGAACAAATAAACAAAAATAAATCGATTACTAAAATTCTGTAACGGTAAGATTTCAAAAATAAACACTGAATGATGCTTTTATCACTCAGTTTAACTAGTTATAAAAACCCTTTAGCGAAAATAAATTGGCAAAGAATAAAAATAATGCGTTGTTGATTAGAAAGATTTCGGAATAAAGTAAAAAACTGTTAAAGCATATTTACAAATTTTAATAATTAGGAAACTACAAATTACAAAAATTAAATTAAATGGCACAGTGAAAGGCACTGTTTGGAAAAAAATGTCAAAAGTTTTGTTAAAAACTGTCAAAAATCATGACAAACCTAAATTGAAAAATTGGAATCTTCTGCTTTCTTCACTGTTTTTTCAAAAGCTTTCGATCCTGTAAATAACAACATATGAAATTATGTTATATCTGTGTAAAAGGCGTTACACTCCACTTATACAGAACTTAGTTTTACAACAAAGCAAACTGTATCAATGGCAATTTCTAGGAAGAGAACATAGTTAATATTGGAATTCCACAAGGATCAGTTTTGGAGCCTTTGCAATTTTAATTTTTTGTAAATAAATGTTTACTCACAATTTGCATGGTAGTTTGTTTGGTAGTTCGACTACCAACCAATAGAGCCATAGTTATTCTGTTTTTTCTAACGAGAAACCAATACTATTTTGGTGATGGTAGCACGAATCGAAATGATCCAAGCAACTTGCAAGTCTCTTGTGTTTGCTCGTTCGCTGGATAACGCGTAATGTATAATGTGGGAAAGACAATCGACAAGCAAAAGATGAAAACCGAGTTGTACCTAACTGTTTGTTTTATAAATGGTTTTATTTACTCCAATCGCAATTAGTAAGACTAAAATGTAAATATAATTTAATTTATATTTGTATGGACCACTACTTTATTAGAATTGTTTACTTTTAGACATAATGTAAATAAAATACAAGACACAAAAAATTCAATTACCAGGACCTCGTATAAAATTTATAAACCCTTCAGTTTTTATGAACATGGATGATTTCCTAATATATTTTTTCTAAAGGAATACAAATTTTGGCACTTCACAAAATAAATTTTTTTGGTATAATATTTTAAAATCTAGTAGGTATGGAAAAATAAGAATGTGAAAATGTAATTGAGCAGAACCTCACTTTGATTCTGGAACTGTTGTCCACGATCTCTAAAAATCAATTTGCGTCCACATTTGATTTCTTTGTGCTTTTCTTAGTTTTTGTATGTATTTAAAATAAATTGTTGGCCATAGAAACGTTTTATGTTTGTCGTAGTGCGAGAATCACTAGAATAAAATAAAATTGTTGAAAGCGGAATTATAAATTTCCGGAATTATAATTTTAAGCTCGTGAAGTTTCTAACAAAAAATAACACGTATACGTATTCGGTTTCATTTGAAAAACATGGCGGGACAGAATTCTTATTGGATTCAAATTGATTCCAATAGCCGCCATATTGAATTGTTTTAGTATTGGTGATTTAACTGTTAATATTTTTTAAATAACAAAAAATATCAAATATGTTTATTGCAACTTTTCACTCAAAATATTTAGATTTATCAATCTGGGCCAATAACAAAGCCACTTCCAGAGATTAGGGCAGGATACAACTATATGCAACTTGCACTTTGACATACAAAACATTAAAATCGGCAAAGTGAATAAAAACATATAATATTTTAAACATGGAGATAAATAATGAAAAAATTCGACATCTTTTGCAATTTTATTACGACAAAGGTAGACGCGGCGTAAGCTTGCGAAAAAATGTGTGCTGTTTAGTTTATGGAGAAGGTGCTCTTAATCGGTTCGCGCGCTTTCTTTCTGGAAATATGGATGTCAAAGATGCACCTCGCTCTGGTCGAACAACCATGCAATTGATAAAGAACTAAATATTGATAACAAAACAGTTTTGAACCGCATTTGAAAATGGCTGGATACAAAATAAAGCTTGACGTTTGGGTACCCCATGAATTAACAGTTAAAAATTTAATGGACCGCATTTCTATCTGTGAAACACTGCTGAAACGGAACGAAATCGAGCCATTTTTTTTGGTGGGACTGGAAAGTAATCGTGCATTATGAGGTGCTTCCACCGGACCAAATGATTGATTCTAATCTTTACTATCAGCAAATAACGCGTTTAAGGAAAGCAATTCAGTTAAAACGTCCAGAATTGATCAGCAGAAAGTGCGTTGTGTTCCTTCATTATAACGCTAGACCACACACAACATTGATGACTCGGCAAAAACTGAGAAGCTTGGCTGGGAAGTTTTGATACACCCACAATATAATCCTGATCTTGCACCATTGGACTACCATTTGTTCCGGTCCATGCAGAACCATCTTAATGGTTTTACATTAAATTCAAAAAAAGCCTGCGAAAATGAGTTGTCTCGAATTTTCGCCTCTAAACCTCAGAAGTTCTACAATGATGGGACCATGGCTCTACAAGAAAAATAGCCCAAAGCCATCGTTCAAAATGGCATATATTTGAATGTCACCCAAAAAAAGGCCACGAACCTTTCCTCTAACCCTATATTTTGTAATTTTAAATAAATTCTATTTTAAAAATTATATTAGGTGTACAAATAAATTTCCGACCTTTTTAGATAGGTGCCGCCAGTATCACTGCTTGCATATTATTCAATCGGGCAATACATGTTTTTTTGGAGGTTAAATGTCAAGCTTGTATAAACAACAATGTAAACAACAATTATTTTCATGTAATTGAAGATGTCGAATTTTGTGCCAAAAAAACAACATTTGCGGGAAGTTTTACTTCATTATTTTTTGTTGAAGAAAAGTGCAGCTGAAACAAAACGTTTGCTTGTGGAAGCTTACGGTAAACATGACCGTAAGAGACAAAGAACGTTAAGGCAAACCAAGAAAATTTGAAGATACAGAATTGGAAGAATTGCTTGATGTGGACCCTTGTCAGACTGAAAAACAATTGGCAGAAGAGACAACAATGTGTTTTACAACGTATACATGCAATGGGATTGGTTCAGAAGCTGGGAAATTGGGTGCCACACAAATTGAAAGAAAGGGACATGGAACGTCGGAAAACCATGTGCGAATTGTTGCTTCAACGACAACAAAGGGAGGGGTTTTTGCATCGGATCATCACTGGGGATGAAAAATGGATCCATTATGACAATCCAAAGCGCAAACCAGCGTGGGTCAAGCCAGGTTAACCACGGCCCGTCGACGCCCAAAGCAAATATCCATGGTTCGAAGGTGATGCTTTGTATTTTGCGGGTAATGGAGGATGTCGTCTATTATGAGCTGCTAAAAGAGTGTGAAACCATTACGAGACAAGTTTATCGACGATAACTGATGGCTTTAAAGCAAGCTCTAGCTGAAATACGACCGGAATGGGACAAAAGGCACAATAAGATTATTTTACAACATGACAACGCTGGGCCACATGTTGGTATACCTGTAAAAAATTACTTGGACAGGCAGAACTCTGATTGCTCCCTCTGATTACCACTTGTTCCGGTCGATGCTATCAGCCCTGGCACAGCAGCACTTCACTTCATATGAAAACGTCAAAAAATGGGTCGATGACCGGACGCCTCGAAACGACCAGACTTCTTCCTTCGAGGAATCCGTTTATTGCCTGAACGATGGGCGAAGGTTAGCTTCCGAAGAAGCATACTTTGAATAAAACATTCTTTCATTCTCTACAAAAACTAATGTCTGTTATTTCAGTAAAAAAAGGTCGGAAATTTATTTGTACACCCAATAATTTTTAAATGTACTTGATTCGGAGAATAATTTAACAGTGTAGTAAATCACGCTCAATTTATTCTAATAAGAATTTAATATTGAGTTGTATACATCCAAATATAATTTGGATTTTTTGTTATTTTTTGTTAGAAACTTCACATCGGTATTTCCCAGCGGCAAAATTAGTTTGTTGGTGAAGAGGAAGGAAACGAAGTAAGAATCACGACGCAAGAATCAAAGTGTGGAAAGGCGGATTTTTTGTTTTTTCAATGAAGAACTAGCGGATTCACAGACCGCATTTTTAAAATATAACTCAAGCATTACTTGCCTCTTCACGCTGCGGCACAAGAATTACAATATATGGAACTTTTACATGTATCATCACATTAAAGACATCATAGCGGAAAATTGTAAAATATGAATGAAAACTACCATAAAAATAAAAAACAATTTATCAAAATTAAAGTTCAAGCTCAGGAGTATGATTTTTATTTTATTTTTAACGCATTTACGAGATATATTTTAAATAAATAAAGCCAAACAAAACTTTTCAAAAAAAGTTCCGTTGTCATTTGTATAAAGTTTTTTTGGTGTTTTTTGGTTCAGCATACATCATACCGTATTTTTTATTTGCTTTCTACTTGGCCGTAACCATATTCGCAATGGCTTGGGCGAAATCTAGTAAATATTTCAATATCCTACTAACCACGTAAAAACAAAAAAATTCTAACAATAAGATATTTTTTTTGTTTGTGTCAGTGAGTCTACAACACGGGCCGTGCATAAAAGTGTTGATACAAACATGTTTCAAAAAATTCCCATTTTAAAAGTGTGTTTGTATAGGTGAAGAGGAATTTAGAGACAACACTACCAATCGGAATAAAATAAAGCTGGACATCCTAATAGAAATTTTAAAGCTTAGGAGTCAACATTTCGATTGCACAATTATGATAAATTACCAGTTAATTATTACCTCAATATGTTGTGCTATAGAAATACTTAACAGGTGCACGTATTGCATATCATGGTTCAAGGCATTCAGTGCATGAATATGGGACACGATTGATTTAACACGCAATAAAAATGAAAATGATATAAAAACCACCCGCGCACGATTTTATATGCTTTTGCCTATTTATAACAATTCGATTTATTAAGCCTCAATAAAAATAAAATAAAAATTTATTGAAATTATTAGAAAAAATTTGTTGGTAGTAAAAATATTTTTTTTTTTTTTTGTTTACAAAATAATTTATTAGTGATTTGTTACAATTAAGAATAATAAATGTCATAAAGCTCAATTGCGTTAAAACGATATAGAATGGTGAGTGTTTGTTTATTTAATCGTAAAAAACACAACAAAAATGTTAAGTGATAAAATTAAAAATCGTATATATGAGGCGATTGACCAATTGCGCGGGCTAGTATTTTTAAGGTCATTATGCATCACAGACAAAAACCTAAATTAATTGTAAATCCCAATTTAAGCCAATATGTAACAAATGCGACACATTACTTAAAAAAACTAGATTTGTTGTATATTCAGGTGGCAGAGATTAGAGATCACGCGGAATGGCCATCGTATACGAAACTATCAATAAATCATTTTTTTTTTGTTCAATTTCATTCGCCACATTCAAGAATAATTTCAAAAGATATTTAGCCGCTCGCTTTAATCTGAATTCCATGAAAATAAAGTTGACAAACTACTTTGAACCATTGAACTACTATACTCAGTTTATATTCATAATAAGATTGTTATGGAATCGATGATTTGTATCAATTAGATTGCGGCGCGCGAGGTTAATTATGAAGTTGTGTGGTGCGTGCGGTGATTGAAATAAAAGCAAACACAAGAAAAACAAAACTGGTTCAACCAGTCAAATAAAGTTTGATTAGGCGAGAATTCTATCATTAAAATAGTTTGATGTTGATGTGCGCGTTGATAACAAATAATAATATATTTGCGGATATATTTTTATTTTAAAATGTTTACCTTATTACCAATTATATCAGATTATCACCGATCACTAAAAAATGTCTTTATTTTACAGCAAATCAATCAAGACTAACTCGTCGGAATAATGTTATAAAAATATGAAGAAACTTTCCAATGAATCAACTACAATTTAATCCTAACTATATCTAGCTTAATTGAGACATTTACCCATAATCATAAAACCGAAATGTCATCCTACCTAATAAACATACATAAATATTACAAATTAAACTCATAAAATTTCCACTTCGTTCATATAAACCAAACAGACAGAAATATTTCCGTTACCTAACTCTACAAATATAATTTACCTAATTAAATTTGATAAATTACCCAACGAAGCAATATTTTCATACGACGACGACGACGCTGCTTGATAATATAATTTACATTGCATATGGTTTTCATTTTGTATTTGTCTTCACATAAATAAAATTAGTGTCAATAGTCAGTAAGTAATAACGATGTTTATGTTAAACATAATTTAAAATTTGAGTATTTATGTACAACATGAAAAATTTATGTCATTCAAAAATTAATTTTCTTGACATAAAATTCGTTTAATTTTATTGTAGCATATTTTATTTAAATATGAATAATAATAATAATAACAATAACCATTATATGCTACAAACAAACTTGATTTGAATGAGTGAGGCACAATTTAAGGTAATTACCATCATAAAAATAATTGACAAATTTTCTCTTTTTTGTGCATTCGAAAAAGACGGCACGGCATTTTATCCGCCGCCATGGAACATACGTGAATACAAAATTCCATAAACGACAACAATGATTTATAATTGATGATAAATAGTTTTAATATTTTTTTTTGTTGTTAATTATTAAATTACAATAAATTTATTAAAAAAACATACATAAGTTTATAGTTTGTAATTTAATACATTATGACGAAAATAAAATTTTCTTTTTTTTATGTGATTAATGCTTACATGCGCCCATCGTTTATAGATTAGAAAAAAATATTAAGCGACATGTGATATTACGCCGTCCATTCGCACACAGTGGCACCATTGCTCATATTGCTTACCTAAAAGAAAAAAGATAAATGATTATTAATTTTAATGCAATGCTGTTGATTTTTGATATTTGTATTAAATAAAATTTAAGATAATAAATTTGTGCCGGTAAGAGTTGGTCCTCATCTCTAGAATACTGTTTTTGTAGCTGTTCTCGGCTTTTTAGTTTAAATTAGTGTATTCCAAAATTTTTAAAGTTAACATTAAATTTTTACAAACCAAATGGGAGGTTTCAACCAAAGGTTCACAACCAAAATTGTTCTCTACGCCATCTATTTTGGTCATTAATAAACTATTTATTACATATCATTAAATGACTCGTCTCGAAGAAAATACAGTTTCAGTCATGGTAATTCACAAACCCATCTTTCAGAATTTAGCTTTTAAAAATCACGATTTTAATTAAAAAAACGGGTCTTTAATAGTTTTTCTAAGATAGTACAATACAAGTATTAAGATTTATTTTAAGACAATTATTTAGTGAATAAGAAAATGATTCAATATTCAAACTCCGAAGAGTATACAGTGTTGATTCCCGACTCTAAAGAGATCGGAAAAAATGTTATATAAGTTTAATTTTTTTTTTTTTTTTTTGTAAATATTGCCAAAGGCTTTATTCTTGAATCTTTCTTTATACGAAACTAACAAGAAGTGTGAAATTCTTAAAAACTATATTTTATTTTAAATTAAGCCTTAACCTATGTTAATACTTAATATCATTATGCATTATTATTATTAAATTATTATTATTTACTTAATTTTAGTGTGTTAGCTCATCATGCACGTAATTATTAGATTATATTTTTCAGTTAATTAAATCTAGAGGATCTGCCCTGTGCAGCCGTCTGTATTTCGGTTGCCTTAGTAGTTCTCTAGCTAATTCGTTTGGGTGTGATTCCAGTTTCAGTTGGTACTTTAGACTGCATGATTTAATTGTCTCTTTAACAGTTTTGATTCCTAAATCTCTATGGATGTTGCTGTTTCGAATATACCAAGGGGCATTTGTAATGCTACGAAGTATCTTTGCTTGCGTTCTTTGTACAATATCTATATTTGATGCACTAGTTGAGCCCCATAGTTGGATTCCATATGTCCATATGGGGATTAGGATCGCTTTGTATAGTAGAACCTTGCAGTCTAGAGAGAGTTTCGATTTTCTACCGATTATCCAGTACATTTTAGAAAATTTTATTTTTAATTGATTGCGTTTTGTTTCAATGTGCTTTTTCCATGTCAATCTTCTATCGAGATGAAGACCGAGATATTTGACGTTTGTTTGTTGAGGAATTGTGATATTGTTTAATTTTACTCCTGGGCATGTACGTTTATTCAATGTGAATGTTACATGAGTTGATTTACATTCATTCGTCCTTATCCGCCAAGTTTTTAACCAATCTTCTATTTTGTGTAGATGTTCTTGTAATTCTCTCGATGCTGTTTGAGGATTTTTGTGCGAAAATAATATAGCTGTGTCATCAGCAAAAGTTGAAGTGACAATTTTTTCAGTTATTGGTAAGTCAGCTGTGAATAGCAAGTATAGCACAGGTCCCAATACACTACCTTGCGGTACTCCTGCCTTTATCTCGGCTAGATCAGTAGTGGCCGTATTTTGTTTCACCTGGAACATCCTTTGGGCTAAGTAGTTTTCAAGAATTGAATGAAATTGGCTAGGCAGAAGAGTTTTAATTTTGTAAATTAATCCTTCATGCCATACTTTGTCGAAAGCTTGCGCAATATCCAAGAAAACTGCCGAGCAATATTTCTTTTCTTCCAAGGAAAATTTAATTGTATTTACAATTCTGTGCACCTGTTCTATTGTGCCGTGTTGCTCTCTAAATCCAAATTGGTGATCTGGTATAATGCGACCTTCAGATAGTATAGGTATTAGTTGTTGTAGTAGCATCTTTTCAAAAAGCTTTGAAATTATCGGGAGTAGACTTATTGGCCTGTACGACGAGACTTGGGTTTCGTCTTTACCTGGCTTACGAATCATGATAATTTGAGATATTTTCCATTTTTGGGGAAAGTATCCACATCTCATAATCGCGTTAAAAATATATGTTATATATTTTATGCATCTATCTGGTAATTCTTTGATCATTTTTCCAGTTATTAGGTCATGACCTGGCGCTTTCTTAGGATTTATACTGTTTTTGATAACCGTTTTGACGCATTTCCATTTAAATTTTACTGGGTTTGGGTTCGACTCGTCCCTCGTAAACTGTGGTAGTACGCAATCGTTATTTTGTTCGTTTGGGGTGAACACTTTTTGTAGATGGTTAGAGAAAGCGATGGCCTTTTCTAAGTCACTTCTGGCCCAGTGACCATCTGGTTTCCTTATCGGTGGGTTCGATATCTCTGGCCTTTTTAAATTTCTTGCTGCCTTCCACAGTGAGTAATCGGTTTTTTCTGTTGCTGTGAGCTCACTTAGGTAATTCTGTATTCCTAAATTTTGTTCTTCCCGAATTGCTTCTCTCAGAGCTTTAATAGCTCTATTTAATTTCCATTTATGCAAAGGAGATCGGTGGAGCTGCCACAGCCGCCGAATTGCCCGCTTCTCTGCCAATAATTTTTGAATGTTACTTGAAAGCCTTGTATTATTTTCGGAATTTTTGTTAACCGGAGTAGCTTTTTTTGCAGCCATTTCCATTATTTGACTTAAGTTTTCTATCGCGGCATCAATGTCTTCTGGTGTGCGAAGTGGAACATTGAGATGACAATTCACATTTACTATGTTTCTATAGAGAACCCATTTCGTTAGTTTGTTTGTTAAACGTTGGGGTGGTTCAGTTTTTAATGCTTGGGTACTTAGTGTTACTATTATTGGTGAGTGATCTGATGATAAATCATAACAGCCAACGACTTGAGCATTGTTGCGTGCTATTCCTCGTATTACACAGAAATCTATTAAATCAGGAATTTTTTTTCTATCTGTAGGCCAATATGTGGGGTGTCCAGATGATAAATAATCTAGGTTTTTCTCGTTTATTGCTTCGTAAAGTTGCTTGCCCTTGGGTGACGTCAACCTCGAACCCCATTGCACATGTTTAGCGTTGTAATCACCCCCTGCTAGAAATTTGATTCCCAACTGATTGAAGTAATCGATAAATTGTTGTTTTTTAATTGCGTGTTTCGGTGGGCAGTAGACAGCCGATATTAAAGTTTAATAAAGTTGTAAAAATAAAGTGAAAATAAATTTTTTTTTTATAATAATTAAAAAAATAACACACATAAATCGCGCACAAAAACTTGGAAATTTTCTGAAACCACCTGAGGTACCCATTTCGGGTACTTTCCTGGGGTTTTTTTCGATTTTTCTAGCCCACGCACAGCGCAATATTTATGTCGATCTACCCTGAAAAAATCTAACGGATCGGATCATGTTTAGGGGTCATATTAGGGTTGAGTATGAAAAAATTAAGAATATTAATATAATAGAAGAAGATAGATAGAAACTGACCTGTGACTGAATAATCAGTCACGTGAATACATTTTACTGAATTTTTGGCTAAGAAATAATTAAGATGATTTTTTAAAATGTAAATTTGATGCACTTTTATCAAAAATAAAGTAACTTCATATACGCGGTTAATTTTTAAATCTTAAATAGATATAGAGTGTCATGACAAAATTGTATTTTTTACACTCACAACTATTAACACCAAAATATATGTAAAAATGTATTTTATGTTCTCTGTTTTGTTTAATTGAGATTCAATTACAAATTTTCTACTCATTTAGTCATCACAGTGTGTCATCAGAAAAACATCGGCAATTTTAATAAATTTTGTCATTGTCAATGTCACGGTGTAATGCGCATGATCATAGATTCAATATAAACATATTTTGTCATGGCATTCTGGCGTCGTGACAAAATTTTGCTGAAAACACCTGAGGTACCCGTTTCAAGTACTTCCCGGTGGAGTTTTTCCGATTTTTCTAGCAAAGGCACATCGCTATATTTATGTCCACCTACCCTGAAAAATTTAAACGGATCGGATCATGTTTAGGGGTCATTTTAGGGTTGAGTTTGAAAAAATTAAGCGTATCTATATAAATAAAACAAAGTTGGGTTAGTTACACCATTTATAACTGAAGAACGGCTGGACCGATTTTTATGATCTTTCAATGCAATGAGAAAATCGCACAGATCAACAACGTGATAATTTTTGACGCGCAAGAAGAAATTCTTCAAGTGTTGATTTGAATCGAATAGCGTTTCAATACGATTGCACAATTGACTACAACTCGCATTATTTCGTTCGAATTTGCCCAATGGAGTTTGTGTGCGACCATTGCGGTGCATTGAAGTTCGCTGGAGAAACGACTGGATTGTGCTGTCTCAGTGGCAAGGTGAGATTGCCATTATTGCCTGCACCACCTGAACTGTTGCATTCATTGCTTCGTGGCGAGATACCAGAATCACGACATTTTCTATCCAACACTCAAAGATACAACGGGATGTTTCCAAATGACTTCATTTGGAGCAGACATTATCGAAGAACGCGGATTCAATCCAACATTCAAGGTCATGCTCGAGAGAGTAAACATTCATTTTCTTTTGGTGATCAAAAATCTATAATTCTGACTTCGCCTTCGACTTTACAGATTCAAGGCCAAATTCACCACCGAATTGAGTCATTGCAACCGATTGAAGATGGACAGCATAAATTCATCCAAATCTACTTTATGTACAATATGGAGGATCAACTTGATCGGTGCCAAACGATCAATACGACAATGAAAAGGATAGTTCTGCAAGATTTGCAGCAACTACTCCATGATCATCATGCATTGGTTCGGTTGTTTAAAACTGCGTTGGATCGCATGCCAAATGACGACTGCAAAGTCGTGATCAGAGCAGATAAACGACCCGCTGGAACACACGAACGCCAATTTAATGCTCCAACAATAGATGAAGTCGCAATTGTGATTGTTGGTGAAAACGTGGAACCGCGTGATATTGTGCTTACACGTCGCGACACTGGACAACTGCAACGAATAAACGAAACACACCGTTCATACGATACATTGCAATAATAGTTTTTTACTTACGAGATGAAGAATGAAAACACTACACACAAATATTATCGAAAATATTTTTTTTATAAAATAATATAGTTTTAAATAAATATTTAGGAAAGTACAGTTTAGTATTTGTGTGTAGTGTTTTCATTCTTCATCTCATAAGTAAAAAATTATAGCACGCGGGTACAAATAACGGATTGGGGGATTGTAGAGGAGATCATAGCGGATTAAAATTAGATAAAAAAAAATTTATTTGGGTTTTTTTTGAGAAAAACTCAATTTTATAAAAAAAAACTTTTTTTTTATTGTTTTTTAACTTTAAAACGTCATAACTCTTAAATGTGTACAGATGCAAGAAAGCCAGTAAGATTTTAAATATAGCCTATTCAATTGTCTGTCCAATGAGAGTTTACTGGTTGCCGTCCGATAAATATGTATATTGTAAGTTACATTTTAATATTCGCTTGTACTTTTTTCCCGAACCAAATTTTTTAAACACCCTGTATTTCAAAGGATATCAAAAATTGACCCTCTTGCCCCCCCCCCCCCCCCCCCGCCCCCTCATACCATACGATTTTTTTCATGAAATGAACCAAGGAATCACCCCTTAATTGATTAGCATCCCAATCGGGGACACCCTGAACGATTTTACGATTTTATCACGACGCATTTTTCCTTTTACAGAAATTTACTATCTTCGTTACCAAATGTTAATTTGTTGAACAACAAGGGAAACTTATACTTTGTAATGGTAATTTGTATTTATTTAATTAAATAGCAGCTTGTTAGTTATACGCATTTTATTTATCGCGACTTATTCCCATCATAGTGTTACAACATGTGATGTTTTTAGCTTTACTCTAAGTGAAGGGTAATATACAAAAGAAAGAGAGTGATATTAAGTTTTGTTTCATCGCATGGAGTGTGTTCATAACACACAATATGAACTGGATTGAACCGAGCTGCAATTATAATGTGAGATACATTATTTACTAAAACCACTTAAATCAGCAATAAATGAATTATTTTTTTAACGAACTGAGTTTTTTTTTCCTTAAATGATACCACTGTCAAATGTGACTTAGTTACTGTCAAATGGTAAATATATTTTCAATAAAAAAATTAAAGCTAGAACATATAATCTGTTTTAACATGAAGCAAAAAACATCATCACAGTTTTTATAAATCCGTGTGAAATGTACCCCACTGTCCCCTACTAATTGTAAAATCGAATACAAACCGAAACTCCCCATGCCAATTGTGCAATTGAACTTGAGTTGTCGTTGAGCGGGAACCGAAGCAAATACGAATCACAACATTAAAACAAACTATTAGTACCGACCATACGAAGTAAAGCTAAACACGAACTTTTATAATTTATATGCTGAGTTGCAATACTGAATTACGCTTTTTATTTAAATATTTTATATATTTAAAGTACCTGAACTGTATCAATTGATATATGTACATACATAATAAAATGTTACCGAACAAGTATTTATTTCCGTTAATCATTAACAAACCGTTGTTATAGAAAATAATAATATTATATCGAACTATTTTGTTGGTCCCGAGGCATTTGTTTCGTTGTATTTAAACAACTATAACAGAGTGTACAACCAATTTTACAGGATTGCATTGTGTCACGCACGGGCCATTTAAATAAATTGTTCGTAATTTTGGCTTCCAAAAAAATCCTAAAACTTCTAAAACCAATTTAAAATCAGCTAAAATGGTGTCTCTATTATACATACATAATGTATGTATCCATGGTTGTTTCTACGCACGTGATTTTTAAAAATAAAATCTCATTATCTTATCTCACATTAATAATATATTGTGTATGTTCTAAAGGGGTTTTAATTACCTTTAAACATTAAATAATCATAAAACCTTTTATACAATTTAAATTTTGTTTATCTCTTACCTACTTACATACATATTATGCTATATATGTACCCCAATCATTAATTTTTATTACTTAATTATAGATAACGATACACAGATACAATAATATTTTATAATTAAGATGAAAAAAAATCGCAACGTCTTAAATTGATACCGTAACAACATTATTTTTGGCAAGCGGAGAAGGAAATAATGTCACCTATTCAGCTTTGTATGGTATAGATGTGTATTATATAAATCCTGACCTTCTAAATTATTACCAATCCAAGGTGTATATTTAATTCGCCGTGTTCCAAAAATATATGTGTGATACGTGCTTTGAATTTGTTAACTGTTTGAATTGTATTATTATTTTAATTAATGAACGAGAATTTTTAAGAGTTCGTTCCCAATGAAATGTATATTGTGAATATTTTTTTATGAAGATGGTGTTAAAGTTTCATCTTCTGCTATTAAATTTTGAGCAATGATATTTTTCTTCGTTTGCTCTAATACCATCATCATTCTAAAGCTCTGTTACACGGAAATATTTAACATTTTAATTAAAACGCCTAGAATGTGGAGGCACGTACTTCAAGCAAAATGATTTCCTATATATATAAAATAGTTTGAAATAATGCTTTGAAATAAAAATAAAATGACTCAGACTCTTCTAGCACAGATTTAATTAATTTTTGTTATCACGCTTAATTTTTCATTAATTTTCTTTTATAGCCAAGACAAAACACTTTTAATTACACAAATCATAATTTTTTAAAAAAAAAGTGTTTTTTGTGATTAAATCAAAATGTAAATGACCGCTTAATGCAGATATCTGTATATAAGTATGTATATATGGTAGTTCTTAGAATTACTTCTTGTGAATTTTACATTAAGAATGCGATGATAATATGCTGCTTTCAATTTAAATTTTATATAGAGTAGCATAAACAAACTTATATTAAATTTCATTAAATGATAACTGATTTGATTTAAGACAAACATCATTTATGCATGGAGAATGGGTGGTCTCAAACAATTTCACGAAAATTTTTTTTTCATTAATCATCGCATTAAAATTAACGAGAAAACATATTTTTAAATTATAAATGTTCATTATCATAAAAATTATGTTACCAAAATCCATTTACCGGCATTTTACCATAATAATAAAAAAATGAAAACTATCGACCGTGTCTTATTCTTACCAAACCGAAATTTAAAAAAGAAAATATTAAATCCTTTTCTTTAATTCATTTTAAAAAGTATATGCCGAGCGATATAGTCAGTGTTATTTACACAGTGACTGTTGTATGTTAGTAACGTGACCGCAAGGGTTAAAATTTGGAAGAAACATGATATCACACCAAATTCAATTATATTTAAAGAAAATTTATTAAGTTTACCAACGAAAATATGTTTTATATACGTATACCATAGCCACAAAAAGATTTCATAAAATGATAATTAAATTTAAATTACTTATAATAAATTACTAACTCGGTCGGCACACGGTGTAATGTGCGTATATAAACAAGGGAAAATTGTCGACTATGCGACAAATAGTTGGAGGTAGGCACACCTTGTCCATAACAACATGATGTAACATAAAATTTTATACTCAAGGTGTAGTATTACGCTGTAATAGTTTGGATGTTATAAACTATAGAATTTTAGCACATTTAACCGAATTATAACTAACCAAAATTTTATCAAAGATAAGGGCACATCTTAGTCCACATAATATAGGTTTATGTTACTTAAAGGTTAAAGTTAATAATTTACGGCGTAAGCTGAAAAGCTTTTTAGTTAATTAAGCCACCTATACAAAATTATTATGTAACTTAAGCTCCTCAGCTATGACATAATTTAAATAAATTAAGTTAAAGTTAAATATTTTATATTAAGTTCAAGTGTAACAAACTTGAACTTAATGATAAATATGTAACCTGTAAGTCTAATTTATTTAATTTTTAGTCATAATCTTTTGCCTGAATGTCACAACTTATTGTTATAAAAATAATGGTTATCTAGTAATTAAATTAAAAACCAAGCCACGGACGCAACTCTTTTGGTAATTTAAATATTTATCAATCTATTTGATATTTAGCATTTTAGGTTCCTTATTGCGCTGATGTTTTTAACAAATTTGTGTTCAAAGCAGTGCTTCCTTCTTTAGGTAAGTATGTAATATACGAATAAATTTATGTAACTCTACTTAATTTATCTAATTCATCTACATGCTTCCTTTTTGTACCTTCTCTGTGCTCCACTTTGTAATCGAAATCTTGCATCTCAAGAAGCCATCAAGCAAAGGATTTATCATTTTCTTTTCAAGTGTAAAGGATTACAATCAGTTAAAATCTTAAAACATCTACCATGTAAATATGGGTGCCATTTTTGATCTGATTTAAGTCGCTTATTATTTAAGTTGCTTATTTAAAGGACAATGTTAAAAATAGCCGATTTTTGACTTATCCGGGGGAACGCATAAATCATAAAAAAATCAATTAATTATTGTTAATTAACATTAGAAATGGCCCAGAAATATGTCAGATAGCTGGGGAAATGTCGCTACTACCCCTAAACCTATATAAACTACCCTTAAATAGCTTTAAATGGATAATCATTAATTATTGTTATAAAATTCGTGCAAAATGAAAATAATGCTTAAAAATGAATTGAACAGACAGTATGTCAACGTTAAAAGTGATAAATAACTGTAAACATGCCCATTCAACCCCTAATAATTAAAATAACTACTTTTAAAAGCTAATGGTGAGCTTATTTTGACTTCTAAAGTGGCTGATACTTAAATATTTGCGGGAGCGCGTACTGCTAGAAAAAAATTATTAGATTACTGTCAAAAAATACGAACATTGACTCCTGAGTTCATTATATAATTCGTGACCCTAAAACTATACAAATACACCTTTACCGCCTAAAATATACAATCATTGATAATAATAATTATTGTTGAGAAATTCGTTTAACTGATAAAATTGTTTGGAAAGGATTCGAATAAAAAATACGCCAATCTAAAGAGCAATGAGTAACTGCAAACATCTCCATTAAACCTTAAAAATTAAAAAAGCAATTCTTAAAGACTGGTGTGAGCTTATTTATTATATTTGCTTGAATATTTCGGGAGAATGCGTAGGGCCAGACTAGTATATTAGATATCAAGGGCACTAAAGTTTTGATATTAGCGTGATTACTATAGCACATGTGCTAGTTTCTAAAGTTTTTCGCCCATGTTGCTTACAAAATCTTTTTTTTTCCTGCCTAGACGTAAAAAGAGTAATGAAAATTCCATGCCAAGTTTACGCCCGAATTTTACGCTCGGGAGTGCAAAAAAATGATAGATTATAGTCAAAATAAGAAAAAAACAAGTAAATAAGATTCAAGATTTTACTGATTTTTTTTTTTTTTGATAACTCTTCAACATAAAATAATATTTATTAAAACTGAATATTCCTTATCAAATAATGCTTAAAGAAATTATAAAATATTTTAAAAGCATTTAAAAATGTTCCATGAAAACAGCATTTAAACATTTAAATGGGCTTTTATATTTTATATTTATTGGCTTGTTCTTAGAATTTTTGAGAAATTAAGTGTTATGTGTGATAAGCGCTAATAATAATTAATTTCAGAATTTTTTATTGTATTTTGTTTTAGAAATAATAAAATAAGCTTTATTATACAAAAAATTGGTTTGATTAAATAAACAATCCTTCGAGTTGTTATTAAGTCAAACTTGCAAAAACTATTTAATAACATTTTCTTTACCATTTTCTCAAAAGATATTTATTTTTACCTTAAATATTTTTTTTAATTAGGTTTTCGGAAAATAATAATTGATGAAAAATAAAAAATATTTTTGTCTTTAATCATAATTTATATAAGTGATTCGCAAAATATACACTACATTATTATCAAAAAAAAAAAAATATAAAAATAAAAGAAATATTTAAAACTTTTATTTTTTTAATAAACTCAATTATTTTTAATTTACTTAAAATTTTACTTAGCTTTTAATTAATCATTTTATTGAACTTTTTTAAAATGCAATGTCGAGTTTGCAATAAATCTCTTACCAAAAGAAGACGTGGATCACATTTCCACGAAGTTTCAGGAAATCCTCTTGAATACGAATGCACAAAGTGCTACAAGAAAAGAAAACTTCAGGATAGAACTGATAATAATCGTCCTGATGACGAAAGATCAGAAGCTTGCTCTATTGAATCAGTTAATGATGACGTTGCAAGGATTCAGTTAGTTGACAATAATAAAATAGTTTTAGACATTAAAAAGACGAGCAAAAATCATAAAGTCTGTTTATTTGGTTGTGAAAATAACATAAATCTTAGACGGCTCAGTAAAGAAGAATGTGTTAACATTTTTATAAAAACCGATATTTATGTACCGTATGGTAACAGAATCTGTAATGGTCATGAAACTAATCATGGAATAAAAATTCCTGAAAACTTCGTTGATAACCAACTAAATGCATCTATCAATTCGGAAGAAGTTAAATCTCTTTTATACACCTTAAAAAATATGGTTATTGAGGAGCGTGAAGCAAAACTGAGGCCTCGATCTTTTTTAAAAATGGAACCAACAGAATTACATTTTGAAACTGGCGTAAATCATGACTCTTTTAAAATAATATTAGATTTCATTAAAGATATACGAAACCATAATAATGAGATGGCTCTAGGATTACACTTATCTCGAATTAGAAGAGGATACACTTTTGAAGAGTTGCAAAATAAATACAATTTTACCAGGCAAACAGTAAGTAACTACTGTGCAACCATTCGAAATGTTTTATTGCAGGCTTTCAGAAAAAAATATTTAACTTTTGCTGAGTATAGAGATTCTATAATTTCTAATCAAACAGAAGTTTCAAAGATTCTTCAGACAGGATCTGCTGATAAAGGAGCCATCATATTTGATGGAACTTATTTGAAAATTGAAAAGAGTTTCGAATTCCAGTTTCAGCGAAAAAGTTGGTCTGTTCATAAACATTATAATCTTTTAAAGCCAATGGTGGCGGTTTATCCTAATGGAAGAATCGCAGGTGTATGGGGACCATTTTCTGGTAGTGAAAATGATGCCACGATCCTTACCAGACTATTAGAACGGCCAATTTGGACATAATTTCAGAATGAAGATGTTTTTATCGTAGACAGAGGCTTTCGTGACTCAGTGGAAGAAATACAAAAAAAAGGTTTTGTAGCTAGGATTCCAGCATTCTCTGATCATAAGAAGCCACTTACAGTTGAACAAGCAAATATATCCAGAATAGTGATAAAAAATCGTTACATAACTGAAGTGGTGAATGGTAGAGTAAATAGGAAAAATCATTATATTTCGAAAATACAATACGGAATACTGTTGTAGAAACAGCGTATGATGACTTTGTAATTGCATGTGCCATCTATAACCTAACATTCATTCCAGTTGTTAGTAGCGATTTTGATATCAAAATAGCGAAAAGAATGATCACCTTGTTAAATCACGATAATATGCTTTCAAAACTAGTATCAGATTTGAATTTGCATTTGCGCACATCATCATTTGAGCGAATGGAATCTACTTCTTTTGATGAGTTTCCGCGTCTTGAAAAGCAAGACCTTGAATTTTATGGTTGCGGTACATACCAATTGAAAATGGCATCTTACTATTATTCAGATCACTTAAATGAAGACGGAGACTTTGAATTTTTTGTTTCCAAAGAAAATCTAAATATTAATTATGAGTCATACAATATAAATATTGACCCTAAAAATGCTCTACTAATAAAAGTACAAGTCAACTCAAGACACTCTTCAAGCACGAAATATTTTGTTTTTATTTTGATTGATGAAACGAAACAATCAGTAGATGCCATAATAGGACATATTTGTGGTTGTAAAGTAGGGAAAAGAGTTGTTGGATGCTGTTCTCACGTAATGCTACTTTTATAGTTCTTTGGATTCGCAAGATATTTGCAGCATATTGCAACAGCACCAGATCATTCAGAAGTTTTTGACTTAAGTTATGATGAAAATCTTAGTGAACCAGAAGAGAACTCCAAATAATAAAAGTTTAAGTCTAAAAGTCTTTAAATTAGAATAAAATCGAAGTATAGACAGAAAAAAAACTTAAAAAATAAAAAAAAAATATAATAAAACAAAAACGTGGAACGTAAAAAGGATCGCCTCCTCGTGGTGCGTTCTGGAAAACACAATAAGTGGCCGAATTGTCCTTTTTACAAATTTTTAATATAATTTTTTTTTTTTTGTTAACAGATTTATTCTTTTAAATACACTATACTAAGGTTACTATAATTCGACGATTTTCAGGTACTAATCATTTTTAAGGTACATTTATACTATTGCGACCAGCAAAATGGGCGCAAAGATAAATTGCCATTTTTTTCAGTACGCGATCGCAAAGTGAGAACAATTTCGTATTTCGTCATTGAATGGGCACTTTTACAGTTATTTATCACTTTTACGTTAACAAACTGTCTGTTCAAATCATTTTTAATCATTTTTTTTTCATTTTGTGCAATTAATATTTTCCCAGTTACTTAGTGTACTCTAGTATCACTTTTTGCATTTTCTGACAGTAATCTATGATTATTTTCTAGCAATAGGCGTTGCCTTGAACATTTAAGCATTATCTATTTTTGATGTCAAAATAAGCTCACTATTAGCTTTTTAAAGTAGTTTTATTAATTTTTAGGGGAGGAATGGACATTTGTATAGTTATTTATCACTTTTTATATTGACATACTGTCTGTTCAAATCATTTTCAAGCATTTTTTTTTCATTTTGCACGAATTTTATAACAATAATTAATAATTATCCATTTAAAGCTATTTAAGGGTAGTTTATATAGGTTTAGGGGTAGTAGCGACATTTCCCCAGCTATCTGACGTATTTCTGGGCCATTTCTAGTGTTAATTAATAATAATCAATTGATTTT
Source organism: Nephrotoma appendiculata (assembly GCA_947310385.1). Classification (NCBI taxonomy): domain Eukaryota; kingdom Metazoa; phylum Arthropoda; class Insecta; order Diptera; family Tipulidae; genus Nephrotoma; species Nephrotoma appendiculata. The sequence goes on from OX371223.1 coordinate 256,267,858, forward strand.
AATATGATTTATGCGTTCCCCCGGATAAGCCAAAAATCGGCTATTTTTAACATTGTCCTTTCAAAAGAATTAAACTTTGCACCTGCATTCAATAAATCTTGCAACGGAACCGTTAAATGAATAAACTCAAAAATAAACTTTCAGAAATATGAACATATTCCAAGTAATGTACGTCTTTTAAGATGTACGTCTTTTAAAATTTTTGGGTGCGAATATTCAACAATCGCCTTAACATTTGCATAATTTGGTTTTATACCATCCAATCTACTAATTTATAGTATAACCTAAATAGTCAATAGTTTCATTCAAAAATATACACTTCTTCAAATTTAATTCCAACAAATTTTGCGACAATAGCTGGAAAACTTCAATCAATATATCAAAATGTTCTTGCAGTGTTACCGTTGCTATCAATAAATCATCAATATATATGATAATCTTATCATCATCTACTAGCGCTTGGCCTATTTTTTAACCCAAAAGGCAGTTTGACATATTCGAACTGTCTCTATGCAGTTACAAAACTTGTATATTTGATTGAAAAACGGGTAGTCGTTTCCCGAGTTGGTTCGCATGTTTAAAATCCCCAGTTGCTTCGCATGTTGGGATTGACGCAATAGGCTCTTATCTGTATGGTCCAAGGATGACAGAATTTAATTTATGGTTCCCAGGAACCACTAGTTCCGGAAACTGAAGTAAGCCGCATCGACTCGTAATGATGACCACTATTCATAATAAAAATCCCAAGTCGATCCGTATGTTGAGATTCGCGTTATAGGCCCATATGTGTATGGCCCAGTATATGAGAACCAGTTTTTTATTAATGGTTCCCAGGAACCACCACGAGTTCCGGAAATCGAACCAGTTCATATCGGCTTGTCATAATGACTGTTGCTTACTCTAAAAGTCCCGAGGTGGTTCGCATGTTGAGATTGGCACAACAGGCTCTTATCTGTATGGCCCAAGGATGACAGAATTCAATTTATGGTTCCCAGGAACCACGAGTTCCGGAGATTGGCGCTATAACAGTACGAATATTATAAAGTTAAACCCGTATATTAAAGTTTTTTTTATTATTTTTTTTAATGTACAATTTTCTGCAATTTTTTTATTTTCTGGGATAAGTATTCACATTATATTATTTTTTTTGTGATGCTTTACATATTTAATCATATTTAACAGAAATTATAAACAAATCCTGGGCTGGGATTATAATGCAGTGTTAGTGCTGCCTAATGACATTTTTTATTTTTCTGGGATGAAATCCTGGGCTGACTTCACAGACATGTTTCACTCTACTATTTGGGCAACTCGATCAAACATGTGTTTTGTCTCCACAACCAAAACACGAGCTCATCATTCTACTTGGCTTTAATCAATCCTTTGACAAATAGATTCGCTCCGAAAACTTAGACGAGTTTTACTTTTGGTAATACATTTTGAGTTTATTTGTGGCCCCACTAACTTATTTTGAGAATTTAAAACTGATCGATCCTTATTCATCAATCTTGAAAATGTAAAAAGAAACTCCTCTTTTGCATTATTATTCAACCCTTCAATCAATTGATTGACGTCCAATACGTTCTCATCTAACATATTATTAATTTGTCCTGATAATAGGTTACAAAATCTTCGTCCACTTCCATTTTCTATTTTTCATCTATGATTTCAATAATTCTTGATTTGCTCTTACATTTTAAATTTTTTGTAGCTCATATAATTTTGTAGCTCAATAATTCATCCGTTGACATGAAAATGTGTTATTTGCGGAAGTTGTAAAATTGCAAAGCTTTGTGGCTGTCATCATTATTTATCAAATTCAAAATTCAAATTCATAACAATTAATAGTTTCAAATATAAATTCGATTTTATATAATTTGTCTTGAGTTATATTTAAAACAGTCTTAATATTGGGTGTGAGTTTTGAATATGAAGCTAGTGACATCTAGTTTCTAAATTTTAAAGTAATTTCTATATTTTTTAAAAAATCAGTTCACATATAAAAAAACAATTTCAAATTGTATAAAAGGGTCAAATTGTTTTTTTTTTTCGAGAGAGTAATAAAATTACTATCGTTCCGATAGGTCGCTTCAGAACATTAAAGCGAAATAACTGCATTAATTAATAATACTGGTGGCTTATCAAATTGAATATTTTAAATCAAGTGAAATCAAATTATTTGTATTAAAGCTATATTCTTAATGTTGTTAATTCGTTAATTATAATAAAATATATGTTGTTCTAAAAGAATTTATTAATACTTATGGTATAACAAGATACCATCATGGATAAAATAACACATAATAATCCATAGCTTTTCCCGACAAACACGACACTAAGATTAATTTTAAACTTGTATCCGAAACTTGATACAAACTTTGAACAGCGTTAATTTGGTCTTTGAATACCTCAAAATTACTGATATCCACCTTGCTCTAATTGCGATAATTTTTTTAAAAGCACATCACGTTCCTCTAAAATTTTAATTTTTTTCAATAAGCTAATATTGGTTTCCTGTGCTCTATCTATTGATTTGGCCCCCACAATATCAACGGCATCCAACATTTCACCAGACGGCTCGACCTCAACAATGGTTTTTAATTTTTCTATCAGCCCACTATCTCTCGAGTGAACTGAATCCATTTTCATAATTATTTTTTTTGTTCATCCATCTTCCAATTATTTAAATCTTTCGAATTCATTTTTTCCTCACTGTCGATGTAATTAAATAAATTGGATTGCCACATCTGAATTTAGAAGCCGGAAAAAACAATATTCTCCCTTCAATAGCTATTTCATACTACTCTTTATTTTCTGTTTCTTACATATTTCTTTATTGTCCTATTAACTGAAACCCCACAAACATCTACTCTCTACATACATTTAACCCTAGTTAAATTTTTTGATAAAAGCCCTACAAAAAAAATTCTTATTTAAAACAAAACTGAGTTTAATATTACAAAATCGACTAATGCTGTGTACTTAACCTTATGTTTTCTATAATTTTCGATTAACTAATCTCTAATGCTCATGTCTGAAGTTATCTCAAATTAAATTCTAAGAAAACAATTTCTTGAGACACCACTAATCAATAAATAATTCACTCATTCTTGTGTGAAGCTGGCCAAAGTCGGGAATTTATTAAAAATTATTTAGAATAAAACATAAAATTGGTTTCTTTCTTGGGCTGGACTAACTTCACATTAGAACAAGTGGGTTAGTGTTGCTTCATAATTTGCTATCGAGTTAATTAGTTAGTTTAGCAAATTCTAATTAGACGAGATAGATTTTATGACATCTATGAACCAATAGTATGAACTAACCGACGTTGGTAATGATTCCTAAAAACTAAATCAGACTCTAATTACTCTAACTATTTAAATACTTACAATGATGTCAGTAGTTTTCCAGACTGATGCAATCCAATCTAACCGCTGAACAAATCATTTTGCTAAGTTTTTCAGTCCGGCTTTTACAAACAGCGATTTTGAACCCGACGAAAATTACTTCATATACATGAGTACCTGCATTCAACCAACCTTAATTTCCATTCAAATCGATTATGAATCCGACATGCTTGCTCAGCCGCTGATGGCGCTTGGAATTTTACCATGTATTTGTAAAATTGTCTTGTATTTCTAAGCTGTTTGAAAGTATTGTGTATGATCACTGTACTTTTATTATGAACCGTTGCTTTCTAACAATCAGCATAGTTTTCTCAAAGCACGGTTCACGACCACAAACCTTACTGAATTCACTGACGTTGATGTTATCTTCGCCAATTTTAGTCAAACTTAAGGCTCTTTGGTCATCTGGGGCCGATTTTTAACTTTCAGTCTATCGACGACGTTGAATGTTTAATTAAAAATTCATTCATATCAAAAATATATCGACGACATTAAGATGTACGAAAGATGTGTATTGTGTCCACATGGTGTGTAACCAACAACCTTGAGTTGAACGTGGGCAAATGCCAAACAAACACCTACACTTGAAAACTTGCACAGTCCCGTTTTCTCCTGACTATTATATTAACAACGATGCCATTACAAGAGCCAGTTCTGTTCGTGATTTGGGTGTCATTTGTGACAGCGATTCAGAAAGCTCTCGGCTCGGTTTCATTAAGCGATGGTCGAAAGAATTCGACGATCTTTATGTTACGAAATCTCTTTATTCAAATTAAAAGTTCGCGTCCTGCTCGAGTACGTACATTCCTTCGCCTTTGCTTTGCTTTACGCGGGCTACCGTGGGTGAATATGTTCGACTTTCCTCCATCCCAAGATCGTCTCAAACTATTTGACTTACAACCGCCTAGTAAGCGCCAAATCGTTGCAGGCGTGGTTTTCAATCATCAATTACTAGCCTGTGCTATCCATTCTTCTGTCCTATTAGAAAGATTAATTTAAATTGAAAATTTGCGAAATTTAAGAACGGTACCTGTCTTTCGAATCGATCATTATAGAACTGATTATGGTAAGAATGAGCCTGTCTCTAGAATGCTCATTTCTGGAACGACTTCCCTTTGCCTTCAACGACGACCTAGCATATCCCACACGTGCTCAATGGGATTAAAGGCAGGGCTGCGAGCGGGAAAAACAATTTGATAAAATTCCCACCTCATCCAAATAATAAAATAAAACCAAAAAATCAGGTGATTCTCGTCGATTACATACATTTCAATTTTTTGCTGATATATTATATCGCCTGAAAAGTTCTCGGTCTACCAACCGTCAAATGATACAGTTCTCTTAGTGATGCTACTTTTGTTAATTTTTTTGTAATAGGGAAAATACCGTTCAAGCAAAGCAGTAGCTTGATAAGCGTTATCCGAACTCTGCACCAAGAAAATCAAACACCATTGACTGGTATGCTGAATTTAAACGAGGTCGTTGATGCAACACGCTCTGGCCGCCCAAATGAGGCTGTGACTCCAGAAAACATAAAAAAAATCCACGAAATTGTTTTGAAAGACCGTAAAGTGTAGTTGCGTGAGATAACTGACATCGTAAAGATATCAAACGTGTTGGTTATGTTTTGTAGGAATATTTGTCCATGAGAAAACTGTTTGAAGTGGGTACCGCGTTTGCTGACCATGGATCAAAAACGACGGTATGTAAAAAAAGCTCCAGGGAAAGAGATTTGTAAGTCCGGTGTATTCTTTGTTACACCGGAACCATTTCAGGCAATGTGTTACATGGAAATAAAATTCAAGCTTGGAAACCTTATTGGCTGAGCGCTTTTTCGATTTCTCAAAAACCGGTGTATAATGCCCACCAAGACAGAACCTGTATAGCTAAACAGAACGAAAAAGGCACAAAATCAACAAAAAGAATTCCGGAATCTAAAGTGAAAGCCGATATCGCTCCTTTCCGTCAACTTTAATTTAGACTACCTGCAGCAGAAAAGCCAAACAAAAAAAATAAAAATAACAGACGAAATGATTCAAGGAAATGAGGGTCGTTGTAAACTTAAAGTAATGATGACCCAAACAGAAGCGATCGATAAGGAATCGGGAATTCTATGGGGAACAGATTTACACCATATTACTATGAAATATTCTTTGCTATGCCACTCCGCATTACAAGAAGTCAACAACGCCCACATAGTCAAATTGAAAAGTGTTTGTCTGTTAACGACTATTTTTCACCCATGGGGCTCATGCGGCTTTTGAAAAGTGTTAATAGTTGAAGACTGTTTGTGATAATCCAAATGCAGCCGATGGATTTTAAAAATGTTAGCAAATTCTAAAAATCGCGTTTCGATTATAAAATTGTTCCATTTTCCCCATTAACATGTTAAGATTACCCAAAGACGAATTTGAAGAGACTCCGACGATATACAGCTGATAGCATTAATTAATTTTATTTTACAATAAAAATCGAAATGCAGTATTAAAATTGTTTAAGATTTTTAATTAAAAGCATGTAACAAATCCATGTGGGACTTAGAACCCTATTATTCCGGTTTTCCTAGTCTTATCGTTGCAAAAAAGCAATTTAAATTCTTACAATTTTTGTAATATTATTGAAATTTGCTAAAATCTATAAACAATTAGATCTTTCACAAAGGTGTTTTATAAAATATTTGTATCAATTTTTTTTATAAACAATTTTGATCAAATAATTTTTGAAAATTACACTACGTAAAAGATTTTATCAAAATTTTCCTCAAACTCCAGTAAAAATGGAATAACAATGAGCAGCGTGTGCAGCAACATGAAGGATTTAAAAGGTGTCCAACAAAATTTATTAAAAGAGCTGCAATCTCGAGGACATGACCTGCTACATAAAATATTTAAGGATGAGTGACATTTAATTTTATTGTCCACAAAGTTTTGCCGTTAATTTAAACGACAGGAAAACTCACTTACGAAATTCAATAAGTATGGAGAACAGACTAGTGGTCACCCTTCGCTTTCTAGCAAAATTCATTCGCCTCGTATTCTTGGATTAATATTTTTGTGGTTTTTGCCGTCCAATTGTATTTAGTTGCCATTGTTAATAAACAAATGTCAAAAATAATTTCAATGTTACCTGCATGAGGCTAAATTTGACACAAAAAAATTTATAAAAGTGATAGTTTTCTAAAACATGCATGTTTCACTATCAAAGAAAATTGATAAAAATATAAAATATCTTTGTCAAAGATCTTTTATAGTGTAATTCCGGCCTTAATAAAGGGTGTTTTTTAGGTGCGGAGAACTTTAAATTGGCAACACTGTTTTCTGTGATAGATTCGTCCATCAGAACGATTAATTCGAGAAACTACGGATCGTTTTCGCAATACGTTTACTCTTAACGATAATAAGCATCCCACAAGACATCGTACAGTGCACACACAACAAGCGATTGATGGTGTGCAGCGTACTGCTGATTATAATCCAAATGTGTCAATTCGTCATCGTGCTCAACAATTAAACTTGTGTCCATCCACTTTATCAAAAATTTGGTGTAAAGATCTTGGTTTACGTTCCGACAAGATTGAACTAGTACAGGAATTGAAACCACGCGATCATCTTTCGCGCCTTACATTAATGTGAATCAAATTTGATGACGGAAACATTGCTACTGATCCACAATTTCATTTGAAAATTTTGTTCAGTTCAATTTTGTTTTTTTCACTATTCCACGAAATGTACCTGACAACGGGTCACCTCTTTCGTGCAATTTGACCCGATTAGATTTTTTTCTCTGGGGATACGTATAGAGTCGCGGAAGCCAACAGTCGATGCAATATTGCCGAAATACAGCCTAATTTACTGCGAAGATCGTGTGAAAATTGGGCCTTCAGATTACGCCATGTACGCGACAGCCGCGGGGGCCACATGCCCTAAATCATACTCAAATATTAATGTCATAAAATTATCTGTCAAATAAAGGCATTTCATGGATATTTAAAACATTTTTGTGTTTAATTTCAGTTTAAAGTTCTCCGCCTCTATAAAAACCGTCTGGCGAGGTTTAAACTTCTGCAGCTCGATTCTAGTTTTTCCTATAGGAAAAGGAATTAGGAAAAATATTTTCATAGTATTTTGGTTATAAAAATTTTTTTTTTTACATACTATGGTAAAAAAAGTTAGTGTAAATTTTTTCAAAAACAAAATTAAATTGGGAATATTTTTCCTATCCAATTTCGATACGGAAAAAATACTTCCTAAATTTTAAAATTTTAGATCAAACATGATTTCTCAGTCCGATAATGATATTTTTGACAAAAATACTATATTTTTCCTAATTCCTTTTCCTATAGAAAAAACCAGAATCGAGCTGCTAACCTCAATATCTCGGAAGGTACTAAAGCGCTTATAGGACCCTGTTGGCGACAATTATTAGAACATTCAAAACTAAAGTGAAAACGTCGATATTTTTATTATTGGTCAAAGTATCATAAACAAGTGGATCAGGTTCAATTCATATTACTTCGTTTAATTGACAAACTTAAACTGAAACCAAACATCGTTCTCGCCAAGAAATACTTAGTGATATTAAAAATTCTAATGGATGTTTACGCCCAACAAAAACATTACGCGGAAAATAATAATACAAAGACCTCACAGAATCATTTCATGTTACAAAACTTAAAATTAAATATTAAAATTGCAATTATTCGTGTCATTGTTTATTATGTTATGTACTACATGTGGGTGTAATATATATTTATAGTTCAAACAGGTGAACACATAATTTATTAAAGGTGAAACACTCAACCTTTGATGTTTTTAATAATATGTTGTGTCTTCAAGATTTTATTTAAAGATTACATAAAGTTTACCTATTCTATATTAGGAACAATGTATACATACATAATATGAAATGGATACAATCCCATATTACATTATCATAAACATTAAACACAAATTATTTCACAAGTCAGCACATACCGATTAATCTTTCAATTTTAACAAAACACGTACAGTGTGTAATTAAATTGTGTGTTTATAATAAATTTTGAATTACTTTAGGTGTGATTTATCACCCGCACTGTATCGCCCTTACATATTAGCGTATAGTCATAAAAAATGGCTAAGAAACATGAAGTAAAAAAATCTTAAAGATCTCGTCTCTCGATAAAAGCAAACAATACCGAAATTTTAATCAAAATATTTGATGTAAAAAAATAAAAAATTGCGCACTGCATGATACATAAAACCATTTATGCTGATGACGCTAGATGATAGACAGTGATTTATTAATTTTATTTCTATAATTCAAATGCGATATTAGTGATCTATATGATGGTTTGGCTCGAATGATATCTTAAATATATTTTATATGGTGTGAGAATGTTAACCGCGCCTACAGTCATTTCACCATATAACCCCATATATGTAAAAACATAAAAAGACCAATGGCATAATATGCGAACCCACAAAAAAATTAAATCAACATTAAACATATTTCAACCATCTCTGAAATCAATTAGCTACATGTACTTTAATGCCACAAATTTTAATTTTACTTAATTCCCATGTAAACGATTTTTTACGGTTTGTGCTTTCATAAAATAAAATTGAAAAGAAGTCTGCAAATGATCTGATGATATTACCCGCAAACTTATTTAATTATGGTTATAAATTATTTTATTTAATTCAATGTTTGGATGGGGATCATATTCACTTATCTATTCAATAAAGTCGATCAAAATCTTCAATCAATAAATCAAAAGTTATAACAAATTCTTTCGAAACAAAATTTTGATTTTAGATCAAAAAAATGACTGCCAATGCAATGCATTTCAATGACATTTCGATCAAATTTATTGTATTGTCAGTCATTTTTTTGATCTAAGATCAACATTTTGTTTCGAAAGAATTTGCTATTAATAATAGGACGTTGCGCTAAACTGGTAATACAAGTAGGTGTTACTCCACGTGTTAGAAACTTACAATACACTTTTATTATGTTGATTTACCCTGGATGTTGTTGCCATTTTTCAAAATTACCAATTTTTTTTTTTTCTTTCACAACAAATTAAATTAAACTAAGGGACTATTTTTTAATTCAATCCGAGCAACCAGTGCGCTCTCAAAAAATACTCTGTATTTTTTTATTCACCCTGAGTAATTTTACACTGCACACTGCGTTTTTATTTGTTTCTACTGTGTTTATACTTCGCATACTCGGCTTTTCAAATTTTACGCTGAATGAATGTCGGTGTACGAAGATAATGCAAAGTAAACAACATAAAGTATTACAGCCGAGCAAGCCTGCTTAAATTTTAAATTTTTTCCGGATTGGATTAAAAATAGACACCAAGTTTAGGTTTCGGTCAAGAAGTTCGTTGTATTTTTATAAAAGGAATTTTTTCTTTGGTTGTTTTAGTATGGACCAATCTGTTATATTTTTGACGTTTCGTATAAAATTCAATACGCGATATTTAAAAAAATAGCAGAGAAATGTCAACACAGTTAAATTCGCTTGCTTGTGGCGCATGTATGACTGATCATCACTTGAGAACGGCCAACCGATTTAGCTGATGTTTTTTTTTTGTTGTGTTCGTAATTATCAGTACAAGGTTTGTATGAAAGAAAATTTTGAAAAAATCACCGGAAAATTCGGAAAATTTATAAAATCGAAAAATAATGTTTTGTACGGGATTTTGCACGTATTCGATCCAGATGATCTTTTAGAGGAGAAAAATTAGAAAATCTGAGCGAATACCTCGGAAACTTCCGGAAAAACTTGAAGAAAATTGAATTTTTTTTCTAGCGCATCAGTTGAGAACGGCTTGATTTGGCTCTGCTGTGTTCCCAATTTTCAGGAGATGGTTCTTTCGAAAGAAAATTTTAAGAAAACCCACCAGAAAAGTCGAAAAATTCGAAAAATCGAATATGATGTTTTGTACGAGTCTTCGCACGTATTCGATCCAGATGGTCTTTTATAAGAGAAAAATTGAAAAATCTGAGTGGAAAACTCGGAAACTTCCGAAAATTATTTTTTTTTTCTAGCGCATCAGTTGAGAACGGTTAGATTTGGCTCAATCTTTTTTTGATCGAGAATTTGATCGAGAGCGGCATTTCGATCAAAATGCTTTGAGTCAATCAGTACGGACAAAAGTCCAGCTTTTGAATCGGCAGCAGAAAACCGCGTACGACACATTGATGATAGCAGCTAACGGCGGCTACTGAGGAATCTTCTTCCTAGATGCACCAGGCGGAACTGGCAAAACGTTTTTAATTTTATTCGATTATAGCTTCGATTTGTGCACAGAATCAAATAGCACTGGCAGTAGCATCATCTGGGATCACCGCCACATTGTTAGAAGGAGGGTAAACAGCTCATTCTACACTCAAACTGCCATTGAATTTGCAAACGATAGATAAACCGACGTGCAACATTTCCAAAAACTTAGCATTGGCGAAAATACTACAGACTTGCAAAATAATCATTTGGGACACAATCGAGCATTTAGAGGCGCTCGATCGAAAGAACATCGAATTTGTAGAAATACGTAAAAACTCTCAAAATAACCACGAATATGCGAGTCGCGTTACAAAATGATGAATCGGCGGACGAAGAATTGATCACGGAAGTGTTTTCGAATATTGGTGTAAATCATAAAAACCATGTTTGGTTGAGCGAACGAGCTATTTTATTTTCTTCCATTAATTTTAATGTTTTTGAAAGGAATTTTTCTTGAAATTCCTCTTCTTTTTGACAATATAAATTAAACGCGTAATCTATTAAATTGTTTTGTTCTTTTAAAAATTCTTCTTGATTTTTACTATTTTCTTTCATAATCTTGGACGCTACTTCATCCCACCCATTATGTTTTCTCTTGTGGTTCTTGGAAGAAGTGGAGGCACTTGAAGTTGGGGCACTCGAAATGCAGGCATTTGAAGTGGATGGTTCCGATATTTCCTCTGCATGATCAAACGTCTGCTGCTCAACACAATTGAGGTTATCTGAATCTATAAAATTAATAATGAATCATTTAATAAATGGAAAAGGTTCTTCAACAGTTTTTACCTAAATTTGGTGTAAACGAATCAATCAAATTTTGTAGACGTATGATACTCGGACGCTCTCCCAAAATTTTATCCAGTTCGTCAAAATATTCACATGAATTTCGCGATTCACCACTTATATTTTTTTTTTTTTCACACTCAAATATACTTTTTTAGGTTTTTCCATTTATTTTCGATGTTATCGAATTTTTTGTCTATGATACCTCGCTTGTTAAATTCTTCTTCCACAAATTTAAAAATATCCTTTTTTTCTATACGTGTTGCCATCCATTAATTGTAATATTTGCTTTTCTTCGAAAATAGAAAATAGAACTTAGACATTTAGACATTTCCTTTTCAAGGGTTAATTACCATTAATCCTTTTCCAAGTACTTAACTAAAAATGTTTATGTTTTGCAATGTTGCAATTAGCAGATTAATTATAAGTAAAATATTTCGTATTATTTTTTATTACCCAACGCGAAGTACTGATACACTCATACCAAAATGAAAAAAAAAAATGAGAAAAATGAAATGTCAAACAAACCTAATTCAAACCAACTAGTTTCGTTGAGTTTATTTGGGTTTAACGAAACTCTACCCTAATCTTTCCATGCACGTAAACCTGAGTTAACTCAGGTTAACTCTGTCATGAAACATGGTATAAAATATATTTAATCAAGTTTGCGTTGAGTTTTTTCTGATTGCGAAAACAGATTTCATATGAAACATTTAACAGGCACGCAACTAACCGATCGTTAGTCATTTTCCTGTGCAACCGGCCATTAGAGATCTCTACAATGTCTTGCCAACGGCCTTCGAATGGTTAAACATTAGATTTTATGATTGCAACATAGAGAATTTATGCTTCGATAGGTTGCATAATTATGTTGGATTCTACAAAATATGTGATATGGTCAGTACACACGATGGCAAATTTCTATTTACCTAGACATCTCTACGATATCTTGCCAATGGTCAATGGATGTCAATAACCTTGTCAATAATAACAAACCAACATTTGAAATAGTTATCGGTTCCTGTTCTAGTTACCGGATAAAATTACAGCTCCACATATTTTTATAATCTCAGCAGTATCACTTGTTCGGCAAGTATGCTACCGCATAGTACTAAAATTTTTACATGCACAAAAAATAAAATTCATCTCTTCGCACGTCTTAAAAAAGAGAGAAGTCATCATCCTCACTATAATTATATCATCACAGCATTTAAACTGCTGTATATGTATAGCAGCATATATACAATCCCGGAAAATAATTTTTAATTTGATTTTTTTGTACAATTTTCTTTTTACAATTTTATGTGAGTTATTTATTTAGTTTTTTATTTTTATTTATTTTTGACTTGATGCCAAAAAATTGAATTTGAAAATGTGAAAATTTAATAATTTTTCCTAATTAAAAAAAAACTGAAAGAAAAGAAAAATGTGTTTGGGATTAAAAAAGAATCAAATGAATTTTTCTCTTTGTTCTGCATTTTTAGGTGGATAAGATTAGAAATAAATGTTTTTCACGATTCACGCATTACTTAATTTGCGCGTATACCGCCCTGTACATTATAAAGTAAAAACGTTGAACTGTGGTTTTATCTTTTGTGTGTGTGTGTGCCATTTACAAAATAAAAATATATTGAAGGCTATAATAAATGTTTTTGTTTTCCTTAATAAATTTATTCCGCTATTAATTTTACAATACATATGGTAATCATCGATCCGATAATATCTAAATGGTATACGTACGAGTATCTCCACACAATATAAATCGATGATCGATGAATATGTAAGACGCACCCGAGATAAGATGTTAAAATTATATTAAAATGTTTTACGTCCAAATCTCGTGTATTTTTAAAATTAATTTCAAGGCCAGTTATCAGTTATCAGTGTTTTTGTAAGCGCGAGCAAATTTTTTTTTTTTGTTCTTGTGCTCCTGCTTGAATGTAGTATTCTTTTCTTATACTTATATATATTTTTTTATGTTTTATAATTAATTTTAATTAAAATTGATTATTTTTTATAAAATGATATATTCGAAATCGTTACAAAAATTTATGTTTACCAATCGTATACGAACCGAAAATATCGTTGTCTTATATGGGCGAACGCACGCGGGATTATTGATGATGGTGTACAGTTTAACAATAAGATACTGATCGATACGAATAAATTAATTTTCTTGTTATTTTGAAGATTTGGTTTCATAACACCATGTAATTTGATCAATTTGTACGCAATTAGTCGGGCTTCTGGTTTTATGTTAATATTATTAAGATAAATCGATAGGCAGGCTATAATGCTCAGATGTAGGCTATTAAGGTGCCTGTCCGACTAACAGATGAGCTTAAAATTTACAAGGTTTTTGACCTAATCTACAATTAAATTCTTGTAAGACGATGAAAAAGCAGTCAAAATTAATTCCCTAATTAATGTTGGGTATGACCATGCATGCCAAAAATTATTTTTCTCCGAATAAATAAACACATTCAAGACAAATATTTTAATTCATCTGCACTGTATACTGGAAAATTGGAAAGTTATTTTCTTAGAAAAGAATTTCAGGAGTTAAAGATGGTTTTGGGATGTTACTTAGTAAATAGCACACCGGATCAAACGATTCGAATAAGAACTGCTACAGACATAAAACGAGTTGGACATCTCTGTAGGATTTCAAACGAGAGAACTACATATAACAAACTAGTGGAATTTGAATATGGATCAAAGAGAATGAACCCGCAAAAGTTACTTTGGTTATACCCATGAAATATTTCGATTTGTAAATGAGCTTTCACAACGCTATAAGAACTTATTTTGCACACATTTACATGTCACAGCTAATTTGGCGAAAATACCCAGTTGCCACAAAACTGTGACATTGTTGTAAGACAGTTATGTATCAGGCTTCAACTTCTTGACTTTTAGTATCAATTAGTTATGATCGCAACTATATTGGTAAAGTGGTTTGGTTGTGAAACAGTAAGTTGTAAACAATCAAATGTGTGTCATCAATTTAAATCAGGAAAAAAATATTTAACAAAAAAATATTTGTTAGGAGAAATGGGAGAAAGCAAGGGCTACAAGATTAAATTAAGTTTCAAAGTGGATCTTATCTATCGAAACAAATATTTATTTGGTTTTGTTTTTTGGTCACCCAGTAAAATCAAAGGCATGCTACAATCTTATTTAATTATGGATGTTTTATTGATTTTTTTACCGATCAAATTTCCGTTTGGTTACCCTACCCAGTTTAATTAGGTCGATTGTTGTTGCCTAAATTCGTGCGACTTACATTGATTAAACGTAAAACAGTTATTTCAGCGTTAAACATTATACGAGAAATGAAAGATCAACTGGCAATTAAGAAAATACCAAAGAGAATCTCCTTAGAAACCCTCATAAAAAGATCGTCCTGCGAGAGTTCATCATTTGCATATTTTTTAATTCCGATGATGAGGGGCGAACATCAGAACAATACAAATATCAGAACAATAAAAAATATGAAGAAGCGATTGCTTACCGAATTTTCATAACTTCTTCATATTTTTTATTGTTGTAAAGATTAAGGTTCTAAAATCGGCGTGAAGTTTCTGGACACTTTTATAATTTGAACAGAAACATATGCGAGTGTCTAAAATTAATTTTTAGGCAAAATATAGATTTTAAACAGATATTTGCACCCGTATACATTTCTAAAAAGTGTAAATACAAAAATAAATTTTGTTTGTAAAAAAGATCAAATTTTTGTATTTCATTTTATTATTTTCAGAAATTATTTTAAGGGATAGCGTGAATGTTTGAAAATTGTATATAGGACTTTACGGCTCATTTCGAAATGGCATTACATGAGTTTAGTGTAATTTACCATGAATGTTCAAAAAATGTATACGGAAAATCTACGGATCATTTCGAAACCGCATTAAATGGTTTCAGTTCCACAATGTTCGCCCTTTCAAACCTATATATGTATGTATACCCCACTAAAGACCACTTTTCTGACGAATAAAATAATTGCTGAAAATTATAATATGAAATACAAAAATTTGATCGTTTTTACAAACAAAATTTATTCTTGTATTTACACTTTTAGAAATGTACACGTGTACAAATATCTGTCTAGTTTTAAATACTCGCATAAACTTCTGTTCAAATTATAAAAGTGTACAATGATTTAAAGTCAGCTCGGCCGCATTACAAGGTCCCCACAACCATGGATGGTCAATCAAGTGTTTCATCAACACCTAACCTGTGACCGTCGCAGAGGAAGACCCCGGCTGCGCTAGTGTGACGACGTCGAACAAGATCTACGTATATTAAGATGTCGAAACTGGCGGCAAAATCCCTACTTGGGATGTGAAAGCAAATAAAACTTGTCTTTTCTGGAAAAGGTAGCCAAGAAAAACATGCATGAGAACATTATTTATTGCAATGCTTAGAAGATCTTGCGATCAGATAACTCTTTCTTTGAGAATGAACTGCTATAGAGATCACACTAGAAAAACCGTTCTCAAAAATTAGCAGCAATTTTAATATCTAATTCAATTCTAGATGGTTTTGAAATTGCCAACAAATTGGAATACCATTTTACTGTTTATAATTGTTTAACAGTTTTACAACGATCCATTTCAGAATCTACTGTTAAGCTAAGCCGAACTCATTCATCAGAAATTGTTCTTGAACAAAGGGAAAAAACAGGAGGCGAAAGTCCAAATTTATATTAAACAAGACGATTTTGTATAAATCTAACACCGAATGCGACCATTTATACCTATTTATGTAAGCCTCGAATTTTTTCTACAGCAAAATTCTTTCAATAAAAAATAAAATTAAACCGTAACTGATTGCTTAACCCCTTAATTTTTAACTAAATAGAAGAGCTTGAACCAACTCAAAATACAACTGTTAGGGATCGCAAAGTGCATTTTTATCATTCATATGCCATGAAACGCACTCATTTATCACCCTCCCAACAAACAAGACTATTTATTTGCACTATGATTTTACATGGACAGTTTACGAAGTAGTCAAAATTTTCACATAATCGACGTGTTCAGTTCGATCAAAATGATAAAAATGATCATGCTATTTTTTGGGACCCTAACTTCACTCCGTATAATTGTACGTCAAACCTGAGTGAACAATCTAACCGAAAAAATAATTATAAATTGATTTTGAACGTCAAAACATTGTTGACGCTGTCAACAAAAATTTACTATTTTACTAATTCCCAACTGTTTTTCACAATAGTTTAATATAGGTCACATCTTTTCTTAGCTAATGAAATAAACCCGGACAGTATATAGTAAGTCACGTTAGCAGAGATTTACAGCTCAAAGCCAATCACAACTTTAATATTAACAACATTAGAAATAAAATGTACACAAGTTTTGACAGCCAGACTCAAAAATATTCTTATTCATTTTTGGGATGAATGAGTGCGTTTTATGGCAAAAGCTGATAAAAAGATCGTTATATTTTTTTATTCTGTGTCTGTTTAATGTATGATTTGTGTGGTGTTTATTTAATACAATTACATTTAATTTGTTATTCAAGTTTCTTGTCCGTGTTCTTGGTCAATATCCATTTCATTTCCTCTGAAGAATTGATTTGGTGATTTTGTGTGGTTTTAATTATTTGTGTAATCACGAATTGGGCGAGAATTTTGAATGTTTTTTTCGATTTGATCGTTCATTCGGGTTTGGCATAAAATTATACGGAGTAAAGTTTAGGGTCACGAAAATATCATGATAATTTTTATAACTTCGCACTGAACACGATGATTATGTGAAAATTTTGACTACTTCGTAAACTGTCCATGTAAAATCATAACGCAAAAACATAAGAAAAAAATGCACGCAAATTATGACAGCCAGAATAAAAAAATTTTGTTTTGTTTTTTGTAATAAATGAGTGCGTTCTATGGCCAAGCTATCATTTTTGCCCGACTGAACACTAATTAAACAATGTAGTTTTTTATTGGTAAATATACTACAATACATTTTGCTAACCAGTTGATGGTAGTTCTTGTAAAATCGTCTAGATCGTGCTTCTGCTAAAATATTTATTCTTTTAATTTTTTCTCATATTTGAATTAAACCCACCAATCTTTTGTTTTCAATCTGTCAGCTTTTAATCTTTTTTATTTATTCAAATCCCTATAGCGTATCCAATAAAGTCAGAATAATGATTTCTTCATCCACTGTTCTATCCAAATCAAGCACTCTAATTTAAGTTAGTCTTTTGGTTAGCTACATATGACCTGTTATATCTAATATGTATGTTCACTGTTAAGACAAATGTACAGTCTCCGTTTAAACCAATTACTACTAAAATACTAAAACATTAAATTTAGTAGTTTCGCCGATGACGCTATGGTAGAAATTCTTTTAAAAAAATGTGATGCATTTTTTCGATATCGACTTTTTTTTATGAGAGTCACTGTCATTTTGGGTATGATTTGAAACACTAAAACAAGATATTTATAAACTAACACAGAAATTAAACATGCACACAGATATACTTTGTGATAGAGAGAATGGAATTTGTGACACAGATTTGATCGGATTGTTTTGTTTTTTTTTTTTTGCTTAACGTGTAAATTTCTTGTTTTTTTTTTTTTTAGATTTAAGATTAGATGAAATGTAAGGTGCAATGTGTTATTATGACATTATTTGTTAGTGGGTAGTTCGCCGGTAATACTGGAATTTGTGTGAAGGACATGTTACCTGTCCAAATGTGTACATTTAAAACTGAGTCTAGTAGACATAAAAAATTAAATAAATGGTTGTGTGTCTATTATCTGTCATCGCGGTGGATCATAATAAATTTCTATAAATAATATCACAGTCGAAAATATACGAGAGAGCACACCATGAAAATTGTACATTACGCGCGGAGTAATCATTACCGGAAAAGCATTTTTATAATGTAACGTAACCAGATGGGAGGATATAAATAATTTTAATTCGTTCAGGAACATCATTATAACGACCTCATACCAGTGCTGACAACATTTTTGACTTCACCGTTTACATAAAATATGTGCATATTATGTACGAACATTGTAACATGTTTTTTTTTTTTTTGAAAATAAAAAGCAAAATTACATTAAAGGTACATAAGTTGATTTAAATATTACTTAAAGCCTTTTTTGAATGTATATGTATGTAAGATGTATAACGGTAGATTTTTTATTTCGTTGTCTTATCAATTTTGATCATTGATCTTAAACACTTGATATTGCGTATAAAACAAAAATTATAAAAATTATCTCTTTTCTGATCATTTATTAATGTTTGTCGAATTTTAATTTTCCCATCCATCGATCTTCTCAACATCCATCCATCCACACATAACAGTAATTGTGTAGGTACGTGAATTTAAAAGAAATATCGCGATCGGTGGCGATACGATGTGCTTGTGATCTAATTGTATACAATATTTAATCGCATTTTAGGTTTTGGTTGGACATGCTGTGCAGCACTCGCTATCAGTAGTGAGAATATTTTTTATAATTTAATAATTTTTCTTTACTTTAAATAAATCAATTTCAAAGTTTTTTAAATACCAATCCTAAGAAAGTACTTTTGAAAGAAAACAGAACACGATCATAAAACGATATTAAAAAATATTTAAAAAGAAATCTTAACATGTTGTATGGCTGGGTATGCATATACGATATGTATAATAAGATTCCTGGTCGTTAAACTGTTTCAAACTGAACTAAAACCAAGATGATCGTATACTTACATTATGTTGTGAACAAAAAGACAATTTATTTTTTGTAGTTTTAAATTAAAATTGAATACAGAATGCAAAATAAAAAAAAATATGTGTGGTTCAATAAACTTTTTGACTTAAATTTTTATATTTACTTCGAATGACTTAAAAATTAAGAGAATAAATAAAAATTGCATGCAAATGATTTTAATCAATTTCGCTTTCATTTTTCTTAAATGAGTTGGACAAAACTCATGTGGCGCTATAAATTTTGCGCCGATTTGTTTTATTTATTCTTTCAGTTAAGATCGTTTCGGATACCAGCCAAATTGATATGTTTGTATTAGTTTATAAAAATTTGTTCGTGCAGGCAAATCATCCTTCAGTAGTAATAGAATATGAAATAAAATCAAAACAAGACATTGGTACAGACGATTTTAACAAACTTTCTCTTGACCATCTGACATGGAAACAAAATTATTTGAACTTGTCAAGAACACTTGATATCAACCAGTAGATGAAGATTGTTAACTAGGGGTGGTTAATGGGGTATTAACTGAACGAGAAAAATAATCAACGTTTACTCCTTCATTTTTACCGATAGTCGTATTTATTTTCGCATTTACTCATAGTTCAATTCTAAAATCAAAGATCTATCACCTATCTGAAGTGGCTTAACTACAATGGACCAAACTAGCACCTCTCACTTTTAAAAGCGTTTTATTGAAAAATATCTTTCATTTTCATCATTTTATTTTATTCTTTTAGTCTTCAGCAATTTTGCATTTACGTCAGGAAGCGAATAAGTACGTAATTAAAGAAATTACCAAAATAAAATTGGAGGCACGTGGCGGAGAGAGATAATATGACAACAACTTCATTATCAATATCAAGTAACCATTGTATGGGTAAATGGTGCCGCCTGGGAAGAGCAAAAAGATGTTACAAAATAGTAAGAAAAAAGAACGATGAACATGACATGATGTATAGCATGTAGCGCCAACCTGTTGACACCATTACGGAACCCATTCATACCCAGTTCAAGAATCTCTAGACCACCACCTAGAAAAATGCATCCCGCGACTCAGCAAGAGAACAAAACTGCTGAACGTGAGAACGTGAACCAAGAAAACCACCACGATGTCGCTAGAGAAAACGATAATTTAAGAAAATCGCTAGAAAACCTAATGCAACTCAATGGACAACTGTTCAAAGATGCCCAACAACTTAAAGAAATTGGTATAATCAATAATGCGAATTAAACCAAATAAAATACTAATGCTACATATGAAACAGATGAAGATGAATGGGCGTAGCAAACGAGTTGTAGACGAAGGCAAATAAAACTAAACGTCAAAACAAAACCAAATAGCAAAATCTTCGCCTGAAGTGGAACAATCAACACAGAGCATAAAAAACCACAACCCCACCAACCTGATCTGTCATCCATGGACCTAGTGAATGTATATAAGAACGAATCACTGCAACCAGAAGAGAGACCAGTGCAACCAGTAAATGGATGTAATTAACCAAGGAAAAGTGCAGAAAAATCAACAAATTAACCGATACATAAAGAGATATCACCTCACCCATTAATATACTTAATGCTAGTGAATACGAAACAATTAAAAAAATAGTGAAGCTAGTTCCAAACGATAAATATAAAGTCACTGCACTGAATAATAACGATTGGACGACTTGACCCAGGAACCAACATACATGCCCACAGTGAAGAAATAATTCAGGGACTTAGCCAGAAAGAATTCAAAATCTAAAATTCCAAAATCTAAAAGCCTGTGAATTAGTGGTTCCCTGTGTCACTGAAAACAAAGGACTGGTAGAGCTGGCATGAACCGATAGGTTTTAATCCATATAAGACTAGACTGGCAATGCAGCAATTAAACTAGTGAAACAATCATTAGATAATCACTGAGAGTTGTAAAGTTATACACAAATAAAGATTTCTAACAAAAAATTCTCTGAAGCGAACACCTTTGACAGTAACAGTGTTACAAGGTTCATTTCATTGTTTATTTTACTAAATCTTCAACCTTCTACTGTTAATTTGTAAAAATAATGGAACTTTTAAAATAGCCTGCTCTACACAGCCACATCACCTCGTGGTTGAATGTTTAAATTATATAACACCAACTATTATCAACCCAAAGGTCGTGAGTTTGAGCCCCGTTGTAGCCTACAATTTTGTGAAGCGAGATTATTATTCTCCACATCAACGACGTTGTCGGACCAAGTATTCCTCCAATACGCAAGTGAGATTTTGCAAATAGCAGCAAAAATAAAGTTGTACAAGTTACAGAAGTTAAGTTAAATATTACCTAGTCGTGGGCTTTGAACCGAAGGAAATAGGAAAGAGCTATTGGCAAGGATGCAAAACGTTAGATAGGTCGAGGAAGCTCTAGCATATAGAAATGCATTCAGAGAGCGATCACCGTCAACGACTTCAGAACCACCAGGAGTGACGCTTGTTGAACCAAAAGATCAAAATTTCCAGCTTATCGCAAAGCAGTTAAAAAAATGAGGAAACCGGATCAAAGAGTTAAACAAACGCCAGCACTTGATTTAGGAAATATGATGAATACGCTTCTGCTTCAGATGGAGAAAATAAACGACAAACTGCACAAGCCAAATTTCAAATTTTAGCAGCAAGATGATCAGTTTGTCGAGCTGGATAAACAACAGAACGCGCAATCGAGAAACTGGATCAACTTATATCTGTTTAAGAGAATGAAATAGAAGAACTAAATTAGGAAGCTCGAATGAAGTTTCGAAGAATAATGTGTTGCAGACGACACCCAAGATAAAGAGATATCACGATCGAGTAATCTCTGGAGCGAAAACTTAATTCGGATGTCGTTACAATGATCGAGGCGCTGGTGGAGCGAGCAATGAAAAAATTGGCCTATAGCGTTCGAGGTCAAGAAAAATTGAGTCGATCAAATGTGAAGCCAAGTGAGATCAAAAATCAAAGAAGATGAATCATATTCGTCTAGCGAGGCAACCTGATTCCCGAGATATGCAATATGAAATCTGGCGAGAGAAACAGACAACAGAAATAAAAAATACGGTTCAAGTAACAACCAAGCCCAGAGGCAATCGCTTGGTTGAAGCGCGGATAGTGCAAGTCTACTGAAAGAGAGTTTACGATCCGAGAAAATGAGGTACGAATATCATATGGCTTATCACATGGAGGAAAAATCCTTGGGAGAGGCTATGAAGAAGATTCTAAATACGACCACAGTGGGGCATTTGCCAATTTTAAATGAATTGAAAGGATATAACATTGGATGTCGAATGCCCGAAATTCGTAACAATATATATACTAGTGCTAATAATTTTCTAATAATAATGTACATAATGTACATCATAACTGATGACGCAGTGTATATTTTGATATTTTAGCAATAACCAAGTATCAGATTTTACGAAAGCTTAAAAAACTTTAAAATTTTTTGCGTTATGTAATGTACTATTTATATATTCATTAAAGGTACAAACAGTTAAACAATATTGTTGTTACGGTTTGTCCCGTTCCCTTTTTTGTTCGAGTAAAACAAAAAATTCTAATCCGCGGTTCCACACTTTAATTCTTTCGTCGTGATTCTTTCCTCGTTTTTTCTCCTTCACCAACAAACTAATTTTTTTGCGGGGAAATTTTTGATTCTTTTTCAGCAATATTTTTTTTTGATTCAACTGATTCTCACGCTACTACGTAAATACATATTTCAAGGACACCTTGTTTATTTTTCATTGTTGGGTTAATTTTAGTTTAATGTTTAATTCTAGTGCAAAAAATATATTTTTTCAACCAGGGGAACAGTTTTTGCAGCAAATAATAAATATTTTTTACTATACGAATAAATCAAAAAATATAATTTTACACACATACATAAAAAAATAAATGCAAAAAGAAATCAAATGTGGACGTCGATTGATTTTTTGAAATCAAAGAATCACGACGAAAGAATTAAAGTATGGCAAGGCCCAATCGAATGAGCAGTTTCCCACAGTGCTTCAAAGAAGCAGCTTTATCTTCATTTCTATCTCCGTTTACCTATAAAACTGGTTTTAATAACGACTCAAATTTCAATAAAAAAAATTTCGGTGAAGCAGACTTAACACAAATAGAAATGCATTAAAAAAATTAACACCATTTCTAACATGTAGATTTTAGTATAAATTTAAGTTTCGAGAGAGCAGAATAAAACAATACAAAATTTTGTGTTTAAATATAATATAAAGTTTTAAATTAGCAATAAAAAATCTATTACGACTAACATATTTTGAAGCGTGAAGCAGTGCTTCAAAGAAACACAGTGTCAAACGGGACGTTGTTTTTAGAATTTGTGTAGTGAACATAAAATAAATAATAGAATAATTTACAGCAGCCTGTTTTTAAAATAAATTTTCTGCAGATCGATTCCGGCTTTCCTATAGGAAAAAAGAATTAGGAAAAATATTTTCATAGTATTTTTGTCGCAAAAAATTTTTTCTGGCATACTATGGTAGACAGTTGGTGCAAATTTTTTCAAAAAAAAATTAAATTGGGTATATTTTTCCTGTCCAATTTTGATAGGGAAAAAATATTTCCTGAATTATAAAAATTTAGATCAGTGGCCAGAAAATGATATTTTTGACAAAAAAATGTATGTAAATATTTTTCCTAATACCACTTTCCTGCTGGAAAGCCAAAATCGATCTACTGGTATGTTAATTAAATAACTGATATGAAAAGCTGAAATCGTTGATTTTTCATTTTCATTTTATTCATATTAGGAATATTGTTCAATCAAATTTTAAATACGACAATTTTAATTAACCCAGAAAAGCTGTTTCCACCTCGCTTAAATATTCCAGATACTTTAAAATTTAGCACTAACTGGGTAGCAAAACTTAAACGCCGTTATGGTATAAGAAAATTAAAAATTTGTGGCGAGAACCTGTCATGCAATACGGATGCTATGGATCAGTGGAAGGAACAATTTTTCAATGATATTACTTATAATTCATTTACAGCGAATCAGTTGAATATGTACAATGCTAATGAAAGAGCCGATACTGGTGGACGAGGAATCACTTGTGCACTCAAAAGAAATTACAGCAAGTGGCCATAAAATTAGGATCTAACAAATTTCCTTTGTTTGCGATTGGCAAAGCAAGAATTCTGCGCTTATTTAATAATATTCAATTACCGGTTAAGTATGCTGCATCTAAAAATGCTTGGGTGGCTAAATATATTTTTGCTGATTGGTTTAACAATCAATTTGTACCATCTGTAGGCAATTCTCACAAAAATAACGTATAGAAGCAAAGGCAAATGTTGTTCAACTATAAGAGTCATGATGGATTAATCAAAGTCTACTTCTTTCTTCCAAATGTAACTGAAAAGTGTCAACCAATGGATCAAAATATAATATAAAAGATTAAACTT
The DNA here is from genome assembly GCA_947310385.1 of Nephrotoma appendiculata. Taxonomy (NCBI): domain Eukaryota; kingdom Metazoa; phylum Arthropoda; class Insecta; order Diptera; family Tipulidae; genus Nephrotoma; species Nephrotoma appendiculata. The sequence continues at coordinate 256,292,485 of OX371223.1, forward strand.
AAGTACAGAAAAAAATTGAAGCTATACAGGTAATAGAACAAGCGATAGGGCGAACATAAGAGCAATATTGAAAAAAATTAATATCAAGGATGCGGTATTTTGGATGCACGTTTCTTGAAGTTGGGTTAATTGTTGATGATAAACTACTTCATGAGGATGATGTTCCTTTGGCTTTTCTAGCCAAAGAAGAGCAAAAATCAAAATAAAGATGAGGTTGAATTAGCCTCTTCTAATACTTCGGCAGAAGAAACTGTGGATTTTCAAGTATAGCCGTCGACAGCGATTGTGTGCAATGAAAACAATCATCTAAAAACTGTAAGCAATTTGAACTCAAATTAAACGATGTAATAACTTGGGCTTCAAAATAATAATTTAAATTTAAGCGATATTTTAACATTGCGGAACATTAGGATATTTTAATTGTGCGTATGTACTCGTTCGAGATTTTAATTTTTTAACCAAATTTTATTTGTGAAAATGAATTGAAAATCAGTATTTTCTTTTAATGGACTAAAATAATCAAATTATATGCAATGAATTCCTGAACCAAAAATAGTAAATACATAATATAATTTTTAATTATGTGCTTTTAAATTTTTAGTTTTATTTTAATAAATTCGAAACTAATGATCGATATTTCTTAAATGTTTTCTTGTAATTTAAAATTCAAAAACCCTTCTTAAAAAATATCCGATTAAACGAATGTCTGATTTTACGAACGTAAAGTTGTATGTGCCTTTCGATAAATCGGGTTAATACTGTATGCCATACAGGGCTGTCACTTTACTACAATTGGAGTAAATATACTACAGTTTTATAATTCTAGAAATTCAGTGGCCACTAATTAAAATTAACTCCAGTTATTCTTAGATTTGATTAAAATTCTGCAACCAAAATTCACTCTAAAGTAAAGTTCCAAATAAACACGCTACTTAAATAAAAAACACAGCTATTATTGCTAAGCAATCGTAGCTAACTTAATAGAAAAGTTGGTTTTCTTTTCGAACCCACTGAACTGAACTCATTGCAAATATTTTGTTTAATTCTTCTTTTTGCATAATTGTAATTTCGTTATTAACCCTAAAGCTCTTAACATAATTTCATAACATATCTTCTTAGCAAGAGCCTCTCAGTCTCTGACATGGAACTGTTTGTATATTTTTAATTTTATTGAAAATAAACGTTTAATTATTTTAAAAAAATTAATTCATTTTTAATAACATAACTTAAACTAAAAATATAACAGTTTTAAAAAAAAAATTAGAGACTCACAGGCTCTTGTTAAGAGCTTTAGGGTTAACACAATATTCAATTATTTTAGTGCTGGCTGTTCTAGGCTAAAGCAACCATCATCGAAAATACCGGAAAATAATTCGAACAGCTGAGTTAGGGCTAAAATTTATCATATCAAATAATAATTATGCCTTATTAATTATTGTATTAATTTTTTAGCATTTTAACAACCAATTTGAATAAGGACGATTCTACAGATTCCTCGGTTGAAAATCTGGAGGTTATCCAACGCAAAAAATACTATCAAAAATCTAAACTCGAATGGGAATTAATGTTTTCGTGGCTCAGAAAAGTCGAGGAAAAGGCCTTTTGCAACGTTTGCTTTAAAGTCAATTATTAAATATCATCTTAGTAAACACACACAGAAAGAAACGTACTGCGGAATTTTCATTGTATTCAGTACGATGTACCTTTCCAACAAATGGAATCTTTACCAATTTCCATTCAAAGAACGTGGAATGATTCACATGTGGCTAAAAAATTTAAATGTGGAAAAACCAATGCGACCAAGATCATCAATAAAATAATTGGACTGTATTCTATAACAAAAATATCAGGAAAATTAAAAAATACTCAGTTTTCGTTAATGATCGACGAAACTACTGACGTCTCTACGACAAAATGTTTAGTGGTGGTTGCGCGTTTTCGATGTAGAGAAAAACTGCATTTCTGACTGTTTTCTTGGATTCCTCGAAATAATTGGTTCTAGTGCACAAAATATTTTTAATGTCATCACAAACAACTTCGTAGAGTTTGCAATTCCCATTTGTTGTTTTTTAAGATGTACATGCTACTATTTGCACCTATCTACATCAGCGGTTTGTAAAAAATTACCAAACAAGATTGAAAAAAACATTAGGAACATATTCAACCATTTCCAGTATTAAGAGCCATAGAATCTTAAAACTATAAGTACCATTCGATGGCGTTCCTACGAAAGCGGCGTAAATAGAATCATAGAACAAATTTAAGCTTTAAAATATTATTTTGGTCTTTATAATTAAGAGGAACTGCATACGACGAATGCCGCTGAAATTCATAATTTTGTAGTCGACCCTCCCCATATTTATGCCATACGTTCTAAAACTTATAAGTAATGCAAATAAAATCTTTCAGTCAGAAAAAACTCAAATTCACTTGCTGTACTATCAAATCGAGACACGGTTAAATGAAATTTTAAAAAAATTCATTAAACCTGAATTTTTGAATCGTAACACGAATTTTCGAAATTCCAATCTTGCCCCTTCGTCGATGCATTTTGGGATTCATTTTGAAAAGTTTTTAAAATTGCAATAGCAATCAATGAATGAGGAAAGGATAGAAAAGCTTAAATTGACATTGGTTGATTTTTATATGGAACTCTGTGATTAAATTAAACAAAGTTTTGACTTAGAAGATAACAAACTCAAACTGCTTCAATATTTAAATATCAAAGAAATTTATATGCAGGAAGCCTAACTTCAATTATGCTGTTGTTAAAATGTTTCCCAAAAGTTTTGGGCACAAATGAAATCTTTTGAAGGCTTAACTTGATCAAAACCAATTTGAGAAACAGTTTGAACATTAAAACCGTTGAAAATTGAATGTTTGGATAAGAATTACTATAGCGAAAAACAAACTTTTCTGGGACCCTTCAGATACACCAGGTTTATTGAAATTTGATGAAAAATTCAATTTTACTGATGGAGAATATAATCTGTAAAATTAAAAATAACAATCTTAGAATTGATGATGATTGTTATTTTTAATTTTACAGATTATCTTCTCTAAATGTGTGCAATTATAAAATTAAGTTTACTGAGTTTGTATAATTTATGTTAATTGTATGAATATTTTTTAATAAAAGTAGATGTTGTGTAAAGGTTAAATAAGGTAACATTTGGTTTAAAAAATTTCTGCTCCACAAATAATGAATCTACTCCGATTTTTTTCTCTAATCTGTTCCATTGTCTTCTCGTTGAAGTGACAGCACTCTGTATCTCAATAAAATATAGTATTTGCAAAAACACATTTTTAACGAAATTTCTTCTTGCAAAATTCTTCTAGGACACAGGACTAATAAAATTTTGTTTTATTTTTTATTTCAAACTCATTTAAAGCGAGAAAAGGTATGTACATAGTACGTATAATGCGGTAGATAATACTGAATTGCAAAGATAATTCAGTATCACGTTTGTGCGTTTATATAAACCCAGTGTTATCAATATACAATAGTATATCAAAATTTACCAGTAAAACAAAAACCGCGTAAAAACAATGAAACCACGCACGTATCCAAAAATTACATATTCAGAATTTCCCATTCTATATCTCCAAATTACACATTGCGCGCGCAACTTATTACTGACAATAAAATCTGATGACGAGAAATCGGGCCCAATTTCTTGATTAAATAATAATAAATAATAAAAAACGCTTCTCTTTTATTTTCAAACTATTTTGTCGATATCTTTTAAATTCAATTCAATTCAAAAAAAAAGTAATTTTTTATTTTGGAATTTTATTTGCAAACTTATTTTATTGTTTCTGTGTGTGTGTGTGTATTCTGCGTTATTTTAAAGTTGCGGCGATAAGGTCAAGGATACCAAATTTAAATTAAGACGGTACATTAGCGTAATCTATATAGTTTAGGAATACACATTTCCCAATGTTTATTTACTTAAGTGTATAGAGCACCGGTAATTGGTACGTTCCAAAAATGTGCCAACTTAGTAACTAACGTGTACACTATCAGCGTTTAGTTTTAGTAGATGTATGTAATCGTTTTTGAAATGTAAATTTAAATACGAAACCAAAATATAAAATTCAGAGTATTGTGTGTCTTGAATATATGCCAATTTAATTTATTTTAGAAAAGTAAAAATCGCGTTTATACGTATCTATGAATGTACGAGTATGTACACACATGTGATTAATGTCTGAATATTTTGAAAACATATAAAAAAAATTGGCATACACTTTGTTATATATTTAAAGAAAGCGATATGGGTTTTGTGTGCGGATAGGTCTATTTTCAAATTTTATTATTAATAGTATTTTCTACTAGTGGATTAGTAACATAATTTTAGTTTTTTTTTATGATAATTATTTTTATGATATATGTATGCGCGTGTATTGTTAATTGAATGTCTGGCGTATATTTTTTTAGACATTTGAAAAGGTCACAGACATAACACTATTTTGATAAGTATTTCGTGAGGGACGAATTATTTAAATAAACAAATGTATGAGATGTACAAGATAATGGTATTGATGTTTCTTATAGATGATGGGAACAGTCGAATTAGATAAAGGATTTGATCCAATGAAATGTCCGCCCCTTTTCCTCGTCCTCTGCTTCAGATAACTTCAATTACTCTTAATTCTTTGTTTTAATAGTTTTTGTCACATTTTTGCAAGACATGCAATAATTTTGGTTTTCCAAAAAAGAAAGCAGAAATATTATAGGGCAAGCACAATATGCTGTGGATTTTCACTTAATCCAGTCGAATTTAAAATTGTCCGCCGATTAGTAATCAATACCTGAGGCCACAGATAAAAATTAACAAATCATTCGTTATAAATACGTTTGTGTCTAATATTCGAGGAATTAAAGACTGTATTAAAGACTGTCCACCGACAGTTTTTTCTAAACACACTAAGTTGTCTCAAAGTAACTCAAGAACTGCTGCACACCGATTTTGATAAAAATTTGTGTATATAGTATGTTCTATGGGTTGTGAAAAGTGTTTTTAGTTCAAAATGGTCCACCGGAAGTTGCAGCTGTAATAGTTAGGAGCATTTTTGATCGATAAACTCAAGAACTACACCGATTATATTATATATGTTCTACAGGTTGTGAGGAGCGATTCTGTAATTTTTGGCCGAAAACGGTTCACAAAACAAAATTCGAAATGCGCAACGATACCGGTACAAAACGGTTTTCAAAATTGGTTTTCTCCAATGATGTCATTTTCGTGATTTTCGAGAGTGCTATAATTAGGAATATGGTATCCGTTTTAAGATCCGAGATGAAAAAATTTTGTTTTATGCAGTTCGAGATGGGGGCGATGTAATTTTATCTACGCCTATAATTTCTTGGGTACTGATTACGTTACTGATTTTTGTTTTTCGCAATTCGTGATGAAGGGAGGGGCGACTATGTTGATTTGATAACTAACTACTATCTACGCCCATTATGTTAATATGGATGTCATTTCTTTCTTTTTTCGTAAGATGAGATGGAGAGGTGTGTGTTACCTACCGACTATCTACCTATAACGCCGATATGGGTGTCATTTTCTGAGTTCCGCTCCTTCGAAATTTAATTTTCGCGTATTTCCCTTAAGTGTAACCATTCGGCGCTAAACAAGGATTTGTTTCAAAAAAATTTCGATTTGGCTGGGGGTAGATTCCGACAAAATGACAATTTGTCGTAACATTTGCTTATTGATTCGGATAAAATGATTTATGACATTTACAGCAGTTTACAGCAGCTGCATTTTTAATTTATATCAGATATATTATAAGGTTTTTAAAATTAAAAATACTCACACATATTTTGTATGAAAACTTATAAGTCACGATAATAAAAAACAATGACAATATTATTAAAATTGTCAGCTAATTTTTTGTCACATTTCGGAAAAGTCACCGCATGCTAATCGCGATTTAATACTCACAAGTATTTGTCAATTGCAATTGTAGCAGAATTTTTAGTACAATGTCACAAAAATTGTCATTTGTCATTTGATCAGAATATAGATCCTGGACTTATTTGTGACGTTTTAACAAAAAACAAAACGCAATTTCTATTATACGGAAGAAAGAGTTTTCTTCACATATTGTTCGTTGCCACTAGATTTGAAAAAAAACTGTATGTATTAGTCAAGACACATTTTTGGAGATATTTCTGTATAGACATACTTATTTAAATAAGTCTCCTCGCGTGGTGACTTATTTGAATAAGTTGGTGTCCAAAAATGAGTAGGTGTTTGGGAAACAGCCGTTTTATTCTAATCAACATATGATGTGCGCATAAATAAATTATAGTTTTTATTACAGAAATATATTAAGTTGTGGAAAAAGAAGTAGCTTAATTAAAATAAAACATTTATAAGTAAATTTAAAACATGCGACAAAAACCCCAAACCCAATAATGGTCCAAATATTCCCATATGTAAAATTTTCTTTTTAACTCTAACCCGGTAAAGTTGACTGGATGTGTAATCCTTTAGAAGTTTTTGTAATCCTCCTATCACTCAATGATATTACCGAAAAGTAAAATTGATTAATTCGAGTTAAAAAAAATCGTAAAATGCTTGGGATTTATTTAAGCTTTAAAAATGAAAAGTTCATTTAATTAGGAATCGCAAATTTACATGATATTCTCATACAAAAAACGATAATTGTGTGTGAAAAGGTCCAGAAATTATTTTTGTAGAAATTAAAGGCTTTTTTCGAATTTCAAAAATATTAAAATTAAACGTACCAAACCTCGTTTTAAGCGTGATTTCTGTTAGTACAATTTCGTAGTAAGTCAAAAATTGATCATATAACTTTCAGACTAGGTATACTGTAAAAAAGTAATCGATCGAATATTAGACCAATTAATTATAATTGAAATTTCTTTGGATTTTTCGATCTATCAAGCTGCTGACGGTTTCTGCTGCTCGAGCGACTCGCTATGTCATCGCTATTTTCTAATAACCAACTTGCTTCAAACTGCACCCAACTTCAATAAATTTTTGAACTTATTTTGTGAGTGAACTTTTTACTAGGACTTTATTCTAATTTACTCATATAGTTTCATTTCTATTTGACCTGCCTTAGAACCTAAATCTGGTCATATATAATATTAAGAACCAATTGCTGGTTTCATTTTTTGGTATGACCTGTAAGATTTTACAACCGCAACATGAAAGCTGCTGAGGCTAGCAATTCCACAAAAATGCCTAATTCATTTCATTCAAAATTTCGGAGGGGCTAATTTATCTGAATATGTATACTTGTGATTAAGATATTAAGAAATGACAAAAGCGGAAACTACCAACTTATTTATCATATTAGGTTAGATATTAGGAATATCCAGCACACCGAGGTAACTAAAAATAAAGAATAGTTTCATATAAAATTTGATTGAGGTCTCACTAAAATCGTTTTATTAAACAAAGGAAAGTATTTAATTAAAATAAAACCAGATTTATTTTAATCAGTTTAATAACAAACTTGGTATCATTAAAAATCTGGTCCCAAAGAGTCAAAGATGTTCTACAGTTGGAGAGAGTGAAAATTTTCATAAATATGTAATCATATTAAAAGCAAGTATTCTAGGCTACAAAATACATGTGGTATATGGTTGGCGCAGCCTTATAGCAAGTCCAATCCAACCTTTTGGCAATTGACAGTGTAGAAAACCAGGCAAATTTGATAAAGTCTACGGCACAGATTCCAAACAGGTTAGTGTTTTCGTTAGCAGAGTAGTTAGATCGTTTGTTATGATATCCGAGGATCCCAGGTTCGATACCAAATAAACAAATAAACTAAATTTCCAAATTTCCACTCGACTGAGCAGTTAGATTATGAAGTTCCCAAAACGTTACTAAGAATGGCTAGAGCATTCAAAATTATAATATCCGGATAAAGTTCTCTCAATTTTTACTACTCATAATTCTGATATTTTGTATGTTTTACTAAAATAACTAAAATTTTAAAATCTTATAGTGGTTTGATTTTGCATTCCGCTAAGTGTACAAAGTTTAAAATTTTAAATAATAAACCACCGCATGATTTCGATCCAGTACATCATAAGTACACCCTTTGATTGAAAAATGGTTTGCTTTATATAAACAAACTCATCACAAGAAATTAGAGAAAAAGCAGATCAAGGCAAAAATGATTTTATCCTCATTACAGTTGAAAGAATGTTTAATTTTATCTTTAAGAAACTAGAGAGTTAATCAATCAAAAACAAAAAATGTTGTCTAGGATTACTAGGCGCATTAAGGATTATAGCAAACCCAATTGTATTTGTAAACCGAAAGGATCGAAGCGCTCCCAATTCTTTCGCAGTTCGCTCTTATGCAGTAGCCAAATCGACGGCGTATGGCTATAGGTCGGATTTACGTAGAACCATCTGCACATCCTTAGCTCTATGATTTCTTATAGAACTGATGTGGTAGATGGGTCATCCCGTGTGCTCTGCGACCGTAATCAAAATATGAAAAATCCCTTTGCATACTGCCCCTATCGGGATTCAAATCCGCCCCCCCCCCTCCTGATCAAAATGCGAAGCTTTAGCCACTGTGCCTTTTGGTCGGTTAAATTTCGTGTAGAAATGTATGGATATTTTTCGTTTTGGCTATTTGATATCCCAAACAGTAAATAAAGTCGAAAGATTTGGATTTTCTAAGCAGGACCCTTAAATCAAGTAACTTATATCGTTGTTTTGGGTATCTGTTAGATAAACGTAAAATAAATAGCGTTGTGCTTCTTAAATATAGAGAGCAAAAATGAGAATTTTACATATTACATATGAAGTCACATGTCATATTCGTTGTAAATTTGACTGATATAACACGACTTTTATTAGACTTAATTTCTGGGGCCAAACTTCTTTTTAAGGGTTGCCAGACGTTCCGCTTTCGGCGAGATTGTCCCGCTTAAAAAAATCATTACCGCCGTTCCGCTAGATCGGAATATGTCCCGCTAAAAACATATTTTTCGAAAAGAATCTACAAATTGATTTTCGGAGTAACCATTCCACTAAAAAAAATAATACTGTTAGTTCTATAAGCATTTTCTTATGTTGGTATTTGTTCTTTTATATTTTCGGTATAGCCATTCCATTATATTGCTAGTTCTATGGTTATTACCTTTAATGTTTTGGTTGTTCGTTTGTTTTTTTTGACATTTTCATTAAATTTATATAGCTAAAACATCGTTTAATTAAATAAATAAATTGTTAAGCAAATGCACTTAATAAATATTGAAAAGTAAGTAGATTTTATTTAATATTATGAATTTCAAAAATTGCTAGATTCTAACCTCGTACAATTCTTATTTTAGAAATAAATAATGGATATATGAAATTTTTTTTTGAAACAAAGATGTTCAACAAAATGTGCCAACGTCTGCAGTTAAGAATAATACGCCAGCGTCCGCAGTTAGTAGTGTTTATTCTTCTTCATCTCTAACTGTACTTTTTTCTGAAACTACCGATTCGAGGCAGGAAAATACAGACGTTGAAGACGGTGTTGCAATCAGTTTCCTGACTGGCAAAGAATTCTTAGCCTCTGAATGTATTACAGATGCAGTAGATGAAACGACAGTTTTGATGCCACGGCTCCGAAGAAGCCCAAAATCTCTAATAAAAAACACCTAGTAAAATTTAATGTCGAATGGATGAAAAGCTTTACTTTGTTGATTGCTGGCCGAAAAGAACAAACTGGGAGGTGTGTGGTTTGTTCAACTGATTTGAAAATGTCAGCAACATGTTCAAAATTTGCAAAATAATTTATCGTTAAAGATGACCTCATTTCTGGTCAGTAAACATAGTTCCGAAGAAATGTGCACAATTGCCGCCGAAACGGCATTTGTTTATCATGCTGCCATGCATTCGCAGTATGCCGCAACTGATTGCGCAGGTAAGCGGTTTCCATTAATATTTAGGGACTCCAACACTGCTGCCAAATATAGATGTGGGAAGACCAAATCTAGTAAAATTTTAGTAAATTTTAAATGGCGTAAGTGCGGCACAATATTTCTCAATTAGCACCGATGCATCCAACAATAGTAATGTGAAAACATTTCCGCTAGTTATTACAAATATTTTAATAAGCTTGTTGGCACTAAAAACGGACTCCTAGCTTTTTGCTCTAGACAATGAACTTTCAAAATCAATAGCTAAATCTATTCTTTCCAAAATCGAATTCAAAAACCTTTCGATTGAAAATGTTACAGCTTTCTGTGCAGACAACGCCAACGTTAATTTTGGCACAAAACAAAGTGTAATGGTTAGAGCTGCATAAGTTACACAAAAATATTATTCCAATTGGCTGTAATTGTCACATTCTCGCCAATACATTAAAAAAAGGAATCCAACGTTTAAAAAAACTTGAAATCGACGCAATCGTCATCAAAATATTTAACGAATTTAGTTCTTCCACGAAGCGTACAACGGAACTCAAAAAACTATTTGAATGGGCGGGATGGATGTGAATGGTGCAAACTACTTCGACATGTGCCAAGTAAGTCTATGGTTAAGTCTGTATCCAGCCATTGAACGGCTGTTGAAAAGCTATGATCCAATAAAGAAATATTTTATGTCAAAGTCAAACGTTTCCCCATTAATACAAACATTTTTTGCAAATGAAATGACACCTCCATATTTAGGATTCATTATGAATTTTTGCACAGTATTCCAATCTTCAATTAAAGTTTTAGAAGCATGTGACGTAATGAGGATAAAAACATTCGACATAATGAACAAATTGCGAGAATCATTAGGAAGTCGATATGCAGAAGAGTTTTATGGTTCTATCGCCAGACAGTGCATTCTTAATTGTGAAAACGATTTCAAATTGAGGCCAAAACTGCACTTGAAACATCGATAAACTACTTAAAGATGTGGTTTGATTTTGATACTAGCATGTTATGTAACATTTCCTACTTTCATAGATCTGCAAAAAGCTATCGAAAAATTTAACATTAAAAATTTGAATGCTGATGTCTTATTTGAAGAATGCATACAACTAAAACATTTTGTTAATAAAAACGAGGGGTTTCTTGTCAATCCAGTATCAAAAATTTATTTAAAATTGTTTGTTTTCTTTATTCTGTACCCCATTCTAATGTAACTTCCGAACGAATTTTCAGCTTAATGAACAGAGCATGGAGAAAAGAAAGGCAAAGCCTCTTAATTGAATCTTTAGAAGCAGAACTGATGACAACAGAAAACTTTACAATGACATCCCAACAATTTAGTAAATATTTACAGACTAAGCCTGGAAAATTGCTTATCGAAAAAGTAAGCTCTAATGATAAATATACATAATTAATTTAAAAATCTTATTTAATACTAATTAGTATACCATATATATTTTTTAAATTTGGTTTTTAAGAAAGAAAAAGAAATGTGATATTTTGTGATCTTATTAATCATTTAATAATTGAAGTATCCTACGATATTTAGTTGATTTAAGTGAAATATATGAAAATAAAAGAATTATTAATTCAAATTTCATTAAATTTTTTATTTGTTAAACTAACAGTATTTGCTCTACTCAATCCGTTGGAAAGAAATTTTGTCTGAATGCCAATAACATAAAAAAATTAAAAGTCAGATTCGGGCAAATAGCAATTAATTAATCTTACTAATTTTTTTATTATTTGTCCCAGTCGGAGGAGATAGGATCGAAAAATACTGATCCCATCGGAATGTATATTTGCGTATCGCTGTTAAAAGATTCAACTAACGTAGCACATTCAAAACAGTTCAAAGATAGCTTATTGTCAAATTTCATTTTACTACTTAAACTTTAAAACGGTACTTTAGTTTATAAGGAATGCATTTTCCACGAATAGAGATGAACAGAGAACGAACGAACGAAGGCTCATAATCCACCTTGTCAAAGTATTCAAATTGGTTCCACAACCCTAAAATGACAGGTGAATCAATCTACTGAAATTAACATCATACTCACAACTAATTACTTCATTTTATCGATATATCTTTGACAAGTAGCTAGCCATAAGATTTTCCAAAATACCAGGAAGCAAAAATCTGGCAAATCACACTAAATCGCTAAACGCATCTTAAACTAGTTCAAAATATTTGAAAAAGTTTTGTGTTTAAACACGAAAATCCAGGTAATATCACTTTCGCTATTTACATCTCTAAATAAAACACCCATAACATTAATTAGCACCGCGGCAAGGTCAATGTACTCGAGTTAATAAACCCCGCATTTACATTAAATGTGTGACCTTTATGTGACTAAACACAAATATTTCCAAATTCGCGACCACGCAAAATATTTGATTTTTTTTGGGTCACAACATGGAATGTAGTTCAAAATCACAAAATCATATGTTTTCCCCAAAGCAATGAATTACATTGCATGTATGTACATATATACACAGTAGAAATAAATAAATAAAAAATCCAATATCATATTATAAACACACTTGAACTCATTAATTACAATAAAGTAAGTTATCTTTTAACGTAGACACAAAAGTAAAACAATGTTTCTTACCTATTTTTTTATTTTATATTCTTTTTTTTTTTTGTTCACTTAAAATAAAAACAAGTCAACACACAAAACGACAACAAAAAAAAAATTATTCACAAACCAACCAACCAAATACTTCTTTTTTTTTTTTTTTTAATTCAAAGTTTTATTATTACACGAAAGCACAACAATAACTTTAAATTTTTTATTTACTTTTTTTTATTTTTATAATTTTTCACAAAACATAAAACAAAAAATTTTTCTATTTATTAATTGATTTTTTACAAATTTTGCAAAATTTTTAATAAAAAAAATTCGTTACAGTAAATTTTTTCTTTCGATAAAATATTTTCATTTTTCCAAATTTTTTTTCTTAATTTTTTCACTTTTAATTTTTCTAATTAAATTAAAATTAACTAAAAAATTACAACACATTTATTTTAATTATATTTTTTTTATTATTTACCAAAACTATATTTTTATTAAATCTTTAATTTTAATAATCACTATATATGATAATAATGCTTCTTCATAGAAAAATATTATACATAGTTTTGGCAGTTGAACGAGAGTGGTACACACAATATTAAATTATTTAATTTTTACAAATTTTTCCCGATTTTCCTTTACTGAGATCAAGTGAAAATTAATACGATCAATATTATAACAATATAATGCGGCGAAAATTAATTTGAAACACTTTTCAAAATTAAAAATAAAATTCTTAATTTTTTATTTTATTTTTATACAAATCGACCGAAACACAAAAAAAATTATTTTTTAATTTTTTTTTTAATTTATAATTAACAAAAAAAAATCGCACACAAATTTCTTTATTTTTCTTTTACAATATACAAAAAAAAAATAAAAAATTATCTTTACTTAATAATTTTTTTTGTTAACGTACAAGTTACTGCACCATTGACAATTTAGTTAAGACTAGCAAAGTTTTTGAATTGATAATCATTATTTAGTATCTCTAAAACAAAAAATTGTTGAAAAAAAAGTTTAAAATAAAATACAGAAAATATAATGTGGTGTGGAGAACCGCGAGTCGATGGAGCTTCGCTAAACGACCGAATATTTAGTAGCACGTTTTATCGTAAATACACATATTGATAAAGAGACAAATACCAAAAATTATTGGTCCATATCACTTGAGCTCACTAAAAAAAATCAGTACCCAATCAAAAGGTTTACTACTCTATTGTTATTCTCTCACACACAATTCAAACTCTATCGTAAAATTTAATTTAAACAAAAATTTCAACCAAGACACGAATGAAACACACATAATTCTGATATTAATTTTACTCTTTTCAAATTGGGAACGAATCTTAATATTGGGTTGAATTAAAATATTTGAATGAATTGCGATATTGTGAAACTGGTTTTTTACAATATAATTTACAGAGCGTTTCGTACATGAGAGTAATAATTTTAGAAATAATTCCTAGACTAATTTTCAACAAACAGAACATTGTTTCAGCCAAGTAAACAAAAGTAGCTTGTGGTGAAGCTCCGTCTGAAGCACCCCATGTAAAGGTTTTGACACAAATGATGATTGGAATCGTTTGGTCAGGATTGGTCACTTACCATTAAACGGTAAATAATCAATGAATAAAAAACGAACGGGGTTTAAGCTCCATCTGAACCGCAAATGTTTGGTAAAACATAAGGTCGAAAATTAAAAATCACCTATATCATCGTTAATTACAAGAAGTAGATCGTTATCCAAACATTGCAGTTCCTTGCGGAGTACGTGCATTTTGGAAGTGTGATTTTGGAATTTTAATGAACCCTTGATTAAATGGACAATTTTTTATTTTTCATTTTTCGGTCACCGATTATGATGAATAGATTCGGGGATTCTTAAATGATTTTTGGAAAAAGTTCTGGAATATGGCCATCTGGAAATGAGATTCTTAAATGATTTATGAAAAAAGTTTTGGAATATGGCTACCTTGGACGGAAGAACTCAGGCAGTTTTTAACAGATAACGATGGGAACGGATTTGTTTAATGGAAATGAGATTCATTAATAATTTCTATAAAAAGTTTTTTAGTATGGCCACCTGGAACGGGACACGGCTGTTACTTAACCGATAATGATGGAATTCGGCACGTTGGATAAATATGCGATTAAAAAATGATAAATTGTTCTACTTGCCAGAGGATGAGAAACCGAACCATAGTTTTCCTCTTTTCTGATTATTGCTATAGTGGAGAGTGTAATTAGTGGTTTTTATGGAATTAACCCCCAGACCATTTATGCTCTTGTATTGCAAGTACCTCAAAAGCATAAATTTTTGCTTGTTTCGAAAGGTTCTGGAAAAATCAAAGTCTTAGAAGACATCATAATTTATGTTCCCGTGAACAGTTTTTGCGGTCGTTGTTGATTAGAATACTATAAATTTATTCGAGCCCTTTGTGCAGGGTTCATAACGTGATTTTTTGTGAGAGTAGTGAGTGGGTCACGTACTGGTGATAGATGTTGAGGCATCCAGCCTTATCAGAACCATGTTAACATAACGAGCCGCTTGCTTCAAGAAAGACGCCTGCATATTACCGAGTTTCGTCCTAGTTTAAATTACCGAAATTCCGTCCCAGGTGGCCATATTCCACAATTTCTTCCAAAAGTTATTGAAGAACTTTATTTCCATCCACCATATTCAATTTCAGCATAATCGGTTAAGAAATTATCGAATTCCATTCCAGGAGGCCATATTCCAGAACCCTTCCAAAAATCAATGCCAAATCCAATACCATCATAATCGGTTAAAAAATGATCGAGTTCTATCCCTCGTGGCGATATTCCAGAATTTCTTCTAAAAATCATTTTAGAATCCCAGTTCCATCCAGCATACCCAATCCCATCATAATCGGTTAAGAATTGATTGAGTTCCGTCCTAGGTGGCCATATTCCAGAATTTCTTCCACTAATCATTTAAGTATCCATTTCCATGCAGCATACGAAATCCCATCATAATCGGTTAAAGATTGATCGAGTTCCGTCCAAGGTTACCATATTCCAGAACAACTTCCAAAAATCATTTAAGATTCCCACATCCATCCAACATACCCCAATCCCATCATAATCGGTTAAGAATTGATCAAGTGCAGTTCCAGGTAGCCATGTTCCAGAAATTCTTCTAAAAATCATTTAAGAATCCCACTTCCATCCAACATACCCAACCCATCATATTCTGCTAAGAAATGCCTGAGTTTCGTCCCAGATTAAATTCGATCTAATAGACTAAATTTAAAAACATACGGATTTAACGGGTTTAATGGACTCCCCAATTAGTTAGTCCGTTAAATCGAGGTTTGTCTGTATAACATTATACGTTAAAATGTCACGTAAACAACGCAACAATTTAACGCAACAGTTAACATACCAGTATTTAACACAGTGTGCAACATGAACCCAAAACTAGTCCCCTAACTGTTTTACCAAACAAAAAAAACGAACGGGGTTCTAGCGCCACCTGAACCGCAAATGTTTGGTAAGACATATAATCGAAAATTAATAATCACGTATGTCATCGGCTCAAGTCGATGGTTATCAAACACTGCAGTTCCTTACGGAGTTCGTGCATTTTTTGAGGATTTTGTGTAAAAATTTGGAGGCGATGGAAAATTTTGAAATTTTTTTTAAAGATATACAATAAGCCCTCAATTTAATGGACCCCGATTTAACGGGCGCTCGATTTAACTGACGCTCGATTTAACGGACCGGACCTTCTACTACTGTGGGCGAAAAAACGTAAGACTTTTTAATTTAAATTTCGCGCGGCAAACCATTCGTCGAAATATTTTTTTTTCTATGTTGGTATGACTGTCAGTGACATCTGTGCCAAATGTCACATAAAATCAATCATTAGTGTTTAGTATACGCTTGTCTTTCTGAAGTACAAAAAGTGCATTCAGCGATTTTTACGTAATGAGTGAAATTATTCAACAAAGAAGTTCCATTAAATTTTGTGTGCGGAATCAATTGTGTGGTGCCGAAACGTTCAGAATATCGCAAAAGGCCTTCGATGATAATTGTATGTCGCGAGCAAGAGTTTTTGATTGGTACCAAACCATGTCAAAAATGAAGTGATGTTGACAGTTTTCTTCGATTATCAAGGTGTAGTGCACTCCGAACTCCTTCCGACCGGCCAAACTGTCAACAAGCAATACTATTTGCATGTTATACGTCGTTTGCGCGAAGCTATTCGTAAAAAGAGGCCGGAATTATGGGTCGACAACTCTTGGTTTTTGCACCACGATAATGCACCTCCTCACACTGCATTGGTTTTACGTGATTTTTCGCCAAAAATTCCATCCATATCGTTTCTGCAACCACCGTATTCACCTGATTGAGCTCCGGCTGTTCAGCAAACTCAAACGACCACTCCGGGGAAACCGTTTTGAGTCTATTGAGGACATTAAACGTGAATCGCTACGCGCATTGGAGGCTATTCCGGAAATTGACTTTAACAACTGTTTCGAGATTGGAAAAAAACGTTGCCACAAGTGTATTGAGGCCGGGGGGATTACTTTGAGGGGGCAAAATAGATTTGGAGCTATAAATTAAAATTTTTAAAATTATGAACAAAGACTTACGTTTTTTTTGCCCACAGTAGTAAATTTTTTATTTTCCATGGATTTGGGGATTCGTAAATGATTTTTGAATTCTGGAATATGGCCACCTGGGACAGAACTCGACGAGTACAGTAGATTATCATTTTATAATCCCATATTTATCCAACGTGCCGAATTCCATCATTATCGGTTAAGTACTAGCCGTGTCCCGTTCCAGATGGCCATACTAAAAAACTTCTTCTAGAAATCATTGATGAATCTCATTTCCATTAAACAAATCCGTTCTCATCGTAAAAAGTTAAAAACTGCCTGTCTTTCGTCCAAGGTAGCCATATTCCAAAACTTCTTTCATAAATCATTTAAGAATCCCATTTCGATCCAACAAACACCAGATGGCCATATTCCAGAATTTCTTACCAAAATCATTTAACAATCTCATTTCCATCCAGCCTACCCAATCCTATAATAATCGGTTGAGAATTGATCGAGTTGAGTCCCAGGTGGTCATATTCCAGAAATATTTCCAAAAATCATTTAAGAATCGCATTTCCATCCAGCATACCCAATCACATCATAATCGGTTAAGAATTGAACGAGTTCCGTCCCACGTCGCTATATTCCAGAACTTCTTCCAAAAACCATTTAAGAATCCCATTTCCATCCAACATACCCAATCCCAACATAAATGCCTGAGTTCCTCCCCAGATTAAATTTAAAAACATTCGGATTTAACGGACAATCGGAGTTAACAGACACCCCAATAAGCCCGTTAAAACAAGATTTTTCTGTATAACGTTTTGCGTTAAAATGTCACGTAATCAACGCAACAATTTAATGCAACATTTAACATAAAAGTTTTAACGCAGCTTGTAACGTGAACCCAAAACTAGTCCCCTAAATCTTATACCAAACATAAAATCCGGGGGCAAGAATATCATACCGTTTTCATTAAATTTCGTTATAGGTAATCGTTAGGTTAGGATTGGTCAAATTTTTTTGCAATACAACGAAATCAAGGTTTGTCGCTTATTTGGGAATTAATTTAACAATATTAACATCAAATCCAATTGGAATATACCATTTGAATCAAAATAGCTTGGGAATTAATTTACTCCAGATAATCCTAATGTTATCACATCACAAATGCAACGATCGCAATCGTTAGGACAACTGTCATTGACGATTGGTCATTAGTTGTTTTCGTTTGGTCAACCCTTTGTAACGATTTATAGCGAAAATTCATAAAAAAACTTACCTTTATCTCAGATTCGGCCTGTTACGGTGTGGAAAGTGTACCTATATAACGATAAATCCAACGATCGGAACCGTTTGGTCAACTGCCACTGAGTATTGGTGTCTTGTTGTATTTGTTAGGTAATAAATTTAATTTTCAAAATAAATCCTTACGTAAGGTTAACGAAACGAGAACAACTAGTGACCAATTTTTAATGACAGTTAACCAAATAATTTCAATCGTTGGATTTATAAAATTAGTAGAAGTTGTAAACTCCCCCGAACAGTCCGAATCTGATGGAAATATGGGTTTTTAACGAATTTCCGCATTAAATCATTTTATTAATAACATTTTTAAACTGTTTCAAATTTTAGAATTGATAATCTGAAGCTTAGAAAACATAAATGACCATACAAAATAATCGAGAGGATTGCAATGGGGAGATCTAGACAACTATTTATTCTTCGACGAATAATGTTTGCTATGTGGAAAGGGATGAACCTTGTTGAAAGTAATAATAATCATCCGAAAATAAATTGTTAGCTTTTGCATTGATTTTTAAACATTTTTAAAAAAAAAAGTAATTTGTTTGGTTTAAACACCAACGCAGCATTCTGGAATCTTTAAATAAGTGTTTCGTCTTCCGGGGTGTCCTCAATCATAGCAGACCAAACTCTATCATTCTAAGAGTTGTGGGATTCTTCTTCGTTTGCGCTACATCCCATGGAGTGATTCTGCAGGCTCAACCATGCTCTTCCAGATAACTTGATCGACAACAAGAGGACACCAGACTCGATAACCAAGAGTTTATTCTACGTTGTCCATCCACCGAATGGGAGGCCTCCCGCAAGGTCCTGTCTTCATTGGTACCAACTTCAGGGCCTGTTTTATGGTACGATTTTGGGAATAGATAACGTGTCCGAGCCATCTCAGCTTTGATGATTTAATTGTTCCGATTAAATATATCAAAGTTGTTCAGATCATTTCCGATCTCGAGGTTCAAGCCTCGTATATTTCACTATCCTTAATAGGGATTAGAATCATGTACGTACTAATTTGGGCTCAAAAATGGCAAGCTTTTGAATGCCACGTATTGTTGGCGTCCAAGACTCACTACCAAAACTGATTGCTGGTCAAATAAGCGCTTTGTAGATTTTTTAATTTTACTTTGCGCAATACATTGCGAAACTTGAGAATGTTAATGTTAGCGTAGAATGCTCGTTAACCAAATGCGATCCGTCTTATTATATCTGCAGAGAGTGGGGTTTGCATATTTACCATCGATCCTAGGTATTTAAACTTATTCACCTTTTCGTATTGTGTGTTGCCTAGGGAATCCAAGTCGGTTCTATCCGACTTCGTGTAGTTGGGCCATTACTTACCCCCCAGAGGCTTCGGGGAATGCTGCAAACAACCGAAACCGACAACCCTCCTATGCATCTCAACGAAAATGGAAAAAATAGAAACGTATGTTTGTAGAAACCGGTGGGGTAATGGTAAAAACACGGAACCGAAAGTCGGGTACACGAAATTCGGGTAATTGGATTCCCTAGTCGGGTAATTGGATTCCCTCCAACGTATGGGATATGCACGTTTATGTTTTTTTTCGTTGAGATGAATAGAAGGGTTGTCGGTTTCGGTTGTTTGCGGCGATGCCCGATGGTTTCGGGTGTCTCTGGGGGGTGAATAATTGCCCAACTACACGAAGTCGGGTAGAACCGACTTAGATTTCCTAGTGTTGCCTGTTAAAAATTCTCCACGTGTTGACCTTCTCGGGATAGTCATATATTTGGTTTTCGCATTGGGCTGTTGTTTCCAACGGGAGCAAAACTTCTTTCAGAGACACGATGTTACGACCGGAGAGTTATAGGATTGCTCCCGGACAAATACCACCTTATCAAATCACAAAATGTTTCTATCTTGAGGGTTCAGGAAATTCTTAGTACCTGTTTAAAGGAAGCAATTATTGGTATGATATACCATTATTCTGGTGACTCCGTTTTATTTTCATGCTCTAAATTTTTATTAAAACTAATTTTTATTTCATAAAAATTATAAATTAGCATTTTCCAGCTTTTATTAGATACATATATTGTAGTTATTACCGTCAAGGATATATAAGCATAGGCAATGGGTGACTATAAAAAATGTAAAATTGAAACCATTTGTGTGATTGGACTTAGTAACAACGAAGGGGAAGAAATATTTAATTTACTAGTAGAGTTTTCAGCTAAGCTCATAAATTAAATATAAAATCTTCAATTTTTCAGAGATTCCCGCAATTGTCTAAAATAAAATTTAGTAGTGGATATCACATGTTTGAAAGGGTGAAGGAATTCCAAGGGGCAGAAAAAACCAAAATGCTGAACTACGCAGAAGACTTTGAGAAATAGAAAAAATGGTATTACAACTTAGGCTGTGTGCCAAACATAAGATTAATCGTATACTACGATAAAAGCCGGTTTGCCATAGTGTTTTCGAAAAATAGTTAAATTTGCCGAAAAATTTACTTAAAATTGACTTTTACCTTAAGTTTGGCACACAGGCTTAGCAATGAAATCGCATAGTTAAAGAAAGAAAATGAGGAGCTGAAAAAAACCAGGCTGATAGAAGGTTTGGAAGCTCCCCTTACTAATTATAATGAAAACAGCACAACTGCTTGTATTAACGCTGAGTTCCATATGATGAGGAACTTGCAAGAGAAACAGATTGACTGTATAAACAAAACAAAAGACCTAAAAAAAGAAAAAGAGCAGAATTCTCGTCAGAAGTTGGGGAGCGTACACTAGCAAAAGTAAACGAAATCGGTGTCCACGAATGACTATAGAGTAGTGGCACTAAACAATAATGTTTGGAAGATAAATACAAAAGATCCCGATGGATATAGAGCTTTAGTCACAAAGCTCACTGATGACAAAAATAACCGAGAAATTAAGGTTATGGTCAGAGCAAGAAGGAGGTAAGGTGGGATATTAGATGCCATAAATGTGCTGGTAGACACAACGCAAAAGACTGCTCAGTTAGCCGAAACGTATCTGCAAGGTGTATAAAATGCAAAGAGCAACACCCGGCAAACTATAGAGGATGCAAATTAGCGGTACAACTCCAAAGATTACAAAATATAACATGCCAATTGACTTGAAACTCTAAAGTTGCAAGAGAGACGAGTTCAACTACAAGTATACTTTATTCATAACAGTATTCAGATGAAGTTGGTCACTTTTGAAATTTTGCTTAAAATATTAGTCTATTTTGTTTGTCATCCAAAATGTCAAATTTTATATCTTTATTTTGCGGTTAGCTGTGTTACTACGAAAGTGTTTCTGCTTTTTTTTAAATTATTTATGGAGGATTATATTTTGTAACAAATTTAATATAAAAATAATACACCTAAATTAAAGGAAAGGCAATGATATCGTTGGTGAACTTGAAAAAGATATAGTAGAATCCAATGAGACAAATTCCCAAACAGTTACGTCAAATAATAAAAATTCAAGAATACAACGCCCCGTTTCAATAGTGCAAGTTTTTCAGATCCGTGCTGCGATAAAATTAAAGCTTCAGAACATTTTACATATTGAAAATATTTCAAAATGATCCAATTTGGGGTTCTGTCCCAGGCAATCAAATTGAAAATGTCATCCGAAGGAATTGATCCTTGTATTTTGGATATTATAATATTATAAAATAAATTCTTTAATGAAAAATCTGATAAAAACATTTTTTTTAATGATCCAGACAATTATTTCATGATACTTCTAAGCAAAATAATGTTAACGAAAATGATTTACAAAAAAACACAATTTATTTTTTTTTTTAAAGATAAAGTTAAACCTTCCATTTCACCGGCCACACATTTTTAAAACGTTAAATTAGAACTGGTTCACTTTTCCTTTCCTCTTTTTGTTTCTACCCAATTCAAAATGTTTACATTTTTTTAATGGAGTTTATTTGCGGTATTTACATTTCGTGCATTCCATAAGCAAAACAATATTTTTGGTAGTTTTGACCTAAAACAATAATTGACATTGGTAACACGATCAGCATATAATGCTGTTGTATTCTATCATAACGACGTCTGCGTTCCTTCGACTTTCTGTATTGTGTTATTTTAGTCGTGTATCTTTGGTGCAAGCAAGTCCCATTCTGAAAAGGAATTAATATTGTGCTCAAAGAAACAACAAAAAATATTTTTTAATTTATTTTTATTAGTTGATGACAATTTCATTTTGAATTTCAGAACAACGTAAAAATGCAACTAAGACTGGAATTATTTAATTCTCAACAAAACAGCAAAAAATGTTTTTTCTGTTGGTAGTATTTTGTATTTTCTTATTCTTAATTATAACACAAAATATAATATATAAATTTTAAGAAAATATCGACCACAATACGAATACAAATGTCGCTTGTCATAAATGTCATTAAATTTACAACATCAACTTAAAAACAATAAAAAACAAAAAAATGTTTTCTGGTGGCAAATACGATAAGTAACTTTTGGAATTAGAATTAAATAATTCCAAAAAAAATGGAATTAGTTTATTCTACTGGGAATTATCAAATGCAATTGTTGTTGTAAATTCTCAACAAAATACAGCTATTGATGAATTACCAGTTTGGGTGCAAGCCTCGCATAAAAGTCAAACAAGTTTACAATAAGTCTAGCTGACAGGAGGCTTATTGTAGACTTTCAAATAAGTCAGTCTTCACAAAATAAGTCACGAATTGGACCGCAGCCTAAATATATTCAATTAAATAGTAATGTGCTAGAACATTATTGAATATTATTACAAATCATAACTAATTTCTCGTCTTGTTTAGAATAATGCGATGTCAAAATAACAAAAATCACGTTTATATTTATATTGTCAACAATTAAAAATAAAATTATTTACTAAAACTGCCCTGGTGGTGAACATTAAAACTACAGGTAGAATAGATTTATTCTATACCAGCAGAAAAGTTGGTTTAAAACTATTCCAATGTGGAATTACATATATGGGATTGTTGTTGTTAATTTACCAAAGTAATTTACCAAAAGACTGCATTTTTTGAAAATTACACCAAAAACCAAAATATTTTTACTCGCCAAAAAAACAGCAAAAAAATATTACGTAATTTATTATGAGCAAACTACTAGACCATA
Source organism: Nephrotoma appendiculata (assembly GCA_947310385.1). Lineage (NCBI taxonomy): Eukaryota > Metazoa > Arthropoda > Insecta > Diptera > Tipulidae > Nephrotoma > Nephrotoma appendiculata. The sequence continues at coordinate 256,315,963 of OX371223.1, forward strand.
TTTTTTTTTTTTTTAGTTCGTACCCCTTTTGCTGGCACTACCTTTTGCTCAAAATAAGAACTTTTTCAAACTCGAGCATAGAAAAAGTAGGCGGAGTCTTTACATTTTGAAGCAATTAGATTAGTGTAAAGCATGGATATCAATACCCCAGACAATCAAATTAGATTTTTCATTTGAACTAAAAAATGAAAACAAAACAAACTTCTGATAAATCCAATGTCATCGTTGTATCTGGGATTTTTCGTTAAACTGCGTATACGTATAAGCAAAAAATCAAAATATTTTTGATTGTATGCGGCTATTTACAGAAAATGAAATCACAGTTTAAATTTTTACATTTGCATAGGATGAAATATCTCTTTTAGGTTGTCTGAGTCCATACTATGTTTATTTACTGATGTTATGAATAAAGCATTAGAATACCGCCACAACCACAGTCCTTAGAATTGAAAGGAGATCCTACTCGCAAACAATGCAGCAGTTAACTAATGCTACTAAACAAAATCCACTGGAAATCATATTCCGAAGTATATAAACGATAAATGCACGCCTAGCAAAACATGAACGTGGCCTACAAGCTACATAAGCAACTGCAAAGATAAGAAGCCACGAATGAGCTAACCTAATACTATTCTAATCAAATGAACAGAACATTTATAATTGTCATTTGGAACACCGAATTTTTGGTAAAACTGTCTTGTATTATCAAAAATTATAGTTCATGCATAAATTTCAGGAAACCAACAAGGTCAACCCTTGTTGAAAATTTAATATTTACATTTATTTGCAACTTTTAATTCTTCATTGGATAAATTTTAATGCTCTATTGAAAGCTGGCTCTTACGGTACACAGATTTCCACCTAATTTCGCAAGGATCTTCCAATTAATGGAAAAAGTCCAAGTAAGAATTTTTTTTCCGAATAGTCAATCAATCCGCCTGCACTGAAGAAAAATCGAATTTTGGTGGAATACGTTTTTATTATCAAAATTTAAATAAAATTAGTTCAGTTTTATTTGAAATTTCAAATACAATCTTTTTGTCTTTAATCGTTTTTTCGCAAATGCTTTATACTTTTCCAAATGCATATTTGCAAAAACGCTCCAATGGACGCTGAAGACCGCCAAAGATCAATGGAATCTCCCATTTTATGAAAAAAGTTTAAATATGAAGTCTCATCCTGATTCAATCCGTATGAGGTAGAATTTTTAATTCGGAAATATTAAGTTTTTTGACTTCGGCGATGTAACGAATGGTAAATCTGAAAAAACGACGAGGCCACAATTTTTCACGATTACTATACTTCATTTTACTACGTAAAAGAAAGTAAAATGAAATCAATAATAATTTAATTATCAGAAAAGCTCTAGGTTATGACTTAATTAAAAGGCAAATCGACAAAGATATTCCCGTGAAAGGCTAGCGTAAATTAGCAGCAAACGATAAAAAATTTCATAGACCGATATTCCAGTCATACTAAAAATATTTGAAAACTGCTGCTCAAGAAGCTGAAACCTTTAATAGAAGAAAGATGTTTAATTCCACCACACCAATTAAGGTTTAAAGAAAATCACTCTACTGTTAAACATGTTCACAGAATAACGAATGAGAACACTTGAGAATAAGAAAATATGCTCCACTACTTTCTTACATGTAGCTCAGCTACCAATCAATTTTATCAAATTCTTTAATCCTGCACTGCAGCTCTACACTTTCAAATCAAATTTGAATACGAGTACTATGAACTAATAAGAATATCAGCTGCTGCAATATCAGCAGCAGCAAACTTCAAAATCTTAGAGGAAAATACTGCAGAGCGGCAACTATTTTTTTCCCATATAAAAATCAATATAATATTTGCTATCTCTTTTGAGTCACGTGGGAACAGGATGGTTATATAAAAAAGCATGTGGCTTACTCATATCTCAAAATGAAAAACCCCAAATCAGATGTTTGTTTTTATGGGCAATGACAACGTATGTTGACGACTTAATTTTGTGGTTATAAAATTATTAATTAAAATTCACTAAAATAATAAAAAAATTATAAAATAATTAGTGGTTTATGTAATAGTGCGTGCTAGTGCATCATTTGATAATTAAAATTATAAACAATTTTAAATAAAATGAATTTATTTTAAATAAAATTTATTCTAAATGCGCATCGAAAAATTCGAAAAAGAATATTTTACCATCTATAAGTGTTTGTATAAAGTAAAATGTAAATTGTGCTAAGAAACAAGTGATTTGTGATAAATTTATCCTTACTTTATGTTATAAATCAGAAAAAATTAAGAAAACAATTTTGGTTGTTGGCGTGGGGTTTTTAGATTGGTTTCTTGTTTTTGTAATCCCATTGATATAGATGCTTTCTCTTTTACCCTCCGAATTTGACTCACTTGACAGCTGCAAACATTCACTCTTCAGTATTTACCTTTATGTTCAAAATGCAATTAAAACAGTAACAGGACGGCGCATCTTATTAATTGAAGCCAAATCAGACAACATGTAAACTTTACAATCCAAAATGTATACTGGATTCCCATGGATCTTAACTCAAAGCAAATTTCATATTCAAATACGATAAGCTAAGTTTACAAGAGCAAATCAAGAAGAACATTTAAGAATCAGACATCAAATATAGGAAAAAGTACTGGTAGAAATTATACACAACAAATCGCTTTTCCACAGGCAAATACTAAACCCATTTATTTTTGGACCTATGGTATCCCACTTTCGGATTGTTCCAAGAAAACCAATGTACAAATTAAATGATACAATGCTCCTTTGTATGCTTCAAGATACATTAGAAACGATAATCTGCACAGGGACAGCGATTGTATCGCCACGAAAATTAAGATAAATAAATTACTAGATGATCTCTGAAACTGATAGTAAGTTGTAATAAGGGCCGAAAATAGCTTTTAAATATCCATTTTACGAGTATAATTACGTTATAATTGCGGTTATCTTCTTCTCTCAAAATAATTCGATAATTTAATGATTTGTCTTCAAAATCAAGCATTGTTGCTTTTATACGAAATTTATTTTATTAATTCATAATATTTTACAGGTCCCACAAAAAATTTCCACATTATTCAAATAAATTCTCTTTCAATATTACAAAAATAAAGCGTTTCTTCCTTCAACGTTCCTTCTTCTTCAAGTTTTCTCAGGTCGCTCGTATGTTCATTTCACGTTCAAAATGCTTCCCGCTCATTGATATTTCTAAAAATAAATAACGATAAATAAAATAATTAAAATGGTATAAAATATCCAAAAAAGCTATATGACAAAAAAGTGTCTCGGCTAAGTTATTATAACAGTTTTTGCTTTATGTGGTTAATAAAAAGTTTTATAGGCTACTTATTTTTTCTGTTCGAACGTATTTTCTTTAGCATTATTTTGTTGCATGCAAACAAAACAAATATAGTCACGAACAAAATTCCCCCAATTCCAACAAGAAAATAACAATGACGTTCGTTTAGCGCCTATTATACAAAATGTCTTAATTAAATAAATAGAAATAGACCGTGATTGTTGGTAATTCTTCAAAAATTAATTTATTTATTAATTTCTTTGAAATCAATAACTCTGTAATTAATCCGATCGATGATAATGCATGCATTGTTACGATATGATGTCTTATTCATAAATAGTTATTCTCTTATGTTGAGTTATGCTTTTATGAATTCCATTTAAAAACGTGATGTTTTTGGTGAGCGAATACAAATCAAATATTTATTATTATTCTGGATGCAAAACATCATACATATTTTATATTCTAAGGTGAATGATTGTAAGATCTATGTACTCCTATGATGAGAGTTCTATGGGAATATTGCAAAGTGCGTAACGTTATGAATTTTTGAATGAAAAATATGAACTAAATTAGTAAATTGTATTGATTATGAAAAGCCAGATATCTTGACGCTATTTGCCTTTAATTTCAGTGTCAATTATATACTAAACGCAATTTAGATTTTTATTAGATATTCATATTTTCGAAAATTGTGTTATACGAGTACATATGTATCACTACAGTATGATTTCGATTTATAAACAATTAATTTTTATTTTTCACTTACAACATGTAATTTTACAGTGTTGTTGTACAATTTGTGACTTGTAAGTTAGGTACGCCCCTCAAAACGCCTTATTCACCTTGATTGATACAAAATATTATGTCTTGCGTTCTTAACTAATAACTATTGGGAAATGATCACAATCAAATATATTTTGACTATTATCAGATTTGATTATTACATTTCGTAACTAATAATTAAATAATTATTACGGCGGCATTGCTCAAAAACAAATTACGGGTGGCATAACTTTGGGATGTAATGTTAATTGAATAATAATCCGATGCATAGAAATTATTCTTGAAAATGTTTAGTTTAAATTTATTTAAAAAAGACTCATCATGTTTGTGTTTAACATTACAATTTGTAAGATTCTGTAAAACTAATATCTAACCCTAGCTTTCAATGGTCCAGTAGTCTATAATATTCGAGATCAGAATTTGAGAGAGAAAGTTACGGGAACATTAAAAACTAGTTTTATTACAACTTCATGGACGTGTGTCATCATTTAGAGGTGTTAACAAATTTGCTGGTATAGAAATCGTAACAATCAAATTAATTTTACCAAGAATGTTGAAGTTTATAATTATTTAGTCACAAATTGTTGTGATGATTTACCGGATAAAAATTTAACATTTTATTCAGCACTTGGCTGTTTAGCTTTTTCCTAGAACCGAATTGACGGCTGTTCATTAATTTTGTTTTTTGATGTTGACTATTGGTAATGTAGAGAAAACACTACCTGCCGGAGTAAAATAAAGCTGCGCTTCTATGGAAAAAATATCATTGAATGACGAAGTCTAAAATCACGTTTTCTTCAAATTACCAACCGCGAATATTGTTGCATCACGGATCCCATGTAGCGATTTTTTTTTAATTCCATTACCGTTCAGAATGGTAATTGGCTTTCTAAATGAAATTTTTTTTGGCAATCAAAAAACTTTATTGAATTGACCAAAGTGCTCTAGACTGGGATATTGTGGCGTACCTCAGTACAATGTCATATATACTTTGCAATCAAATGTCACAAGTTTACCCAACATTCTAATAGTAAACCGTGATCCAATCATTTTAAGAAAATGGTCGCAGGCGAAACGCATTAACAAACAACATTTTTTGCTGAATTGCAGAAAAGAAAAAGTATTTTCGAAGGACAGGACCTTTAAAATAATGAAACTATATTTATTAGATGACTAGCTCATGCGGCTTAATTCTTTTAAGGCGCCTCAGTTCTTGTGTTATGCCAAGAAGTTGTATTGCTTCACTGTTGGTATGTTGCAGTAACCTTCTTTCATCTTTGATGGCAAATTTCTGGATCACTTCATCAATCCATTTAACATTTAGGTCTTTGTGTAGTTCCTCATTGGTTACGTAGCGGTAAGCATTCGTTATTGTACGTAGAAGTTTGTTTTGACAACGTTGAATAGTTAAACGATTTGATTGTTTAGTACAGCCCCAGAGTTGGATACCATACGTCCAAATTGGTTTAATTATCGATCAGGCGTTTACAGTACAGGCTAAGCTTAGAATATCTTCCTATTAGCCATAGTACATATCTCACGTTGTTTTATTTTCATTTGCTCTTCTTTTTGTCTAACGTGATATTTCCAGTTCAATCTTGAATCGAGATGCAATCCGAGGTATTTTGCAGATTCAGCTTGGGGAATTTGTACCCCATTGAGAAATGTATCGATGTTGCTATGTTTGTGCCGCAACGTGTATGTTACATGTACTAATTTCACCTCGTTAAGCTTTATTTTCCAATCCCTCGAAAATTTTTTGATTTTATCGAGTGCGTGTTGTAAGTATTCTACTGCTTGGTTCTACGATTCGCTTGATGCGAATACTGCGGTATCATCAGCAAAAGTTCCGATGAAGGTTGTTTCCGTTGTCGGTATATCAAAAGTGTAAAGTAGATATAGGATGGGTCCTAACACGCTACCCTTGGGCACCCCTGCTATGGCTGGGTAAAAGTTGGAGTATGTTTCTTCATGTGATACTCTAAATATTCGTTTGGAGAGATACGACTCGAGCTATTGGCAGTAATTTTCTGGCACTAACTTACTTATCTTATAGATAAGACCCTCACACCAGACTCTATCGAAAGCCTGTGATACATCTAGAAATACGGCAGGGCAATATTTCTTCTCTTCAAGTGCTTGTTCTATCTTTACAGTCACGCGATGAACTTGATCAATTGTCGAATGTTTATTCCTGAGTCCAAACTGGAAGTCAGGTATAATGATCATTGGTTTCAATAACAACTTCTCAAACAACTTTGAAATAGTAGGTAATAAAATGATCGGCCTGTATGATCCCATTTGCTCCGCTGGTTTGTCTGATTTTTTATCATGATTATTTGTGCAACCTTGAAACACTCAGGCACATATGTAAGTCGAAAGCAAGCATTATATATATATATATATATATATATATATATATATATATATATATATATATGTTAACATATTGACCGCTCTCTTTGATAACTCCTTAAACATCCTTGGCAAAATTTCATCAATTCCAGGTGACTTTTTGGGATTGAAATTCATGTATATTTCTTGTACAATTTCTAGTAGAGTGACACTTCTGATATTTGATGGAGATCTATAGACTGGTTTAGGATCAATCCTAGATTGTATGACGTGTGGTTGAAATACTGATTCCAGATGTTGTGCAAACAATTCTGCTTTTTCTTCGTTAAGTCGCACCCATTCTCCATTTATGTTCCTTGTAGGTGGCACTTGGATTATTGGCCTCTTGAATCTTTTAGTAGCCTTCCAAAGAGAATAATTTTTGTCAGCTTCAGGACCCAGTCCTCAATTAATTTTCAGTACAAGCTTCTTTATGTTCTTTAATTAATCGGTTAACTTTATTACTTACCCGATTAAATTCTCTTTTGTCAATAATGTTTCTGGTTCTATGCCATACGCGTCTTTTCCTACGCTTTTCTTTTATCAGTTCCCGAATCGCCAGGGGGTAGTTGATCTCTTGTACGACTTTCTCACCTAATCAGGGTGTAGCTTTTTTAGCTGCATCACGCATGGAGTTAATAAAATATTTAATTTGTAATTCAAGTTCTTGTTTAGTTTTAAGACTAACTTTTAACTCAATTAGAGTGTCCAGTTTCTCTCTAAATAATTCCTAATCACTAAATTTATTAGTAAGGTTAAGTTTGGTTTTCTTTTTCATGACTAATGTATTCAGAATCATTAAGACCGGTGTGTGATCGGAAGTAAAGTTGTCAATACCATCGACTTCAATGTAATTTGAGGCTATTCCTTTCGAGATATAAAAGTCAATCAAATTAGGAACTTTGTTGATGTCTGTAGGCCAATAGGTAGGTTTACGCGATGAGTGTTATTCACAACCTGACATTTCGATTGCACTTAGGAGTTCTTTTCCTTTTCCTGGTGTTATGTGTCGAGATCCCCACGCAGTATGTTTGACGTTGTAGTCACCTCCTATAATAAACCTCGGTCCAAGTTTATTAAAAATGTTGACATATTGATTTCTTACGATATCATGTCTTGGTAGGCAGTAGATCGCCCCTAAACTTAGTTCAGCACCACCATGGTTAATCGTTATTACGGTAGCTTGCATAAATGGCTCCTTAATTTCTTCTTGTTGGAAATGCAGGATATTTTGTTTGATTAAGCTAGCTGTCCCTCCTCGAGCAGGACCACTAGGATGCAATGTCCAATAGGCTCTACATCCTGTAATTTTGATAAAGTTTTTCTTCATAAAGTGCGTCTCTGATATTAATAAGCTACATTTATGTTGTTGGTTTTTAGAAATACATCTAGTTCTTACTTCTTAAGCTCTTACATTAAGCCCGTTATCATTCCAGGCAGTTATACGTAGGAACATTACAGTCATTTACTTTTTATGTTTTAGCGGTTTGTTTGGTAGCTTGGAATTATCTTCCAGTTTATCCACCCTGTTAGTAAGCTTTTTTTTAACAATTTCTTTATTTATTGAATCTTTCAAACATGAAAATAACAATAAGTTTTCAAATCTTAATAACTAAGGTAATTATATAAATCTGCGGGAGCAGAATCTACTTCTTATCAATAAGTATAAACTTAATAATTTTATAATTTATGCTATTACAGCCATCGTTTTCTTCTTTAATCGCGAAGACGTAGGTATATCTTGTAGGTTTCGCGCCAGCAAATTCGGATGAGATACCAGTTTCCCTGCATAGCTGATTCGCAACTTTTTCAATTCGTCTTTGACAGTTAGGATGCTAAGATCCTTATGTATATTTTTGTTTTTCACGAACCAGGGTGCTCCTGTAATCATTCTCAGAATTCGAATTTAAGGCTTATACGACCAAATTGGTTTAATCATTGTGTTATACAGGAAAAGTTTGTATTCTAGGACAATAGTTGAATATTTCCCCATCAACCAAAGCATTTTATCAATTTTTAATTTGAAATGGTCTCGTTTCATTTCAATATGTTTTCGCCAAATTAACCATCGATCTAGATGAACGCCTACATATTTTGCTTCATTTGATTGAGGGATTAGTATTCCGTTTATTGTGACAGGCGGACAAGTAAGCTTATTTAAAGTGAATGTTACGTGGGTCCATTTATCTTCATTGTCAAAAATATGTTGTTGTAGAATTTCGGACGCCGTTTGTGGATTTTTATGGCTACATACGATTGCCTGATTCATCTGCGAAAGTAGTCGTCAGAATTTGCGAAGACGTTGGTAGATCTGAAGTGAAAATTAAATATAACGTTGGGCCAAGCACACTACCTTGAGGTACTCCAGCCAGAATATTTTTCTCGTTCGATTTAGAGGTTTTGTATTTGACATAATATCTGCGATTTGACAAATACGACTTCATAAGTTGGTAAATTTCTGGCAATTTAAGATTTATTTTATGAGGCAGACCCTCGTGCCAAAGCTTATCGAATCCTTGGGCAACATCCAAGAATACGGCGGCGGAGCAGTATTTTTTATCTTCGGCTGCTGACCTTATTTCTGTAGCTACTCGGTGCACTTGTTTAATGGTTCCATACTCGGCTCTGAAACCGAATTGATGACTAGGGATGATATTTCGTAGTTCCACAATATTTTCGATAATAGTTTTTTTGAATACTTTTGAGACGATTGGTAGTAGGCTTATTGGTCTATATGACGAGACTTTGGTATAGGATCCTTGCCAGGCTTCGGGATCATTTTTATAGTTGATAATTTCTAGCACTCAGATATATATCCTGATTCGGAAATTGAATTGAATATTTGAGATAGTCGTCCAAAGGCACAGTCAGGCAGTTGTTTAAGCATTTCACCTGTAATTCGATCATACCCAGGGGCTTTCTTTAATTTAATTTGACGTGCAATAATAAACTGTACCAGTGGTTTCTTTATCTTAAATTTCCTCACAGTTCTGATTGCTATATTTTCTGGTTGAACCACCGATAATCCAAGGTTTGGAGTGAATACACTTTCAAGGTGATCAGCAAAGGCTTTAGCTTTTTCTTCATCACTTCTAGCCCATTCACCGTTTGAAAGACGAATTGGCGGATTTGGTTGCTGAGGCCGTTTAAGATATTTAGTGGCCTGAATAATGAATAGTTTGTGTCCGAATGGGGAGATAATTCTTTAAGATAATTTTGCATATAATCCATCTTGTTTTTTTGTAGTAGACTTTGTAGTTTTCTTTTTGCCTGATTAAAGTTATGTTTAGCATCTGGTGATCGATTAATTTGCCAGATGCGTTTTAACCGACGTTTCTCTGTTAACATTTTTTATATTTCAGCGGATGTTATGGTGTGTCTTGTATGTTTGCTCTTTGGTTTAGGCGAGGCCGAAATAGCTGCGTTGACTAGTAGATCATTAAAGTTTTCCATAGCAATGTTTATATCGTTCGTCGTCTGCAGTGTAGACGTTAGGTCGATATGTGAACTGATGTACATCTTAGATTTCAACCAGTTAGTGAAGTTGTTTGTTAGATAGTTATTTGTAGAACATGGCTTTTGGTTGGCCCAGTAATGTAGTAAGACCGGAGAGTGGTCAGAAAATAATTCTAAAAGTGGTTTAGCTTGGATTATTTCTCGGTTTATTTTACTTAGGACTGCAAAATCTAGGACGTCAGGGATTTTTCGACGATCAGTAGGCCAATAAGTTGGATGGCCACACGAGGCAACATCGTAGTGGTTTTCTTGAATAACATTCATTAATTGACGTTCCCTTGGAGTAGTCAATCTTGAACCCCAGTAGGTATGTTTGGCATTAAAGTCGCCGGCAACCATAAAACGTTGACCCAGGGTTGCAAAAAATTGTTTGTAGATATCTGGCGAAACGTTATTATTTTGAGGGCAATATATTGAAGCGATAACTAAGCTTTCTTTGTCGAGGTCAACACACACAGAGGTGGCTTGAATTTCCTCAGTGCTATATTCATTTAGAACATAATGGCAAACCCGCTTTTTTATAATTATAGCAGTTCCTCCTCGACTTCTGCCCAAGGGATGTTTTGTATCATAAACTTCGTAGCCATTAATTCTGAAATTGTGTTTATCGGTTAAGTGGGTTTCAGAAACTAACATAAGATCAATTTCGTGTTTAGCTAGGAAATGTTCCAATTCAAGTTTATGTTGGCTTATACCGTTTGCGTTCCAGTGGCATATCTTCAGATAGTTTACCGGAGACATTCTAGTTTCTGGATAATAGTGGTTTGATTTTGAACCATTGCTTGTAGCATATTTTGCATTGTTGTCATTAACTGCATCATCATTTGCATGCAGTTATTCAGGGTAGGTTCAACATTTGAGGATTCACCTTGAAGAACGCTTGCGTATGTTGGTGTGCTGGTTGGTGTTCTGTGCGAACGAGAGTCATTTGGCGAATGCGGAGGTATATTATTCTGCGCATCTGCTGTAGTTTTATACTGCCTCCTGGGACGTGACAATTGACTAATGTTTATGTAGACTGGGCATCCCCGGTAGTTTGCAGTGTGGTTTCCACCGCAATTGCTACATTTCCTTTCAGTTGAAGAGTTCTTTGGTTTTGGGCAACTTTTGGTTTGGTGTAGTTCCCCGCATACGACGCATACTGATATCAACTTGCAATACGTCCTTGAGTGACAATATTCTTGACAGTTTGAACACTGTATTTGTCCGGACCTTTTCTTTGGTTCTTCAACAGTTATGCGTCTGTGTATGAGGTACTTTAGTTTATATATTGGATGAACTTCTCCCTTTTTCAAAATGCTTTCGGATGGATCCAGTTCAACTTTGACCATTGGTTGTGGTTGCTTCAAGCGATTCATGATTCTATATACATTCTGTATCTTAAATCCATCTTCAACAAGCGCAGCCTGGATTTCGGTTGTTTCATCTTGGACATCTATGCCTTTAATAACGACTGAAAGACCCTTTGAAGACTTCAATTGGTATGTACATATAATAATTTCTGTTGTGAGCATCGTAAAAATTAATGACCTCTCTATAGTCGTTGACCTCATGTGTTTGAATTTTTACTTCGTGTATATTGCCTCGAAGTAAATTTGTTACGTGAAATGTTTTTCCATTTGTTAGCACGCTTGATTTGAGTTCTTGCACTACCTTGTGCGTATCGATTTCGCGTAAGTAGATTGGAGGTGGCTTGTAGTTTCGAATTGCCTGTTCTTGAGTATTTGCATTTACAATTTGCCTCTCTTCCGCATCCTTTTCGATGAACGTTTCAAATCGGTTGTTTAGCGGTAAATTTTTCGACGTTCGATTTCTCAGTAGTTCAGTAGTTTTTCTGCTTTTGGACTATCCCTTTTCCGTTTTACTGTAATATAGCGATCGATGCCAGATTGTGTCAATTGAACATTGCGTTTAGTGCTCTCTTTAAGGTTTGTGTCGCTGCTGTGTATTTCTGGGAGTTTATTTATCGGGTCATCTACCACTGCTGGTTGGCTCGTTGGGCACAGACTTCTGCCTGCTTTCTTTATTTAGATTGTTATTTGAGGTTTTGGTCACCTGGCCGTAGGAAACCTCCTCTCTACACTCAGAAAAAAAAATCCTGTAACTAGTTAATATGATCACTATTAATTTTATAAAATAGGATTTACTGTAAAATTAACAATTTTGGTCGAAATTTCACCATTGAATCTAAAGGAACGATCATTTTAAATATTTAATAGTACAAACTATTGAGACAAAATAAAAACTTGTTAAATCATTTTATTAATAGTATCGAACTAAAAGGAACATTATATTTTTTTAATATTATTAACTTATAATTCACATTACCGTAAAAAGATAGGTCATTAACTTCAATTTTTAATTTGTGAAAATGCATTTCTTTTAATATGTTGTAATATTAATTTAACATCGTTTACTTTTGCGAAGCAAATTTACAGTTCAAATTATAGTTTTAATGGTTTACATAATTATTTTATTATGATAGACTATCTTTTTCGTTCGTAAGTATTTCCTATTATAATGTCACGTCGGGCTATTTCTATTTCACTTATGATCCGGTTTTCGTGTTTTTGATCTAGTAGGTATTGTTTCAAATAATGTATTTTATTCATTAAGCGTCCTCTATAGGTACGATTTAAGTGCTTAAATTATACGTGCGTATAATTATAAAAAAAAATGAAAACAGTGAAAAATCTCGATAAATGATCATTAATCAATTTTATATTAGAGATAGTGTTAATTAAAACATAAAGAAATTTAAATACAAGGTAATAATAAGTGTAAGTGTAGTGCGGTGTGTAAAAATCAGCATTGTTTTAGCAGGGAATTAATTTTCGAAGAGAAGCATTTTTTTTAATGTGATTTTCACCAAAGGTATAATGACGTATGTCAAAATATTTATTTTGTCTCGTGAGTTACTCATTTAAAATGAGTGAAGCAAAAAAAATCGAATACGTACACAGTGTATAATACACAATTATGTCTTTGTATTTGTATTTTACTTTTGTTCGTATTTGTGTCATTTGTATGATGAACAGCACCAAAATAACGCGTTCCGGGCGAATCGGTTTAATTTTTATGGTGCTTATTTCCTTTTCTCAGCACATTACGTCTGCTCTCGAGCTGTGGAGTGTCATTATTTAACATGCCAATGTATTTTATATTTTCTATTAACATAAATTAATTGTAGTTATATCTATTAATAAAATTTTATAAGTAAATTTATTTTAAATTCCATAAATTTTAAAAATAAAATGTTAATTATAAAAATATCGAAAATACATAAACAAAATGACAAAAATATGGCGTTTACAATGGTTAACCCTTTGAGTGCCAAAAAACGCAATCCTGTCCCTCAATACACTAGCCGAAATCATGTTTACACTAAAAGAGTTAATATTTTTCTCTCTCTCTCTCTGGCACTATATCCCATTAAGGGATTTGGCCGCCTCAAATGAGGTTTCATAATCATATTTTCATTTCGGATAATGAGTGATTAATTCATTGATCCTAAACCAGCCGTGAAATTTTTCCTTGTCACCACCGGGAATCGAACCCGGGACCTCCGGTTGCTGGAGCAAGCATGCTGACCACTTTGCCACCGGGGCGGCAAGAGTTAATATGAATAAACAAAAAAAGAATGATACGTGACTTGCATATGCAGAAAAACAAGCATACGCACGAAACTAACACAAACACATATGCTACTACTATATCATTCCGGTTACACTCATTTTGTTTCACACATTTCGGGACAAAATTGGTATACTGGTGTAGCATTTTAAGAAATTGAGGAAATAATTACATACACAACTCAATGGCTTATTTTATTTGTAAACAATGGATTGCTCCGAAAGATACGGTTGTATTTTTTCTGTACACAGTATAGTAGAATTTTAAGGACCGCCAAATCATATACATTTATTAAACAATGACGTTAAAGCCTTTCGTGGAAAAATATTTTGATTTAAATTAACTGAAACTGAAATATCTTGTTTCTAAATAAATTTTTTAATATTCGTTTCATTAATTGTTAGGTTTGTGTGTCCCAAGTCTGAAGTTTGTGTTCTAAATTAAGATAGTACATATTACTCGGCACAATTACACTTCAAAAACAGCGAGCCGATAAAATATATTGTTTAAACTACATACGAGTATCATACTAGAATGGGTGGAATTGTGATGAGTTGATTTCTTTCAAATTAGAACACATAGCCATACTTGCTTAAACTATGCACACATTCTAAAACTTATATGTAAATGCAAAATATGTCTAATGCATGTTTTAGAATGTATAAAACTAATAATAATGTAAAAAATAATGTATATATTATAAAATAAGTATATATTTGAATTAAATGGAATAAATATATATATTTTAATATATTTAATATAAACAAAATTTATCAATTTTTTATTTTTCAAAAGTAGTAGTACATGGGCTATTTATTGTGTACGCTATGGAATAATTCCATTTCTCATGTTTATTTAATCTGAAATATCTAGTGAAATATCTGGTGAAATATAATTACAAATTTTTACAATGCACTAAAGTTTTACATCAAATGTGATTTGAATTTACGTAACGAATCAAATGAAACAATATAATTTTTTCAAATGGTTTGTCGTTAATTAAGTCTAAAATTCTTTTGAATGTTAATAATAGGAAATGGTTTATTTGATTATTGATAATTTGAACAATAATTTTATTTTAATGGTAAGTGTAGGTATTTTGTTTTTAATATATTGGTCTTTTTGAATTAATTTGCCTTAATATTAAGTTGATGTGAACGAATATTACTTTTAAACGTGACATATCCTGTTAAATTAATGTTAAATAATATTGAATATTAATAATAGTGGAACGCTTTTGATTTACACGAACAGCTTTTAACTCTTATTCGATCGCTCATTTTGTTTTAATCGTAAAAGACTTATTTTCATTTGATTTTCCTTTTAAATCAACATTCTGCACTGTTTACTTAATGGGATCCGATAATATTTTTTAAAGGATTCGCCTTGTTAGATAAATATACGATACTATTGAAAATTAATATATATCGTGTTTACTTAACACTAGCATCACATAGTTTTGATTTCGTGATCATTTTATTTTAATAGTATTTAACTATAGAGTTTATTCCAATATGTACTGTAGATTTAATGTGAATTATCATTGAATTTATGTGATGCTTTATTAATTTTGTTAAAATGATCTGTACCATTAGAATAATATATCACACTATTGAAAATTAATGTGACGAGTTATTTGGTTAAAAAGGCACTACTATTAATACAATAGTGACTATTTACTTTAAAAATAAAGATATGAAGTTTATTAGAAT
This sequence comes from Nephrotoma appendiculata, assembly GCA_947310385.1. NCBI lineage: Eukaryota > Metazoa > Arthropoda > Insecta > Diptera > Tipulidae > Nephrotoma > Nephrotoma appendiculata. Next base: position 256,331,321 of record OX371223.1, read on the forward strand.
AAAATGTTTAATCACATTGACCAATAATTAAAGTAAAACATGGTAGAATAAATATTAAATCTTATTAAATTTACATGATTTTTTTCTGAGTGTAATAGTATCATATTGTTGAATTGGCTTTTGCTGTAGGCGCTCTGCTACTGTTATTTTTCTCGGTAGTTGAGCGTTTAGTTTTTTCTGATACACCAGACATCCTTTATAGCTAGCCGGATGACCTTTTCCTCTACAAAATGCACAAGTTGGTATAACATTTCGCGGCTTTTGACGTTGTTTTGTTTGATGATTCTCTGCGCATTTGACACATTTGGCTATTGCAGAAGTTTTTCATGTGTCTTAACTGTTGGCAATTTGTACACTGGGGTATACCTATTACCTGTTTAGGTGATTCAATAGACATCTTGCAATATAGCAAGTTCTTAATTTCGGATATGTCCTTATTGTTTTCCCCCTGCAACAGGTCTACGTAAAACAATGGGAAGTATCTAATAATTTTTTCATTATTAATTGTCGACTTTTTATGAACGTTAATAATGTTGGTTACTTTATGACCATGGTCCTCGATTACCGCTTTGATCTCTTCGCGATTGGTAGATGGCGGTAAATCTCGTATTACGACTCTATACCATCTTTAATTTTTGAGCTGATAAGTATGGTATTCCATCTTATATATAGTGTACTATCCTTGTTATTGGATTCAGTGTCTTTTATATCGCTAAGTAGTTTTTTAATTTTACGGTAGTCATTTTCAGACTGCGTTGTTATTTTGATGTCGTTATTGGATATTGCTTTAAACTGAGCAGGTTTCTCTGTCACTGCCAATACTTGAGCTCTGAGTATATTAAAATCTTAAACGTTGCTGACATTGATTGGTGGTGGTAGGGTTCCTTTTGGGGTGCATGTTGCGGTTGTTTTGGTATTTCATTATCTTGTGGTAGAGATACCCTTGGTGATGGCGTTTTGGTGAGTTGGGTTTCTTTCTCAAGTTCATCTTCATCCGTAAAGTTGGTTAGACTTTGTAGGCTGTGACTTCTACCATTAATAGACGTAGAAGGTTTATTTTGCCTCTCTAGTGTTTCGATTCTGTTTTGCAAGTTTACCAAAATATCTTGGTATTTATTACATTGTAACTCATATTGCTGGCATTTTTAATTTTGATGTTGCCGTCTTCTTGTTGCATTTTATTGCCGTCTTCTTGTTGCATTTCATGCCTGCTCGCATGAGTTCTAATGGAGATAGGGGGTTTATACTTCTATCTGCTCTAGTAGCTAAGCTTTCCACTACTAAAGCATTGCGGTCACTGGATATCGACGACTGGACTATGGGCATCCTAATCCCTGCACCGAAGCATTATTCTTTTGCTGATCTACCATGGTTGGTTTATTGTTCGGGGTTCCTTCCCCTAGCCAGTTTTGGCAGATCAATTTCGGCGTCTAAGGATTCGAGAATATCTACCCGATATTACTCGAAGAACTAAATGGTTCCAGAAAGTTAAGCCCAGCGAATTAGACGACGTTGTTGAAGTGATGGATGAAGGGAAACGAAATTCATGGGTGAAAGGAGTTAAGCAAGTAAATGTGAGGACAGCCGAAGGCACATAAAACCAGCCCACAGCTAAACTAGCAGTACTCGATCTCAAAGTAGATGATAGTGGGTGGGGGAGAATGTTGAGAATTGGAACTAAAAGTTTAATTTCGAAACTGAGTTGGTGAAGAAATCTATTATTCGTTAATCACACTGCACTAGATTTATTTTGTTTCTATTAAAAAAAAACGAAGCTAATGGTATTGGTAGATGGAGAGTAATGCGACTATACGAGGACGGAAAAAAAGAATAGTGGAGAAACGCATTATAATTTGTAATTTTGAACTTTACTTTAATTTTAATGAATTTAATTGTTGTTGATGGAAGAGTTTTATTTAAATACAAAATAAAAATAATAACAATTGCGTCCAAGAAAGGAAGTGAAATTAACAAAACGGTATGATTTTTTTATTAAGGATTGGTCCGCATCTGACTCAGCAAGTTGCAAGGCGATTGAGTAATATAGTGTTGCTTTAACGGGTGCTGGCTACAAAAATTTACATCTCTTCATTTTTTTTATAAAAAAAATTGTTTCCTTGCTAGTTGATCGAGTATTGACGTCTAAATCATCTATAATAACGACCAACCAACTTGTTGCATTGTCCACGGTTCGTATAGTTTAAAGAAAAGCTTGCTTCCCTAAAAATCGTACACGTATGTATCTACATATAGAAAGGCCTAAGACATATTTGTTTTCATTTGAATAATTAATACATTTCAATTGAGCATATGTGCTCGTATGTTTGTATGTTGAAATAATAAAAACCTTAACACCAGTTGAATCATATCACATCAATTTTATTAATTTTCCTAATACTCGTAATATTGATTTTCATGAATTACCGCTCACCTAAAAAACGAAGTGACGTCACATTGCATCATTATTCTACATAATAGTAAATTTGAACTTTAGCTTTGGCTCAAAGCATCCGATTTAAAATTTTCCTAGTCCAAATATAACCACAATTCCCCTTGATAGCTATGACTATTTCTGATACAATAATACACAGCAAAATTGAATGCCACCCCAATAAAAAAAAAAATACCAAACACGCAAACCTTTTTTTTTGTTAATTTCCATTGTCAATTTCCGCACACAAAAACCTTAAATTATTTCAAGTAATGAATATTTAAAGTTTTCGAAAACTAACTTGTTCGTCATTAGGAAAAATATTAATTTGCATATCACTTACATTTTTATCCATAATCCATCTCCGCCGTCGTGCGCTGCTGCACTTCTTCTCCATTCGCTTCCAACGATTGGTGTTCCATTTTTGACTCGACAAATCGAACCGATTTATTAAATGTTTTCTGTTGACTAGAATCGTTGGAGTCGGGTGTCAATCCAATCGACTCTTTACGTCCTGTCTGCGAGCATAACAATACAAAACAAATAAACACTTAAAATTTCAAATTTTTTAAGTGAATTGTTAAACTATACTAACCCATTTTTCAAGATCACAAAATTTTGATTCATACTCAAGGCGATTGGTATCAAATGTTCGTATAAATAATCCTTTGTCTGATGTATATAGGACAGGTGTTTGTTTCCCGACTAAGGTTCCCGGTGACTGGGGTTTAACACCAAAAATATTTTCACTTTCATTCAACTGGCTCGTGTTATTATCATCGTTCTCCATAATACTAAAGGTATAAACTAAACGACCATAACATGTACAAAAACGCGAGTTTCCTGTGTGAAAGCTTAAATTGAACTAAATTCGAAACAAAACATGTTCACACCACAAAACTAAAAAGAAAAAGGAAAATTGGATAAATTTTATCGATTGACTTATGACTTGTCGTATTGCAATGACTATTATGGACTATGCTTTGTTTAATTTTGTAAAAGCGTCGCAGACAAACTGAAAATTTGCACGCACGTTGCATAAATAAAACATTTCAAGTCAAAATTGTAAAGGAGGCCGTAAAGGGAGGTGAACTATTTTTAAATAGTCATCCAACCCTTATGACGTGGTATTTAATACCACGATGTTTACACTAATTTCCATATTTTATGTCACATTCATTTTGTTTACATAATTTTGCGTGTACGATAGCATAAGCTAATTCGGAATTACTGTCTTTAAATATAATTCGTGACCCCAAGTTGTTAAAATTAAAATATTCAAATTATACATAGTTACTGTTTGATGTATGCACTTAACAAAAGTTATGTAGAGTACAGCAATTTAAAATGTTAAATTGGACGACAATATAACAAAATACAGAAGTATTTAACCGTTTGGTTAACCAAGTATTGTTTGTCAAGTTACAAGGTACATAATTGTTATTTGTTTGAGTAATACAAAATATATTGGTGTTTGGCACGAGGAATAAGGATTACTCCTAGTTAAATTCTGAAGCAACTATAAAAATTGTTTATTGAATCGAAAATGCATATAGGCCCTGAGAAATCGACGTTCTAGAATTAACATTTCATAAAAATTTCAAATGGGCTAAAATAATTCTATAGTAACATGTAGGGGCCATTTAGATGGACTTTCATAAAATTTATTTCTCGTAGTTGGATTGGTTCTTTCAAGCATGTGAGAAAATGACAACCGAAGAATATCGGAAAAAAATATCCAGCCGAAAAATGCCGATAATGTAGATAAAAAATATTATGTGGAAACGTAATTTCTTAATATTAGAAATCTTTGTTTTGTTGTTTCTAAAAATAATGATCCTTGAATTGTGGTCCTTTAGCGGCCTGTCTTTCTTCTTTAAAATCATTTCTTCTTATTACAACAATAAGATCATGTTTTATGATAGATCCAAGTATCTATAACTATTTTTATGGTCTATCGAACCACCTTTTAAAGCAGCAATCAAAATTTGCCAACATTACAGATTACCGGACAAGTGGTGCAGTGGTTAAAGCTTCGGCACTTGGACCGGGAGGTACTGGGTTCGAATCCCATCAGAGGCTAGATGCAAATCGAATTTTCATCATCGATTACGATCGGTGATGTTAATAAACACAACTAAGACCCTCTGATGGAGTGCAGAATTCAGCGCCGGCCCATCGTCCATGTCAATGTACAGGTTGACATGGAGCTTGCAATGTGCAGGTGGTAATACTGTAGTTGTCTGAGTAGGTGAATAGGTGAATGGGTTAATGATGTAGCGTGAATGCGTGGTATCACAATGGGCCAAAAATGGCCTAAGTGTCAACCACTGAAACCTACAGATTCCACCTTAGCTGCAACCTCTGATAATCAGTCAACAAAAAAATATCATTCGGAGTTGACGAAACAAATTTTACAATTGCAGCAGTCATCAAAAAAAACATGGCTGGTTTGATGAAAATTTGATTACGAAACCTCATTTGAGGCGGCCAAATCCCTTGATGCGATATAGAGCCAGAGAGAAAGAGAGAGAGAGAGATAAAGAGAGAGAGAGCAGCATTTTCAAACTTCGTTTCTGGTAGTCGCCATCGCTCTAAAAGCCCGCGATCTTCGATAGCACCAAAATTTCCTGCCTAATCCTGGCATACCACGCAGCCATATCTGTAGCTTCCGAAGACGTTCCTAAAACGGCCATTACGACGCCATTTGGATTATTTGAATATAAACGAATGCCTTTTTCGACTTCGGAACGCAGCTCAAACGTTTTAGCGTTTTATGAATGAAGTACGTGATGACATATTGATCGCGAATAAAACTGAGTAGGCACATTTATTCCACTTAAGGCGAGTTTTCGAACTTGTAAATTACGAGGTCAAAATTAAAACATCAAAATGTATTTTCGGTGTTCCACAACAACTAGAATTCCTCAGTCCCTCTATTACAAAGTTTCCCCAACCGAATTCAATTAAATCGATTCAGAACTTCGTCGGGATGGTGAATTTTTATCATCGGTTTATCCCACGATTAGCCGAATTTCTTCAACTGATTCACGCGCAGTTAGCACTTTTATCAAAGAAGCCCAAAATAGCCAAGAATCGCGATTGGCTTGATAAAAGCATAAACGCATTTATTAATGTTAAACGAGCGCTTGCTGAAGCAACGTTATTGGTACATCCAATTGAAAATTCTCAATACAATATTATATGTGACGCATCAAATATTGCCGTAGCTGCAGTATTACAACAATATAATGAAGGTAATTGGGAACCATTGGGTTTTTATCCTAAGAAACTGTCGCAAACTGAAGCCAAGTATTCCGCATTCGACCGAGAATTGTTAGCTATTTACTTGACGCTTAAACATTTTCGTTATTTCGTAGAAAGTCGCACGTTTTCAATCTTCACGAACCATAAGCCGTTGATAAACACAATTAACTCGAAGAAGGAACGCAGTCCACGTCAAAGCCGACATTTAGATTACATATCCCAATTTACAAAAAATATTCGCCATATTTCAAGCAAACATAAGTGGTAGCAGACACTTTGTCACGCTCATGCGATCCACAAGGCATCCATCAGCGAAATTCCAAATATTCATAAAATATCAGAGTTACAATGTACAGATGAAGCATTGACAACGCAAAGTATAAACTTGTACAATTCGCTGGCAACGAACTCTATTGTGAAATGTCCACAGGTAATCAACGAGTTTACATTCCTCATTCATCACGACGTGTAGCGTCACAAACTTAAAATTTAAAATAAAATTTAATTTAATTATTCTAATTAAAAAATAAGAGTACTTGTGAGTTTAATTGGACACGCTGTTCAAAATAAGGCAGACAGAATCGACAAGTCTTTCAGATTATATTGACAGATAATAGGTAATAGTGATATTGGTCTATGACACATTACTTCATTGGGGATCCTGTGGTATCACAATGGGCCACTACTGGCCTAAGTGTGCAATAGCAGCCACTCTAACCTAGCCTAACCTAACCTACTTCATTGGATTGTTTTCCTGGCTTGGGTATCATAATCACTTCCGTAAATTTCCACACCTTTGGTACATATTTTATTCTGACGGCTGCGTTGATTATGGTGGTCAATTTTTTAATGCCGGCTTTGGGAAGCTATTTAAAGACTTTTTCTGTTATCGGGTCAAAAAAATGCCGCCTTTCGTGGATTTATTTCTTTTATTTGTTTAATCACTTTCGCAAGCGAGGTGAGGGTGATTTCTTAATTTTCAGTTTCTTGTATTTTTCCGCTCTACAATATCATTAAGCTGAAATATAGCCTCTAGGTTTTTTGTTCATTGCTTCATGCCCAACGTCCATTGCTTGTTCTTATAGGTGGAATCTCAGCTATTGGACTTTTTATTCGCTTTGTTGTCTTCCACAATTTAATCTGTATCTTCTTCATAGCTTAATGATAGTATGTATGAGATCGCTGCTTCATTTTCCATATTCTTTATTCACCACTTCTTATTCGTTAGGTCAAATTATTCAGTATATGTTTAACCGTGGGCACTCACGTAACATGCCATTTCTTCTTCATTTTTCATTTTTCTGCAACTAGACTTCTAATGTCTTTTGGGCAATTTGTACCTTTTAATATCCTTTTGATTTAGCGTATATTATTCAGTGCTGACTGTTGTATGTCTATTATGAACTTTTCAACTTCTTCATGCAATTTTTCTTTTTTTTTACCGGTAGAGAGGTCATTCATCTTTATTATATTACTTAGTTTTTATTTGAATACTCCTTATTCCTACCCCGACACATTTAGTTAGAATAGGATTGCTTTTTTGGATATTATTTTGTCGCTGAAAGTAACCAGTATAGACGAGTGGTTAAAGCTCGTCTCGAAACATTCTTCGATTTTAACGAAAGTTATCGGTAATTTAATAGTTATAAAGTGATCTGGTAGATCGGATATTCAATTGACATATGTAAGCCAGAAAGTCGATTTTTCCAGTAGAGTTCTAATTGGCGCTCTGGAAAAACTGGAAAAATCTACTTTCTGGCTCACAGATATCAATAGAATACCGGATCTACCTTATTACTTTATAACTAGGAAATCACCGATAACTTTCGTTAGAATCTAAAAATGTCATTTTGTCATTGCTTCGAGAAACTCTTAACCTCTAAAGGAAACTAGTCTTGATCCAGCTTCGTAATGGCAAATGTTGTTTTTAACTATTATAGCGCTTCCTCCTTTACACTGTTATTTAGTGCACAGTATACGTGATATCCAGTAAATTGTATAAGTGATTGTTTTGTAAAGCGTGTTTCGGATATGAGACAAACATTCCAGCTGATGTTGCAATAGCCTTTTGGTATTCCATGCTAATATTATAATGTCATTCATTTTTATGCTTTTATTACAGAAGCTATTCTGATGCTGTTTTCTTCTTTTGAGTGTGTGTGACCCTTTGGATTATTGATCCAATGGTTTTTCGGAATATTTATAAGTACTTTGATGTCTTTGGTACGTAGGTTTAATTTCCGTTTTCTTTGGATTGCATGGCCCTAACCCATATAACTGACATCTCTTGCATTGTGAAATCAACCATGAATTACTAAGGGCATATTTAAGGTATGTGTATGTCCCAAACTTCCCTTTTTCAAAATCAAGTATTTTTTTAAAATTATGTATTTCCTGTATTTCAAAACCCCGTATTTCAAAATCCCGCATTGCAAAATCACACGCATATTTAAATTCATCCACCATGAACTACCATTTGTATGGTATTGGTAATATAATCAATTAATTTAATTTAATTAAAATGAATTAATCTTATTATTAATTAATTTTATTTTAATTTAATAAAATTCGAGATTTTGAAGTTTTTACTGGACTAATTAAAACACGGGATTTTTAAATACGGGATTTTGGAAATGGGGTTTTGGAATTTTTGATTTCCTTAAGATATAACAAATTTTATAAATACCTTTATAAAATTAGTACCACATTACTAATTCCCCTTCTCATTATGCGAAAAAGTAAGTTTTCACATCTGGAACATCTGGCACAGTCTCCACTGTTCAACAGCAATGTATTTTGATATTGTATCTGATTTAAATCCATAAGCTTTCTTATATCCTGATAGTTTTCGACTTTATTTACAGACACTGGTGGCGGTTTTGTTTGTGGCGACCTTTTTTACTTTTGTAAATTCATTATTTTGGGTATTAATTTGAAATATATTAATTATTTCTTATCAATTTAAATCAAAAATAGACAGTCATTTACTCATAAATATTTTTCGAAAAGTGCGTAGTTATTTCAAAGAAACGGTAATTTTTTAAAATTTTAGTTATGTGCACTATTACCCAAAAGATGTCAGGACAATAGATTAATACATTCTAAAAACCGAACGCGGCCTATATTAACGACGTGTACACAACCAATCTGACATTTGCACATAATTTTTAGTACACAAGTAAATGTCATTTCAAAACTAATAAAAAATAAAATTCGATTTTTATGTCTTGTATTTAAAGCGAAAATTAAAATAATTTGTCTTATAATATACGATTATATAAAATAAACACACCGAATAGATTTTATTGTATGAAATACTAATTAATAAAACCACAATAAATAGTATATTAGAAAAATGGGTAAGTTGCGGAAAGCTGTGTTTTCAGTTTACTTCCAAGCCAGCAGCTACATTTTTTTACGTTTAAGGTTATGTTACGGTTTTTAGTCATCGGGGATATTGTAAAGTGTAATTACAATTATGTTTATTTCATAAGAATATGTTCTATTTTCAGGCGGTTTGGTCAGTTATTTTAGAGGATTGTTTGGTTCACGAGAAATGAGAATACTAATATTGGGACTGGACGGGGCCGGAAAAACAACAATACTGTATAGGTTGCAAGTAGGTGAGGTGGTAACAACAATACCAACGATTGGATTTAATGTCGAACAAGTTGTATATAAAAATTTGAAATTCCAAGTATGGGATCTGGGCGGTCAAACAAGTATAAGGTGTGTTAATTACAATTTGTTAGGTTTATGGCCAAAAAACTATATGTACATTTTTTCTGTTTTACAGACCATATTGGAGATGCTACTATAGTAATACCGATGCCATTATTTATGTTGTAGATTCGGCCGATCGGGACAGAATAGGGATATCTAAAGACGAACTGTTATATATGTTACGGGTAAATTATCGTACATGTTCTAACATTAAAACAACATTACGTATATTTGAAATCGATTTCAGGAAGAAGAATTAGCCGGCGCTATATTGGTAGTATTAGCAAATAAGCAAGATATGGAAGGATGTATGAGTGTAGCTGAAGTTCATCAAGCACTTGGATTAGACGCATTAAAAAATCGAACATTTCAAGTAATTGCCAATAAATCCTAGTGAAACATATAAAATAATCCGTTGCTAATTAACTTTTTAGATTTTCAAAACATCGGCCACAAAAGGAGAAGGCTTAGACCAAGCAATGGATTGGCTTTCGAATGCGCTGCAATCACGTCAATAGTCTTTACTCTATTTTAAATTATACATAATATAATTAAATATTTCTATTTTTTAATATAATTATTATTAATAAAAGTTTTTTTTTTGTTTAAAATAAAATTACAACATTTTAGTAGGTAGGTCCAAAAACACTTATTCATCAACAAAATAATATAAAAACCAAACGCATTTCGAAAAATTCCAATTGTGAAGTCTCCAGACAACATTCCATCAGAAAAAATTGGATATTTTCATCTGGTATTTAAGGGATATCAAATTCTTGCCGCGCGATTTTCCTTTAAAACATCTAATTTTATTTAATCACGAATCCAAAATTTTATAATTAAAATATTTCCAAAATTATTGTGTACGGAATCGTGATGCTTTAATCAATTAAAATAAAATATATTATTTTACCAAATAATTAAAAAACAATGATTGCAGAAAGTTAATAAAAATTATGATTAGGTATTCGTATAATTTGGAAATAAAAACAACAAAACATGTACTATTTATAAGTTTAATAATAATATATATTTATATTTATTGATAGAATCAAACATAAACGTATTTATTGATTATCAAAAGTTTTCTTATTTGCTAATGATAGCAACTAAGACAGTTGAGATAAGCGTTCGCGATTTCTTCGAAATGATAAAAAGGCATAAATTCTAGATGGAATATGTATTATATTTAGGGTGTTACCGCTCAACATTTCCAAAAAAGGTTTATCTAGTTCTTTAAAATTCGTTCAATTATTGACAGTTCAATTGTTTTATTGACCTTGGCCAAGTGGCCGGATTAAATATGAATAAACATCGTAAAGAATACAAATACAATCGAATTTGGAAAAGGCTTAATAAAGCGCGAACTCGGCTTCCCAGACAACATTGCGGAGGGCACAATGAAACTGAAACGCCGAGCATCAAGCGACGGGTTCCACGAAGTTATAAAGCTACGGTCTATTGGTGGACGGATGAAATAACAAATCACAAACCGTGTTGCCAATAGGACGAGAAGGAGAAATGGACTTTAAAAGTGGAACAGTTGAAATGGACAGTGGAAAATGAGCACGGAGTTTTGTCGTGTCCTATAGGAAAGAATTTTCCCCAAGGCCCGGAAGAAACAACGTTTCGTATTAAGAAGGAAAATGAAAGGAAACTCGAACCATAGAAAAATAAGTTTAACATAGATTTCTCATTTGTATAAAACGAATTAAATTCCAATGTCTTGATTGTATTTGTGACTTTAATTGCGCCACTGCCACCTAGAATACTAGTAGTATTCTAGGTGGCAGTGATTGCGCACAATGTAAAAACACAAATACAATCATGACATTGGAATTTCATTTTTATCTCTTGTTTTATACAAATGAGAAATCTATGGTAGACTTATTTTTCTATGCTCGAACTATCCATCAACTATATCCTTTTTCCGGCCTGCCATCACAATTGTTTGGGTGACGAAAGAGATCATGTCAAAAATTTTATTTCGTCCGAAAAATAACACTAACTGTAATAAAATAATTAATATGTTATATAATTTATTTGTTATCAAATTATTATGCTTTTTTCAAAAAGAATTTCTATTTTACTAAGATCCGTTAAAATCCGGAAGACATTACAACCTGTCATTATTTACATACACGCTTGTGAACAGTGGACAAATTGAAGACAAAAAACTTTCTGACCGGAAAGGGGATATAGCGGCAGTGGTTTGTAAAGTTCAAATTTTTAAATTTCAAATGCGGGGTAGAAAATAAACAGTATAATTGGTTGCGTTCAGTTTTTAGTATGTATTATATAACTTTTGAGCTCGTGTCGATAAAAAATATATTTTTGACAACTCGATTTCTGTACATTCGTGAGTATACAATATACATACAATACAACTATTTATAATGTAAGTTTGTATTTCTTTAATAAATAAATAAAGGTAATTCTATTAGGTACGTTTTATAAATAATTTATTTGATTTTTAGATTAAGTCATTTTAAAATTGAGTCCGGTAATTATAGCATTCGATATCAATCGAACATATTTCAATAGCACAGGGTGAGTACTTGAGACATCGTAATACACTCGACACATTCGAATGACAAAACACTAATTTTTAAGTAGAATCGAAATGAACCGAAATGTATATAAAAAATATTTTGTTTAAACAAATATTAAATTAAAATGGAAATAACTAAAACAGTTAGAAAAAGGCAAGTAAAAAATTTAATTCATAATTTACATATTTCATTTATTAAATTATTATTATGCACCTTTATAAAAGGGTTAGAGTAACCAACAGACGTCAATATGATCGAATGGTTAAATTCATGGTGGATCATCCAGCCTTTGCTACCTATGCTATGGGGACAACTGAAAGAAATAAATTCTTGTACAAAAAATTGTGGGACGATCTAAGCGAACAGCTTAATATAAGGGGACCGCCTGTGAGAAATACGGAAGAATGGAAAAAGGTATATGTATACATTTTTTAAAGCCTGTGGTTTGCGAAAATATAAATTTTTGATTATTGAATTTTAGGTATGGGTAGATTATAAACACAACATTAAGAAAAAATGTTTCATTAAGCAAAAATTTGAACGAAATCAACAGGCGGGAGGAACTGAAGATTATAAAGATGTTAATTTCAGTGATAATGAAGCCGCCATAAAACAACTAATTTTCGATTCACCGCCGTTTAATAAATTTGCCGATAGTTCACCTAATACCTTTTTAGTACTTAACGCAAGCCCAACAACCTCTAAGGCAACTCTACAAGTTCAAGAGATACCTATAATTAAAACCGAATTGTCCGATATGTTCTTAGATGCTACCGAATTCACTGACCAGCTACACCATGGCGATACTATTTCGCCACCTGGAAGTCCGTCAAATTTTGAAACATCGTCTACCTTTGGAGAGGAACCTGCTCAGCCGAGTGTATTCGATGAACTTGCTGACATTGATAAACATTTAAGCAATTTAAGAAAAGAAAAATTTAAAATTTCAAAACAAACAACCGCATTAAAACAAAGGCATTTAGAGAAATTACAAGAACTAAGGGAACGCAAATATGATATAAAATGTGAACAATTTAAATATAAATCTTTAAAATTGGAATTAAAGAATAAGGAAGTACAGAAAAAAGGGACTCTGAAACAGCGAAACTCAATATATGGGAAATTTAAAAAACATAAATAAAATAAAATTGCATTTTTGTGTTCTAGGATAATAATAAGTTTATTTGTGTGCGGATTCAATAGGTAACGATTTTAGGTATATTGAATTGAAAAATTGATATTCTATGCATCCACATGGGAAATCATGATACCGCTATCAAACCGCTATCGTTTCTTTTCTCTTTACCTGGTGGGCGTATAGATTCAGATAATTCAGTAAAATTGAAGACGGGTTTTTCAGTAAAATTTTATGATTTTCTTTTTTTATTCATTTTGGTAAAGCGAGATATAAATATTGTATAATTACTCATATTTCTGTTTTTCTTTTTTATTGACAAAATCATAGAAAACGATTATATAGAACGAATGTAAACATCTATCAAGCGTCACAAATTCGGAGGGTTTTTTCGGCCGAATGCAATGAAGTTAGGAAGTTAAAATTAAAAAAATATGTAAATTGAATTATATTTGTATTCTTCCAATACAAAAAAATAATTGTTTTTCCTTAAGTGCAATATATTGTAGATTTAAACCTGTGTTATATCCAAATAGGTCGTCAAATTTAGTCGTTATCTCGTTAACCAACGCAAGAAAATGACTCATATCTTAAAAATATTCACCGATTCTATTTTGTCTGCGCAATAAATAATTTAACTTTTACTCATTTTTACGTTTTACATCTTGTACATCAAAGCCAATTGGGTTCAAGCATTGTATTTTTAATTCCTCACATTAAGCTTATCCTAAAAAAAACAAAATATGTTTTTCATATTATTTCTATAAAAACTAATAATTATGGTATTCAAACATAAAAAGTAATTATGAAAAGAAAAGCACGTAGTAATATGTACGTAGTAAGCACGTAGTAATAAGAAAAATGTGACACTGGTAATATAACATGTTTACAAAAAGAAAACACCCGACACCAACAATCAAAATTACTTTCTTAATTTTTTCTGATTTATAACTTAAATTAAGGATAATTTTACTACAAATTACTTTCTTAACATAAATTACATTTTATTTGATAAAAACACTTGGTAAACTTACTGATCGTACGAAAGTCCATTTTATTATTTTTTAGGTGTGTTTTGTTTAGGACACACTTTATTTTAATAAGAAGTTTTCAATTTTTATTAATAAATAATGCACTACCACACTATGCACTAACCCATTTAATTAACATATTTAATTAATAATTTTAAGATTTTTTTTAAGAGCGTAAAATTTAGTTGTTACTTCGTACAAAAACAAAGAGTAGTTTGGTTGGGGTGTTTTCTTTGACATATGAGACTGCCATATGCATTTTCCATCCTGCTCTGACTTGTGACACATGAAATAGCAAATGTTATATGGGACAAAACATTACATTCATTCTATAGTATATAGTTCTATGGACAAAATATTTTTCATAGAAGCCTCTCGTTCTATCGGAGTAGATACATAAATCATTGGGCATATACAGCACACTGAGTGCTCACTAAAAATAAAAGAATTTTTCATATAAAATTTGGTGAGGCCTCACTAAAAACAGTGAGAATCTCAGTGTGCTGGATACGCCCAATGAGATATAATTCCACGAACAAACCACAAAAATAAGTAAAATTTCTATTAGCGCCCAACCATGCTCTTTTTCATATTTAATTCTTCCCGAATATTTTACTGCGATAGTAAAAAAACATTTAATCCTCTGTTTATGATGTATTTTGAACCAACACACATTTGAGCATTCCCCAACTCGTTCTCGTCCGAAAAATAGCACTATAACTATAATAATAGTAAAATAGTATGTTATCAAAAACAAATAATTAATATGTGATTTAATTTATATGTTATCAAATTATAATGTTTTTTCAAAAATAATTTCGATTTAACTATAAGATCCGTTAAAATCCGGAAGACAATACAAACTGCCCTTTTTTATACACACATTTGTGTGGGTTGGACTTAAACTGATGTCAAAAAATTGTTTGTTGGGCAGGAAAAGGGATATTCTGTGCCAATACGATCAGTACAAAAATTATCTTGTTTTGTTGTTGTATCACAAAACAACTACGAAAACTTTCATGTAAATGAAGCATAATAATAAGAAAACTCAAAATTAATGATGCGTTTTATTGCACGGTGAAGTCCGGTTCATATAACTATCGATAAAAATCCCAGAATTTGTATCCCATCGTTTTAACCAATTAAATCACGTAAATTATGCAATACACACCCCTTTTCATACAGAAGAGTTGAAAAAACTTGAAAGAAATCTCGGATGTGGTATTTTAGGATTTTTATCCATAGTTATGACGGTCTTCACCAAAACAGTGCTACAAATATAACTGTTGTTCAAGTATTATACATGGCGTGTAAACAGAGTATAACAGTTTTGATAATAACAGTGTACTCGCGTCGAATGACATGTAGTAAAGTGACATTTTGAAGCGAGTCGAAAAAAGTGCGATTGTGGATTTTATTTTTACGATATTAAAATAAATTGAATTTTTTTTTTCGGTTTTGTGTAATAATGGAACTACATGCAGTTAAATCAAAGTAAGTTCATATTATTATTAATAAAATGCTATAGGCGCATATACCATTAGTTGAATTACATTTTCGTTATATAAAATCAAGCGATTGATTTGTTGCTTGCAAGCAATGTATACAAATGGTAAATGTTGTTCTAGTTTGCAAAAATAAAATATGAGCCTGTAAAATATACTGCCTCAAGGCTACGCCTATGCCACTATTTCTGGTAAGATTCGATATTTTTTGAATGATATGGTTTGGTTGCAGTTGCGAATTTCTACACACACTACAAAATCGGATTTATTATTGAGAAAAACCCCATCGCAACAAAAATAGCCGTGGCATTTGATTAATTAACTTTATTGTTTTATTGCTTTTGTACTGCATGTTTAGATAATAAATATTTTATAAACATTATATATAATAATTTTTGTAACTAGCAACGAAAAACGAGCGTACATAATGTACGTGATCAATTTCTGCGGTTGAAATTATTTAGGTTTTCCTTGACTCTCTGTACCTGGCTCCTCGTAATTCCTGATGTAGTGTCCGGGTTATTGGAATCTAAAACATCGAGACCGCGAACATTATCGGTTTCTTCCGCTAGATCGAAAGCCTTAGTCTCCTCTTTTATGAGTGGTCGTTATCTATGGGTTCGCGTTTCGTATTAAATCAAATAAAATTTCAGATGATTATCTATGAGTGATGAAGTCGTCCACTGTTAGTCTACTCCACTCAACAGCATTATTGTAGGTTGACGCACCAATTTCATCTACTCCCTTTCTAGATCTTTCAGGAATTCGCAAGGCACGTACCTGTCGCTTGATTTAGAGTTCTATGTTTCTTAGGCTCGAAGAACTTGAACTTACTTATTTTAGTCGATTTCCTCGTTCTAGCTCAGCACAAAGTTTATTAATTTCTCATTTTGCGCGTCCTGCCGTTTTCTTTAACTCGGCAAAACGACCTCCAAATTGGGCGCCTTGCTGCTCTAATTTGGAAACCTTCCTTGTAGTTATTTCATTTGAAATAATAGCGCGTTCATCATATAACCCCCCTCCCCCTACCCCAAATAGACAATCATTTTTATCTCACATATGATTGTCAATTTGTCCTTTGTAAGTCTTCTCTTATTCGAATACTGTTGCCTTTAGAAACTTTAGGCTGGTAGAATCGATAAGTCGATTACTTTTTGGGCATTACCTTAAATGTTTAGAAAAGTTAATGGTGATTTTAATTAGAAAAGTATCTTTTATCACCCCATGAAGGGAGGCGAATTGGGCATGTGGTCGTATAATTTAATTACACAACGCATTTTATGTCGTGTTAGTGAATTTTGAAACAGATTAAATCAGTTGCTCAACATGATACAAGTATAACAAATACATATTTTATATTACAACAAACCATATAGGGTGTGCAATGTTCTCCAGCTGAACGCATGGAATTTAAAAATAATTATTAGCTTTTCCTTAATTCCAACTTAATATGAGGAAAATAAAAACATATTGTCATACAATCTGCATATCAATATTTAAAAAAAACGCATAATCATGAAATACGTTTCACCTCGTTGTTCCATCTATTGAGACGCAGACTAATAATTTTCGAAAACGGCGTATTACTTCAAAGAGCTCTTACGTATGGAGGATTTCACCCGATCGGCCTGAATTAACACATATTAGTGGTATTTAAATCGTTTACTACGAGGAGGCTGACGTTTTAAATTCTTCATAATTTTCACGAATCATCAACAAAGGTTGAAGGATGATCGGTTCGAGCGGATGTTGACTTTATTACTAGTTGACTAGGAACTTTCAACTCTTGCCAAATCTGCAGATGAACATTTCAAGTTTTTATTTTATTGACGTTCGCATTCCAAACAAGACGTGTGGTTATTCTTCAGCCCAATTAATTGTTACATCTGCTAGATCGTCGTGGAAACCTATAGCTTTATTTAGTTTAGCACACAGTTTGGGTTCAAATTCTGTAGTAATCTCTTGTGGGCAACCAAAACTCGAAGTGTATTCGCGAATAATGGTTTTGGTATTATGTAACATAATTTTGCTTAGCAAAATGTGCTGAATCTTATTAGTGAAGTGCGCTACATATTCTAAATGTCTCGTCTGCCGAAGACTTCGTTCTGATTTCAATAATATGGCGCCGGTTTCAAGAGGTTTGTAAAGTTGTCGGCCATCTACTAGCTGCTTAACACTTAACGGACGAGTCGCATCTGCTCTGATTTTCTCGGTTTCCGGCCATTTTTTGGAGAGTTATAAATAAACATGCATGTATGGTTTTAAAGCGTTATAGTTTTATTAAATCAACATAATTTACTATAATATTTTACAATTATTTATTAACATATGGCTAAAATAAATTTTGCTCTTCCAAATGCCTTGTGGCAGTCAGCTGATCAATTAAAAAATTTGCGAATTTTAGAAGCTTTAATTGGTGCTGCCAAAAATGTGTGTTTGTGAGCCAGTATTTCTGCAAAGTTTGAGACAAATCGATGATAATAATTTATTATTCCCAAAAACATTTGTATTTCTTGAATCGCTGGGCTGAGGAGCAACTATTGCATCAACTAGAAGACCAGATACGTTCTTTAGATATACCGTCTTCTGAAGCTATTGAGATGTGATGGTAATCCCGTATAAGATCTAGTTTGGTGAAAATTAAACTTGCTATTTATTTTTATTTATGTTGGAAATTTATTTTTTTTTTATTGAAAATGACAGTTGGTTGGAATACAACATAGTTCATGGGGCCACCACGGGTCCCAAAAGAAAATAATCTAACTTAGACAAATCGCATGACCTTGGTGGCCAATTGACAACGGATTTTCTTGAAATTATGCGATTATCGAACTTGGTTGCTAATAATTCGAGTGTTTCACGACATGTGGTACCGTCTTGTTGAAACCAAAGATCATCTAAATCAATTTCATCCAATTTTGGCAACAAAAATCCAGTTAACATGCCACGATAGCGCTATTTCTTCATTGTTGCTGCTTCTTCACGTTACAGCTGTTACTGCTTCACGAGTACAGACTAGATGATGGTGAGCATATATGCTCTACGACCTGCAACTGATTCAGTTTCTTCAAAATGTTCAGCAATTTTGCGAATTTCAGGCTCTGTATGACGTCCATGTTGACCAAAAATCATCACGTAATTTAGGAAATCAAAAATGTCTATGATAAAATTTTGCACTAACATACGACAAATTATTATTTTATCTTCAATCACTTGATTTACAGCAATATATTACGACAGTATCTATTTGAGCAGCAATACTGAAAAATTTCTGAGTGAATTTTTTTTAAATAAACGGAAAAAATTAAGATTTCAATCTGTCAAAGATTCAAATTATTGTTTAATTTTATTTAATATTGTATTCTTAAATTTCGCAGATATATAAATATACCCTAAATAACTCGAAATATTTAAAAAAAAAACATTTCTTCTAAAAAGCGAATATTAACTCATTTGTTGTATTTTTTTTTTTGTAATTAGGACTAAGTTAACCAATGGTGATCAATATAACCGACTCGTAGAATTTATGGTTGAGAATCCAACAGTTGCTTCATATATAACAGTTAGATCGGCACAAGATAGGATCACCTATAATATATCATGGGAAGACCTCAGCGCACAATTAAATATGAGGGGACCGCCCATGCGTACAATGGAAGAGTGGAAGAAGGTAATAAATCATAGATTAGAGAGTAACACCAATTTAATTATATTTAATATTTTAGGTATGGAAGGATTATAAATATCATATTAAGAAAAAATGTTACTTAAAACAAAGAAATGAAAAGAGCCGAGCAGCTGGCGACACTGCAAATTATAAAAAAATTAATTTTAGTGCTAACGAGCTTGCTATAATAAAGATTCTTAATTTGAATACCGTATTGCCCCGTCGCAAAAAAAAGGACGATAATGAACTATTGCCAAAACGCACATTATTACCGCCACCACCACCATTAACCAAATGTACCAACAGCACTAGCAAACCAGAAATGTTTGGGCCTCCTGTAATTAAAACTGAACTATCTGAAATGATTTTTGAAATTACAAATGTGACTTCAGGAATAGAATTTATTGATGCTACCTCAGAATCTCTTCCGGCAACCTCGAAAAATACAACCACTACAGGCATACCGAACACGGTTTCTGAGATGCAGCAAGAAATTTCTTTGCTTGAAAAACAATTAGAAATCGATAAAAGGCATTTGGAATTAAAAGAAAAGATGTACCATTTAAAGGAAAGAAAATTTGAAATGAAATGCCAACAAATGAAGGATGATTTTAATTATAAAACACAAAAATTAGAATTAAAGAAACGAGAGTTGGAACTAAAAGAAATCACACAATTGCGAAAACAAAATAAAATAAAAAGACAAAATTAAATTTGATTGTTTTGTTTTATTAATACACCACAATCTGCTAGTCCACGCGAGGGTGCATGAATCCGGTCTTTTTTTTCGTTTTTCGCCGTTTACCGGTAATTGCCTTGACATGTATATTTCTTCTTGCATGACAACAAATGTGGACAGTCATTGAACGATTTGAGAAACTAATATGGCTTGTCCTAAATTAGTCATTTAGTCAACATACCATGAAACGTAGACAAAAAACTGTTTTTCTTTTTCATACACGTTTAGAAAAACGGTATGAAATAGAAACATACGAGATGTTTTCAAAAAATAGTGCCAATTTTGCGCGTGAAAGCCTTATATTCACATGATTTTTTGGTTGTTGTGTTGGTAATCTTGTCTGAAAAGTATCTTGATACTGTTTGCCATATATATGAGTCCACACAGAATATCATGAGGTATCAAACTTACACTGCATGCCCAATGCAAAATAATTTTTCCTTTAACTTTTTCCTTTAACTTTTTCCTTATGAAGAGCATACCCAATGAATAGGGAAAAGTCAAAGTAAAGCTAACTTCATTTTACAAAATTATTTTTTGTTTACCTGTTATTTTATATTATTATATTATATATTATTTATTACTTTTTCACAGGACACAAAATACAACACTAATTGTTAAAAGACAAATATGCATTGAATATTTTTTAATTTGTGACAAGCAGAAAAACAACAACAACAACCAATTTTGCAAATGCAGTTTACTTCATTGTATTTCTCATAAGGAAAAAATTAAAAGTTTGATAACATTTTTCATAAGGAAATCACCAACCTAACAAAAAAAATTTTTTTTTTTCTCAAAATTTTTTTCATACTTTTCTGTAAGGAAAAAGTTAAAGGAATTTCATTGGGGATGCAGTGTTAGTTTCTTCCCCTTTACCTATAAAACCGTTTTTTGCACTGCATTAAAATAAACCGGTTCTGTAGATAAAGAGGAAATACTGTTGATACCGGTATCATGAATCCCGTGTAGGCGCATAGTATTGGTTATTTAATCTGTTGTCAGCTATCAAAAGGTTATATGTGTATTGGTAGAGTCGGCGATTGTTTATTTGTACTATATACTATCCTATAACACGGTACTCTTATAACGCGTTTTCATATTAGGCGATTTCATGTCTCTCGTATAACACGTGTTTTTTCCCATATAACGCGGGCATTTCACACGTTATATTTCTGTACTGTGAAATTTATAATGATTTGTACAGTTCATAATCAATTTCGCGTACGTTTGCACAAAATTCGATTTAAAGCCCCTTTAACGAGAAAAGTTAAACGTGAATCATTTGTACATACTGCGTTATACGGGGTCGCACGAGCCCGTTGTAGGAGCGTTCTCGAGTACAACGCGTTTTCCTATAACGCGGAACTCATCTACCGTGTTAACGAGGGATAACTGTATAAAAAATGGATAAGCGAATTTGTACTAACTTTTGCTGTACGAATGGAATAAAGTACGGCAAAATTTTAGAAACGTTAAACCATAGACAATCAAATTAGATTTTTCATTTGAACTAAAAAATGAAAACAAAACAAACTTCTGATAATTCCAATGTCATCGTTGTATCTGTGATTTTTCGTTAAACTGCGTATACGTATACGCAAAAAAACAAAATATTTTTGATTGTATGCGGCTATTTACAGAAAATGAAATCGCAGTTTACAATTTTACGTTTACATAGGATGAAATATCTCTTTTAGGTTGTCTCTGGTTAAACATTACTTTTGGTGAGTCTGTTATGAGCAAAAATTGATTTACGAGTGTTAAAAGCGTTTCCAAGATGATCATGAAGATGTTGACGATGACGAGCGCACTGGACCCCCATAACATCGACAACCGATGAAAACATGGAAAAGGTGAAAGAAATTAACCGGATTTGTTGCGAAACATTCATGGCTTTTACTCCACGATAATATAATATAACCTGCGCACACAGAAAATAATTCAAATTATTGAATTACAGGTAACCCTCCAAGAACACGGTATTCGATGAACAGGGATACCTTAGAACATGGAATGATGAGGCGCAATACAGCAACTGGATGATATCATTTTAAGCTTAAATTTTCGATGAAGTCTTGTAACAGTAGAAGTAATACACAGTTTCGATCTGATAAGATCATGAAAAAATTCAATCATCTCATCATGCCATGGCGACTCAATATTACTACGTAAAGATTACATTTTGTGTTCTATGTAGAGCAACCGTGTAATCGTATAACTCTTGTGAATTATATGACAACTCACTAAATTTACATATTCTTACAAACTTTTCATCTCATTCACACTCGTTTCAATTCCAGTGCAAGTGATTTTTTTTAAATTTTTTACTGAATTAGTAAAAATTATTAAAAAATCACTTGCACTGGAATTGAAACCAGAGAGAATGAGATGATAAGTTTGTAAGAATAAATTTAGTGAGTTGTCATATAATTCACTAGAGTTATGATTACACGGTTGCTCTACAAATGTACATATATAGACAACAAAAAGTAATCTTTACGTAGTAATATTCAGTCGTCATGGCCTGATGAGATGATTGAATTTTTTCATGGTCTAATCAGATCGGAACTTCTGTTACAAAACTTTATGGAAAATGTAGCCTTAAAATAACTTGTTTAAAAATAAAAAATGTCCAAAAAAAGTCTAAAAATAAATATCATTTTTTTCCATTTTTCCATTATTTGTATGCTTGTTCCCATGCGATCACCCAAATTTGCACTAGCCCAAGCAGCGGTTGCTTGAGGTTGTCGGTGAAGTTGTCGTCGCATTGTCTATCTCTGCTACGTGAATCATGTATTTACAAGCACAGGTAAGATTCAAAACGCATGGCTGAGAGATCTTAAAACTATCTCAAAGATCGAGTTCCAGCAGTGTTTCGGGGATTTTAAAAGCGATGGCATAAGTGTATAATATCTAATTGCGAATTTTTTAGGCGATAGAAGCATGGAGGAGCACAAAATGTAGGTTTAAAATTATTTATTTCGATCCTATTTATTTCCTCAGTCGACTATGAATAAAGTTTTATAGAGTTTTACATCCTGCCCCTATCGGGATTCGAATCCGGTACCTCCCGATCCAAACGCCAAAGCTTTAACCACTGTGCCATTTAGTCGGTGACCAAATCTCGTTTTCAATTATCGTATTTACCCGCAGTAGTTAGCCTAAACTACAACTGTTAACAATTTATAAAATTTGGTATCATCCGGTATAATACCGTCGAGTACAAATTACACTTCCACCTGGTCAAACCATTGCCGACATATTGTAACTATCAGTTCTTATTTCGTTTCAATTCGTTTTCGATAGAATAATGTTATTTTAGAAGTAAAAAATATTATTTCGTAAAAATATTACTTCTAAAATACATACTCACGTCGATTATAGAACTCGCGGGAGTGAATCGATTGTGAATCGAAAACTACATACAAAAAAAAAACATAAAACAAACTTTTAAATCATAGTATAATAGAAATTCTTATGCATTTTCATACACAGGACACCCAACAGTTGGGAAAATGTTGAGTAAAATCGCGGCCAACGCTATGAAAATGTTAAGCACTATAAAATGTTCAAATCAAATTGGCGATGATTTTACTAATCATGATAGGGGATGCCCAATTATGCACGATTTACATGTTCCAATTTTTTTTTTTCCAGTAAAAAATGAAAGGTTAAGTATATTACGATTTTCGTTTGCGAGAGGAGCACGAAACAAATTCCAGTAAAATAAAATTGAATTTTTTTCTTTTTAATTTGAGCAAATGTTGGCATAAAACTGGGAATGTTGCCATAAAATATAGTTTCTGCGAGTATTTTTATAGCAGTAAAATAAAAAATATTCAAAAAAGTTTCAAATAAACGTCAAGCAGACATAAACATCATTCAAACAAAACGAGCAAACATGAGTGGTAATTAAATATTTTATTTTTACTTGCAATTCGATGTTATTCGGTATCTAGTTTAAACGCAAGCTGTTCGAACTGTCAAAATTTATGGGACATACAAAAAAATTATAGCACTGCCTTATTTGTTTATATTGCTGACTCTTTTTAACTAGTAACTTTTTTTGTATATGCGTGCAGCTCTATTTTTCAGTAAAAAATTTGTTGGAAAAAAAAAATTGGAACATGTAAATCGTGCATTAGTGAAGTAAAATTTGGTTCAGATCCGCAACTATTTTATTGCGTTTGTACGGGGAATCATAAACCGATTTGTATGAAAATCAATACAAATTTTCTTGACTACTTTGATTTATAGCAATTGTTCTCCATTTTATTTATATGCATTTTTCAATTCGCATTTTATTCGCTGCCGCGGGTTTTAAAATCGACGTGTCTATCGAAAACGCATCGAAGCGAAAAATGTGATACATGTCGGCACATATTTCAACCCAGTTTTTCCAAAATGGTGGTAATTTTATGGATTCTTGTGAATAATAACTTTATTTTCTTCCGCATCGATAGGTGCTCGTTTTTATTACGTTCGGTTGAAAGCCCGAGACTCCGGAGCTTATCCCTTAATTGTCTCACTTCCGACACCAAAAGTTACGAATTTCCGGCGTTTGCAAAATGAATTTGGCAAATAACACTAGACGTTTAATGGGGTCCCATTTGAAACGCGATATTTTAAAACGAGATATGACAAAACGCGATATTTCAAAACGCGATAATTCAAAATGCGATACGGTACAAAACGCGATATGGAACAAAACACGACATTTCAAAATGCGATATTTCAAAACGCGATAAAGTACAAAACGCGATATTTCAAAATGTGATATTTCAAAACGCAACAAAGTACAAAACGCGATATGTTACAAAACGCGATATTTCAAAACTCGATATGGTACAAAACGCGATATGATACAAAACGGGAGTTTAAGATCGGGTTATATCAGGCGGGTGAAGTAGAAATTTAATTCCAGTTTATAGGAATTTAGAAATCGATAGGGGCCAGAGTATATAGGACCGGTATCAATCGGGTCGCTGCGCTCCCGTCGCTTCGCAATGGACATTCTGTACCATAACGCGTTTTGAAATATCGCGTTTTGAAATATCGCGTTTTGAAATATCGCGTTTTGTACCATATCCCGTTTTGTACCATATCGCATTTTGAAATATCGCGTTTTGTACCATATCGCGTTTTGTACCATATCGCGTTTTGAAATATCGCGTTTTGAAATATCGCATTTTGTACCATATCGCGTTTTATACCATATCGCGTTTTGAAATATCGCATTTTGAAATATTGCGTTTTGTACCATATCTCGTTTAGTCATATCTCGTTTTGAAATATCGCGTTTCGAGCGGATCCGCGTTTAATGTTACAAACTTTATTTGACAAACGCCTTTAACTTTTTCAACAAATTCACTATTTATCACTTTTCCCTAATTCACTTTTACTTCACACTGTTCGACTGGTACTGTTCACTGTTAAATTACAACTGTCTGCGTTCCAATTTGCTTGCGATTTTTATACGTGCATTGCTGTTCGAGATTATTCCATTCGAATAACATCGAATAATCGATGAATCGAATAGCATGTTAAGAATAATCGCCCAATAAAATTATGGACTATGACTGGACTCAGTTGGGATGATAGCTTGGTGGTATACAACTTAACCACTCGACCATCAAGTGTTATATCTGTGTGGAGTAGAATTCGTTACAATATTGTATAACAGTTGGAGAGCGCTGATGTTCTTTTTTGAAAATTATAATGAAATCATAAAGTTTATAATGAATTATACATATATAAATCATTGAGAGAAATTATTGCATAAACAGTTAAGCAATTAGCATTTTTCAGCTATTAAATCGTAAAATTATCACGGAAAGCTTTGATTTCGGACCAAAAATAACGATTTCAAGTCCGAACCGCAAATATGTACTTAATTTGATTTAAATGAGTTTCGAATGATTTTTTATCGACAATTTATCGTTGTAATGCGATATATCGTAACGTTTTATCGATTTTGTTAAAAGGTGGAACTAAAATTCATTCATTTATTATAATCAGATGCAGTAATGCGAATTTCACGATTATCACTTGGAAAATATATTCAAAACACCATAATATTACATTTTTATTATATATTCTGTTTTATTTCTTTTTGCATGTATCAATCAAGACCTACAATTTTCTTTTATTTATTTTTTCGTTTTGCTTTAAATGTTTAGTTTTTATTACTTAAAATTATAATTTGTGTGCATTTCTTTAACTTTATTTTTAATAATTGTTTTTTTTGTATTTTTAAAAATTTTTGCAAAGAAAACATTTAAATGAAATTTTATGTTTTGTAAGTTGTTATTACGTTTAGTTTTTATATTTTTTTTATTAATAATTTGTATTATTTTGTTTTCCTTAATCAAAAACGGGTGGTTTAAAAATTTATTAAAAATAATAAAAACAAAAGTAAAAATATTATATACGTCACATATTATGGATTTATTTTTATACAAGTATAAGTACATTTAAAATGAAAATAAAAAAATTAAAAATTTTATAAACAACAAAAAATAATAGAACATTTTAATCCATATAGATATACAACACATTTAAAAGATTTTTTCAATTTATTATTATTATTAATATCAATAAATAATTAAATCAGTAAAAAAACGAAAATAATAAACAGTTTCTTGTTTGATTTTAAATTAGCAATATTTATTTAAAAATCAACAAAATAATAATATGTCTAAAGAAAACATATTTTACAAAAAAAAAATATATTTTCCATTTTATTGGAAGGGAATTTTGAAGCTTAACTTTATATTTTTTAATAAATTTTTAATTTTATAATTTGTTTATAAGTTTAGATGTCCAATATAACAAAAATGTTGTACAAGTGAAATGAAAACGAATCACCTATTTGTCAAAAAAAAAATACATTTATTTCAAAAACTAAATAACCCATTTTGATTTGCTACACAAAAGAATTTGAAAAAAGTAATATTCTTAAAATAAGAATAGGTAATCATTCAAATTAAAAATATGTATATGTATATAAAAAAAATTATAAATACTGATAATTTCTATATTTTATAATATATAGTATATTTTTCATTTGTTTTTAAATTAATTTATTTAATTATATATATATTTTTTAATTATAAAATCCAAAAAATAAAAAAATATATTGATTTTTTTTTTGATTTTTTTTTTTCATTAATTATGTAATTCAGAATCTGTGTATAATAAATTCCTTATTTTTGTTTCTTTTATTTTAATTTGTTTTTTTTAATGATTTAATTTACAAATAATTAACTAATAAAAAAATTAAATTAATAATATAATTTATAATAGAAGTTCATTTAAAAAATTGTTTTATTAATTTAGTAGTAAATTCAATATTACAATTAATTAATTTTTAATGATTATACTATATATTCATATATAATTAATTTTCTTTTACAATTATAAGTGAAACAACTAATTTTTTTTTTTTTGTTATTCGAAAAATGTTTTGTTTGTTGAGTGACCAGGCGTAGATTCTTTTTTATTAATTTTAAGTAATCAATTTTATGTTATTCATTTTTTTTTTAAAGAAGGGCTAAATTTATTTTATGTAGAATTAATAAAATGTATTTTTATATGGTATTAAAATTATATATATATATATTTTAATTAAATAATTAATATAATTAATAAAAAAAAATTAACCACTCTTAAAAAGTAAAATGGCAACTTGTCCTAAATAGAAATATATAAAGTGGCGTGTTTCATGTGTTACATACGATCCGAAATTTCTGCCGACAATGCAATGCCATGTGGGATTATATTTTTTATCAAATTCCTTTTTGATGTATGCTGCAATATCCTGGAAATCATTATAAAAGTAATTAGTTGTTTTTAATTATTTAAACTGTAACAAAATATTAAAATAAATGAAGCAGGCATTAATACTAAGAGGGAAATATAAGGATATAAAGGAGTGTGCTGTAATGTCTTTCAAGAAAAAAGTTTAAAAAACATAAATTTTGATTATAATTATTAACGAAACATTAGCTCGGGTTACCCAAGTTACAGACTTGGGAGTAATGTTTGACCCCACACTGAGTTTTATTCCGCATATTGATAAAATAATAACAAAATCGTCATCTTCGTTGGGTTTTTATACAGCGTCCCTCAAACATTTAAAGAAAAAAACTCTTCAAATCTTATATTCATCAATGGTTCAAAGGCCTTTTCGAATTTCCCATTGATTGGCCAAACGGTTTTTAAACAGGGAAAGCGATGGCGTCCGTTTTTGGTATGCTCGAGATAACAGTTTTTTTGAAACGTCCACTAACGCAAAATAATTTACGGATTTTTAAATCGACAGCACCGATTGACTAAAATGATGAATTGATCCCATTTGGCGAAGATTCCTTATTCTTCAGATATGGCTACAAGTGACTATCACCTATGCTCAAATATAAAAACGCTGCTCGGAGGCCAGAGTTTGTCAAATAATCGTGAGACCATTTCAAAAGACCAGTGGCATAGAGAAAAGTAATATAAACAGAGGTAAAGATGCATACAAAATTTTGAAACAACTTTTTTTATTGTAACTCCAAAATACAAATTCGTTTTACGACTTAAATAATAAAATTAGAATGTCCAACTCTTCGAATATGCATTAAGTGTTTCATTGACTTTTCATATTATTTTTGTTTCAATTTTTTTTCGTTCGGATTATAACGATAATTTTAAATTTGGCCAACATAAAACCGGATCGTGACCCCATATTTTACTACGAAAATAAACTTAAACATTTTGTATGCAGCTTTACTACTGTTTATATTTATTTTTTTCTGTGCCAGTGGCCATATTCTGGCTTTCCCTGAGAATTGAGAAAAATATTTTAAAAGCATTTTTATTTCAACTGTATTTTTCTGACTGATGAAATAAGATTAGTGTATACTTATTTTCGAAACAAAGTTAAATGTTTAATCACAATACCTTTGTTCATAGAAGTTTTATAGGGTAAAATAATTCTCAATTTTGCTTCATTTTAAAAATATTTACTACACATTTATTCTCTCAGTTAGGCAGACAAATACAATTGAGACAAATTATAACTTTTACGAAAATAACATACCATATGATTAAATTGGTTGGGGTATTTATTCACTCCAATTATCACAATTTGGTGATAATTTTGTTTTCATTACGAAACTTTTCAATAAATGTATACGGAAATATTACAATTATTTGTACTACAATTAACTAAGCACAAATTATTTTAGAATGTGGAATCCGAACAAGATTCACAGCGCATCCCCAATGCAAAAAACTTTTTCCTTTAACTTTTTCCTTTAACTTTTTCCTTATGAAGAGCATACCCAATGAATAGGGAAAAGTCAAAGTAAAGCTAACTTCATTTTACAAAATTATTTTTTGTTTACCTGTTATTTTATATTATTATATTATATATTATTTATTACTTTTTCACAGGACACAAAATACAACACTAATTGTTAAAATACAAATATGTATTCAATACTTTTTAATTTGTGATAAGCAGAAAAACAACAACAACAACCAATTTTGCAAATGCGGTTTACTTCATTGTATGTCTCATAAGGAAAAAGTTAAAAGTTTGATAACATTTTTCATAAGGAAATCACCAACCTAACAAAAAAAAAAATTTTTTTCTCAAAATTTTTTTCATACTTTTCTGTAAGGAAAAAGTTAAAGGAATTTCATTGGGGATGCAGTGTCAGCTTTGTTTCACGTAAAAACTATAAAATGGTTGAACGGCAGCATCGCACTCGGTAGCAGACTAGAAGCATCCTTGCTGATATGCGCGGATTTCGGGTTTGATTTTCGGTAGTGATCAAACAGTTACGACTGAGTGTATTTAACTTGTCATAAGTTATGTTTGTTTTTCATTTGACCTCAAGCTATAGTTACGAGTGTCTCGGAAAATGATTGTGTTTTACGAGCTGATTTTGAACTTAACCAAAGCCGAAACGATACAATTGTATTGATGATTGGGTTATGTAGTCAGTCTAAATAAGTTAAATAATAGTCATAGATCAACTGACACAGTTGTGTGAGCACCAATTGATTTTTTTTTAATGTTGGTCTTTTTTGGAAATTATTCAATTTGCCATTTTCCCTCTTTTAATAAACCTTATTTAATAACAGGAACGATTCGTATATAAATTATTTTTCATATTAAGCGAAATGTATAGCTTTAAAACTACGAAAAAATAAAAATTCGTAGTTTTCTAGTGATAGTACATATATCAAATTTTGTATTTTTAGGGCTGTTAGAAAATTATTTTATTGAGCACCTCCACGACGATATCGCACGAAAATGGAAAGGTTAATTTTTTTAATCCAAGTTTGTTACATTAACTTGACAAAATTTTAGTTTATTAAAATGTTCTGCCAGCCACCTTATAATCGAATTTATAATTTATAGGAAAAATAGTTATCCGGAATTAAGTGAGCCTTTTACAATTATTATTAAATGTTTAATTAGCCGCCCAAAACAGGTATTTGTAACCAATTCAGTCACTTGAAGGGACTCCTAGAATAATCACACTTGAATGAGCATAAGAATGATGAACCTTTTGATATTGTGAGATTTTCTAATAAAACCAAATCGAGAATTTGGAATGCCCTTACTGGCTGGCTACTACTATCAAATATCGTCAATATAATATTGTTTTACATTATAATCATATCAAAAACTTAAAAGCGGTTCATTTATTGTGTACACGTATAAACACAATTTTAGTTTATTTTTATTTAATAATTTCATCATCCTTTAAAACAGGAACTGATAATTATGAACACACAATAATATAAATAAAAGCAAAATTAAACTAAGTTGAAAAAATCCTTTTTTTAAATACTATTTTTAGATTTTCACTCTATTACATTAGAGAAAAAATGAAAGGAAATAGGAAAAAATATATATTGTATATATATAAATATATTATATATATATATATATATATATATATATATATATATATATATATATATATATATATATATATATATATATATATATATATATATATATATATATATATACATATATATGTAATTTAATTCTAAGAAAAAATAACAAAACTGAACCGAGCACGAAATTTGTGTTGGACCTAAATACTTTACTACTAAAAATGTATTTTTGAGATTTTTAAAAATTCCTTATTATAAAAAAATGATTAGTGGGTCAGATTTTGTTGAGCGGGAAGTAAGTGAAGACGATAAGAAAATGAATTAGAAATTTTAAGAAAATCTTTGTAACGAAAAAAGCACACATATTTTCACCCGAGGTATTTTATATTAACCAAACAAGCAACAATAATACAATTACCTATTTATGGAACACGAAAAATAATAAATTTGACGATCGATAAATAGTAACCGTGGTTATTGGAGTAACTTGACATTAAGGTTTAATTTTACTACTTTCTAACAGTACATTATGTAATAAAAACGTACAAGGTTTATTTTATTAATATTGCACGAGTTAGAGATTTAGATTTAAAATATGAGAACAAGTGTTTGCCCCATATCTTTATCTTTATTGCTTTGTAATCTAATTTTAATCATCTCGAGTCGAGTATAATTTATTTTCAGTCTGTTTGATTTTCTAAAACTAATATGTATTTTATTAATGTGCGTCAATTTAATCGTATTTGGTCAAGTGCTCGGTTTATGTTGGATGTAATACATGCGTGCATGTGTGTAGGAGAGAGGAGGGAGTTTACGTATTATGTACGCGAGATAATATTTATATAAATTAAATTGCCTAGATAAGTAGCTACTCACTTTTTCAATATTGTATTTTTCTAATGCTTGTGTTGCACAATCTACAGCATCTTGTTGCATATCTTCGCTCATATCAGCGTTTTTAATTACAGCTTTTCTGTCCGACATGGTTGTGTGAAATTTAGTTTACCTGCAAAAAAATATACGTCGATAAAATATTGTTTAAAAATTTTAAGAAACTTATTTATTTTACTGGCAAATTCATTTTCAAAAGCGAAACTTTCTTATTCTAGAAAATTAGTCAAATCTTACGCAACTACAGATTTTATTTTTGAATTGTATTAATTTATCATTCTTAATATTAATACATATTACATATAAATTCATTTCTAAATTGTTTGAAGAAAATAGACTGGAAACCCACAAATTTGGTTGAGCATTTATTTACTACAACTATAAACAAATTTAATTTTTCTAAACCTTTCGTAAACAATTTAATGGTAAACACAAAATGATAGTAAATATTTATTGCAAGTCATTCGCGAAAACCTTATTTAAATGATACCGTTATAAATATTTGTAATTAGAAAACACCGGAAAGCCAAACCCGAAATTTTAAACACCGAGTTCTTTGTTAAATGGAAATACAATGGACTAAACATGTAAAGCTTTAACGACAAAACAAATTTTTATTTAGATCCAATGCCAAAACAATAAATTTAACTACATACCGGAAATTCAATAACAATATACTGTTGTGTGGACATTTCTGAATATAAAATGTAAGTAATTTTTCAATTGCAAACACAACGGGACATAGGCCGTTCTCAAGAATAATTAAGACACGCTTGTAAGAAGATGCTCTATTATTTATTAAAATTTCGAGTACTTTGCGCTCTGATTGAATAACTATTTTCAAGGTACGCTACTTACGTTTATATTGTGTGTTTAGATTACAAGATCGAGGCAAGTTCGAATGTATATAAACAATAAATGTAATATTGAGATGCAAACTCATGTATCATAATCGATGTAAATATATTCATGCCAGGATTACAAAAAAGAAGGATTACCAGGATTACAAGAAAAAACGTAAAAACTCACACAGAAAGATTTGAAGCACACATTTTCAATTAAATTTATATTTCATTTTACTGTTTCACAAAAAATTCTTAAATTGCTAAAATAAGAACGGAAGTTCCTCTTTGTTCATTGGGTGTTTATCTTTCACAACACAGAATTGAAGTCTATTGCTTTGGTCAGTTATTCGTGATTCAAGTAATCATTTCTGATGCTTTAAGAGGTATAGCAGTTTCTTCAACAAAGATTAATTCGTTGGAAAAACTTTTTTAAACGCTTATAATTTGACAGGGGCGGGTATTCACGTACAAAGTGATCCAGTTAAAGTCATCCTCACTTTCATCAAGGAATCCAACCTTACCATTCGTGTCAGTCAGTTGTGAACACCCTGTATAATTTCAGGATACAACTCATAATGGACATTGTCAAAATAAATTTAATTGCCCTCATCAAACACCAGTTTGTACAAAAATTAAATGCCCGTTGAATCACTGCCAGACATTTTCTTAATCTCGTTTTTTAAATCGTATTAGTCGTGTACTATCAGCTCTTTTAGAACTAGTAAGTAACGTGAGAGAAATTAAATTTAATAATCACGTCGATTATAGAACTCGCCGGATTTACTGCGGCGGGAGTCAAAAGTCCATATAAAAAAAATTAAAATCATGAATTTCGATCAAGGTTGCATGTAAAACTGGTTTTATTTTTACGCAAATCAAACAAAAACATTCGTTTGAAATCCGCAGCTAGAACATTACGAATGGTTTGCGAATCGTAAAAACAGAATTATATGAAAACAAACCTGTTTCTCAACGCAACCTTGATTCAAATTAATGATTTTAATTTTTTTTATATGGAGTTTGGACTCCCGCCGCTGTAAATCCGGCGAGTTCTATAATCGACGTGACTATATGTTGTTTTTTAGAGAAATTCAATTGTTCTTTTGTTCCTGAACTGAGTCGTGGTGGAGTTTCCTGTCACCAACTGCAAATGAGCGTTTTGAACCTTTCAAAAGAATTGCTTTATGTAGGAATCTGCATTAATTTTAACACTTGGCTTTTATTTCTATTAAGCTTTACTTAAGTTTGATATTCCTATGAATAGTTTTAAAACTATCGAATGAAACTTTTGTAAACTGAACTAATTCCGATGCAGTGTCCCCGCAACTCAAATATGGCACATTTCCTAAGTCATCACCAATAATTAAATAACTCCTTTATCAACACTATATGATAAAACCATTATTAAATTTAATCAGCTGCTTCGTTTTGAATATCTTTTGGTTTTCTTCAAAAATAAAAGTGGGTATCTAAAATAATTATTTCTTTCATACTTTAGTTCCATCTATTCACACAGGACGCGACGGGTAACATCTCTTATATAAATTTTTACCGAAACAGTGGAGGTCTATTTAATCCGATATTTTAAGAGCTCAGCTGATATAATTTTTCTAAATCGTGTTTGACGTCTACCAAAGCAGCTGACATCTGACCAAAGTGCAAATTAGTTTTTTATGGTGCAAGGGGGTTTAAAACTGTCAAAACATTGGATTTGGAAATTTTCAATCCCAAATTTTCCAGTTTTAGATTGTAGTGTGAGGGTAAACACAATTGATTATCATGCAGAAGATAAGATCCTAGTTTGATTCGGGTCGCAACCAAAAAAAATTCAATTTTAGGGCAAAATTCAACAGTTTGAAATATTAATATGTCTAAATAAATAACACATCAATAAGGTAATTATTATTTCTCATGTTTCATACCTAAGTTTAGCATATCAAGAAAATATTGCCGGGCTTCCAAAAATTATTCCAAAAATCAAACTATGATCGAACACTACAACGGTATCTTATGACTTGAAGAAATTTTAATTTTTCTGAATCATAGAAAGGATATATGGTGGGCTAAAGACCACGATAAAAAATTACATGAATTTTTGAATTGTAATTCCTTAATATTTCAAATTCCTTTTATGAATTCATTAAATTAATCAATAATTTTGCAAAACAAAAATGCGAAAAACCAAACAAATTAATTTCATAACAAATAGTATATGACCGAGAATCAATCAAAACATTATACATAATATAATTATGATTAATCATTATTTATCATTATTTAATATAATATATTATGTTTTGTATCTTACAATCTTTTTTTCTGTGAAGTATTTGTTAGGTGTTGCATATGTTAAAAATAAGAAAATTAAATATTATTTGATTTTGTTATCAAATTAATTTTGTTTTTGTATCATAATTAAAGAAAAAACAAGTTATGTGTTTTTTTAAAATTTATTTCATTTATCGCATGGTGTACAAGACCAGAGAGTGGCGATGTATTGCTGTGTTTGGTTGCACAGGCATATAATGATGCTTAACTTCTTCGAAAATCTTAGTTTCAATTTCGTTTTACTTTCTTTTATGTAGTAAATAGATTAAACATAAAAATTTTCAACCTCAAGTTTTTTTGCAGAACTACCATTCGCTACATATATCGCCGAAGTTCCAAAAGTGGTTTTCGAGATGGTGTAACTACAGTACAAACACATTGGCGAAACTTTATAAATAAGCTTTTTCTCTCAATTAGAAGCTCACTAAAATTAGGCACAAATCGATCCAGAAGAACTTCCAGCTCTACATAGGATAAAAGGCTACTTCTTTCTTAAAGTTCATAAAAAAACAAAATGAGAACCGCAACAATCAACAGTAACAATCAATCTTCTAAGTCTGCGGTTACATTGACTACGAATTCGTAAGAAAATTTGTTTGTACGAATTCGTACGAATTTGTTCTATTTCATCAGAAGTAAACAAATGTATGTAGGTTTATATGTACGGTTACACTTATTTCGTACGAATTTTCAACACTTCTCGCGGAATTTAAATGCGAACAAAATTGTTTTTTGAATCAGTTGTACGTACGAATTGGTGAGAATAAATTTTCAAACTGAGTCGCATCCAATATAACCGCAGCCTAAGCTTTGCATGACGTAATATGCTCATATGATACCATCACTAAAGTAATTCTGTGTTTTAACCCATTAAGGAAAAAAACTCATGTGTTGCCTGAAGGACCCTCACGAATTCAAATAAATGAACTAATTCGGCGAGTTTATTCAACATTTACGGTATTGGCTGCTATTCACCCGAATAGTTGAGGAAGTCAAAATTTACTTCAAGGCAAAATTTAAATTGCAAAAATAACGACAAACTGATGGAAAAATTTATACTAAAACCATTTTTACCCAATAAAAACTTATTTACTCGAAATTCGCAACATAGCCATTACTTAAAACGCAAAATTCTTGAAATATTTTCACACGGAATTATTATAGAAAACGCCGTGAATCCTTTTTTAAACACAAGTAAAATTATCCTCGCTTTACTCAAGGAATACAACCGTATCGATTGTTTCAGTCAGTTATTACAGGACATCCTCTATAATACAGTCAGTCTAGGATAGTTTCCAACAAAACTAGTTAAATTAAAATACACTAAAATTTTTGACTTTACAGCTTTACAAGTAAGCGTCATCTTTGAGGGAATGATGGAAAACTTGTAAATATCGGAAGGTTTGACCATCAGTCATTTACAAGAAAGATGTCGTTCCGTGTGCATCAATTTTAAGAGATGGATGTCGATAAGCAACATTTACGTCATTGCATTCTATTAAGTTTTGAAATGAAAAAAAAAACGCTGCTCAAGTTATGGAATTGAATACGACTTTGAATCAAAATTCTGTCATTCAACAGTAAAAAAGTGGTTTGCAAATTTTCATGATGAAAATTTTAGTCTTGAGGAAGATCCATATCCAGTGGCCCTATTCTGGGTTTCCCGGGGAATTGGGAAAATATTTTGCTGTAATCTAATTGCACTAATTCCTAAATATATATTTCCCGTTCCCAAATGTATATTCTGGCAGACGGAATAATTTCTGTTATGTAGATATTTATAAACTAGAAACGTATTGTGACCTTATTACAAGTTTAATTTATTTTTAAATATGTATATATTTATTCACAAAAATATTGTTAAAAATTCAAAAATGTACAAATCACAATTCCCTAAAAAAAATGAGGAAAAATTAACGTCAAAACTTCTATAGAATGGAATTATTTGTTCCCAATAAAAAAAAATCTCAAACGCCTGAATATACTTTGGGGAATAAAAAATTCCCCAACTGCTGCTAGAAAAACGTGACAATTTCCAAATTCCCAATTCCTGGGGAAAACTAGAATAGGGCCACAGGAGCAGAAAATTTTAATTACATCCACAATAATATGACCTTTATTAGAACTTTGTATCGATCGATTCACAATTTTACTAAAATATCATATCATTTGGATATTATTTATATCCAACTGCGCTTTTCAATTTTATTATTTTTGCTTTAGGAACGAGCAAAAAAGCAAAACTTATTATCCAACGACTAAAAATATGATGGATGAAGGGAAAAAATATAACAGAAAACGTTTTAAAAGCTATGTGTGATTTTCACTTGTAATTTCTTCGTTTACCGTATTTTACATACATATATAATATATGTAAATCAATCTTATTCTACATCACAGTATTGATTGAATTATTATGGATTATAAAAAATGAAGGTACTCGTCTTTCAAAAATGTAAGTAAAAAATTGATTACTGGATTGCGTTTTTCTATTCTTATACGTAATACAAAGTCAAAAAGGGACTTACATAAGAGAGTTGTGGTTCAATTTTTCTTGTTTTACATTGGAAATTAGAATTTTCTAGTAGAAAATGTATCAGCAGTTTTTTTTTATTTTTCTGATTGCAACGTGGGTTGTTAACTATTCTTATATTATACACCCATTACAATTCGATTTAGACAACTTTACTTTAGCAACATATTGTGTGTCACTGCAAATAAATTAATATTTGAATTGTCGAAAATTCAATTCGCGTACCGACATTCACCACGATATTGCATGCAAAAAATTGATTAGGTTCGGAAAATTTTAGTACGTATGTACCTGAATTTACCTAATTTATGTTACCAAATTATTGGATAGATTATTTTGAAGTCAAGTTTATAATATATTTTTTGTTACATTACATTACTTTAAATGTAGCGGACAATAATATTTAAAACTGAAAATCGTAAGTTATGTGAAATGTTTTTATTAGCTCAGAGAAATAAAAGAACAAAATACTACAATAAGAATATGAGTTATGAAGCCGTAAACGAAACGCAAGACAAATTTTTACTTTCCTTGACTTGACTTTTAATTTAAATATTTCAAATAATAAATAGATTTGATGTTACACCATTTTAACTATTAGTTCGTTGTTAAAATTCATTTAATTGTTCATAAATAATCTTCATTTCATGTTAGTCGGTTTCGTTTCGTTGCATTACGAGGGAAACCGATAGTTATGTACTCGTACTTACAAAACGCAACTTATTCGCCTGCTATTGGGCCTGCTGCTGGCTTATTCGCATGCGCCTTATAACCCTGCGATTTAAGATAGCCCCAAAGGAATAATTCTAAAGGCGTTAAATCGCACGATCTTGGTAGCCGTTCAAATCGCTCTTCCAGGCCGTCCATCGTGGTATGCGTTGTGTGGGTCAGTTGAATTTTTACAGATGCACACCCCGACGCAAAATTTACCAAATTGAAGTCGCAGAAAGTTAAAGTTGTGAACGACGAGGAACTGCCCCAGGTTTTCAAGTACACTATCAAGCACGTTAGCGATTTTTTCAGCAGACCTTGCGTTTCGGTTCCGTTCGGGGTGTTGGCTGATTATTTACCGAACCGATTGACTCGAATTTGGCCACCAAACGTCGAATAATCGACCTGGCAAGACGGATGTGACAAGGATAAAAATCACGTAATGCGCGGAACGTTTCTCGAACGGAGAACTGATTTTGAAAATAAAATTTGATGATTTGTACACGTCAGTTTTTGATAGCACTCAATGTAACTACGCTACAGCTACTTTACCAATTATTTTTCAAACACTCTACTAAATGATCTGATCTTAAAATCTTTCCTACAACCAATTTTGAGGCTAGTAAACTGTTTACCCAATTAATAAAGAATAGACGCAGTCTTAGAACATGCCCTGAGTCGTTATGGAAGTACCAAAACAAAAAATTAAACTTTTCCTAATTTTACATTACACACTCCATTTATATAATAGCGTTGTTTTCTCTAACTTTTCAAACTTACTTCGATTAATGTTTGATATAAACTACGTACTACTCGTAAATAGTAAAAAATCTTCATCCCGCAGAATTAAAGCTGCGGAAATAAACATACCAACATGCTTCAACAAATTTCTAACCTATTAACAATATACAGTTAAATGGGCTAAACATTTTTTTGGTTCAAGTACAAATGAAATTCCAAAATAGTAATAAAAATTGAGTTTTCTTTTTTACTACTAAATTTCATTTTTTTATGTTGATCAATATGTTTATTTTTATCCATTTAAAACATGTAGTGTATGTAGCAGGTATAGCTTGAAAAATAAATTCCCACAAATTATTTATCTTAGAAAGTTTATATTTTTTTTTATAAAAATAGCCAAAGAAGTAAATTTTAAATAATCTCTTGTATTTCTCGCTTATAATACGTGTACAT
Source organism: Nephrotoma appendiculata (assembly GCA_947310385.1). Classification (NCBI taxonomy): domain Eukaryota; kingdom Metazoa; phylum Arthropoda; class Insecta; order Diptera; family Tipulidae; genus Nephrotoma; species Nephrotoma appendiculata. Next base: position 256,370,778 of record OX371223.1, read on the forward strand.
TCGGCGAAAATTCCATAAGTTGCTTTAGAAAAAAAATAACTGAATTTAGGTAAACATTCATATCCGTAACCTTCACGCAAAAATAGTAATTAGATTTCGTAAGCTAATTTTTATTACTATTTCACTTGCGAAAATTGTATGACATAATTGTGCTCGATCGCATTTCTTTCGAGAGTGATATTTACGAAAGAAATATTGTAATGAAAAATTATGTGTAGGACGAACAGAATTTTGTTGTGTAGAATGACCTTTACCTTGCTTTACGTATATATAATGATATAATGCAATTGAGTTGAATAACTTGTAAAATGTAAAACATTTGGCAGCTTCCTACTATTATGATATATTGCAGAAGAAACGCAAATCTATATTCGCCTAGCTTACAAATGAGATATTGGAAGCATAAACAGAATTAGCTTCTTCTAACACATGCTAAGCCAATAATCAAGTAGGTAATTCAGTTCAGTGCATTTTTTCGATCGTTAGCCTGATTCTCTAAAAAGCAAGATAATGTGTTAACGTGAAAACCATAGTAAGCTTTTCGCTTTTACACAAATTGCAACAACAATCCCGTGTGATTTTGTTTACACATTATCGTGTTTTTTAGAGAATCAGTGCACAGGGGTGACATTTTATAACATCACATTTTCGATAATTTATCGAAGTTTATGTCTCGCTTCTCTAGAATAAAATGGAATACTATTTCATATTTTATAACATTTTCAAGCCTGCAGTAATATGGCATATGTATACAATACATTTCTGACTTATATGGCACCATGTTTGACCAGGACACATCATTGTAAAATTTTAAAAAGATAATATGTTTCATACACAGCTAATCGAAAATAAAATTGACTACAATTTAGTCTAGTAACACCACTGGAAATAAAAGATACTTTTAAAAAAAACTGTTTGAGACGGTAATAGCTTCATTCGAATTTACATGGACTCTCCACCTGCTATTGCTATCTAGTTATGCCAGAAAATTTCGATCAAACAGCAAGTGGAGACTTGCAATAATATTTATATGCTATGAATACATGCTATGTCGGCAGAACTAGATAGCATACATATTTATAGCATGCATTTTTTTGGCGTTTCTTCTATTTCAATATGGCGTCTACTGACATTGTAAGTATTTATTCAAATGACTAGTAGTCTAGCTCTAGACTATCGACAAAAGAATGATCTCTAAACATCAAATTATAGCAAGTTTACCACTCCAGACTCTATCTTGGCAAATTTTGATAGAAAGAGAAAGTAGATTGCAATAGTATTCAGATAGCAGGTGGAGAAGCCGTGTTAGCCAATTAAAAAGTGATTTTTTTTTAATTAAATTACATAGATGAAATGAGCCGTTTATTTTGAAAGTGGCCATTTGTCAGTTGTAACCTGTAGTGACCATTTGAAATTAGCTGTCACTGACATAAAACATGTTGAGGCTAAGTATATTAAGAGTATACGACAATTTTTGACATATAAATTTTCGTTTAGTAGTTTCACCACTTAATAAAAATATAAGACAAATTATGACAGCGAAATAAAAGGACATAATACAAAGAAAAGGGGAAAAAGGAACTATAAAGGAAATATAAAAGGACATATTACAAAGAGAAAGGAGATATTACAAGAAAGCTATCGAACTTCTATAATTTTCTTTATACATGCAGGACTGTATTATCTATCTTAAAGAATTAAAAGTGTTGCCTTTATTTGATTTTCATTTGGCTAAAATTCGGCGAGAGCTGTTTAACGCGAATGTAAACACGAACGAAAGTGACTTTAAAAAACCATTGCTAATGAATGGAATTAGATATTTACATCGAAATTAGACAGTGAAATAGTCCGGTAAAAGAGGACATTTACTTCAATGTATTGAAAGCTTTATAAATTTTAAAAAAATTCTGTGAGCTTATTTTATTTTAGGCTTGATAAAAATTTGTTCCCACAATATTTATGTCAGTTGTTGTGTTGTAGGAGACAGGATGTGCATAGTCATGATACTAAGCATAAGAATAAGTTTTACTTAGAGTTTTAAAGACAAATAAATAAATAAATAGCCCGATTAAAAAATATGAATAATTTGGCCTCATTCTAAAAAATATTTCTATAAAATATTGTAATTCAATATAAAACAAAATTATATTTAATCGAGCTCTTCAATAATTCTTTACAAGGTATATTATGTTGAACTAACATTTGGAATCAGTTCGAAATTTATTTTGGTCTAAAACTATGTTATTTAAAAAAAATAAAGCAAAAAACATTGTGTACGTACGTCTTTTTTAACCGCAGTTCATTTTTAACCGCTTGGAAGGAATGATGTTAAGTCAATGGAGCTGACTCTCGTCCTATTAAATTGTTTCCGGAAAAATTATTTATTTTTCACAAATTATATGGCACAAATCAGTACTACGTAGTTTTACTGTGGTAAAGTATACCCGAGTGAATCCTATTTTTATGCAGCTAAATTTTGACTGCAGGTTTTAGTAGAAATTTAACTGTTTGCCATATTTGCAAAAAAAATAATTGCTTTCATAATTTTTGGTTAATTAAACTTCGACCAATTTTAAAATTTTGTGAGGATGTCAAATTGTTTCGGATTATTATTAAATTGTTAATATACAAAACATATATTGTTTTTACCATTTTATTTTTGGCATTTTAATGCTTTTGAAATTTTAATCATAAAATGTCTAAAGCACTAAAATCCTAAATCAAAACTGCAAAAAAAACAAAGCCATATGGACAATCTTTTTTAAAATTTTAACATTTTAAGAAAAAAATTCCGCATTTTAATTATGTATGTACATGAGAAAAGTAATGCCAGGTTGTTGGGTAAATAACGACAACCGGATGAATGTTTTAACATTAAAATAGTACCACAACTTGAAATAATCTAAATTCGACTCTCGTTGCTAGCTTAAAGGTGGATTTACATATCCGACGATTTTTCTGCGCCGAACATCACGTGACACATTTAACCAATCAGAAAGAACTTCTTCGCCGAATTTTCGGCACGGCGAAGACATGAACAAAATTTATCTTTTCGGCACGACGACACAGCACACATAGATAAAAAATTTTTTTTTTTTTTTTTCTACGATTTGCAACATATTTAATTCTTGTAGCTTGTGTTTATGCTTGTGTGTATGTTTATATTTTATTTTATCGGCCTTAAGTATTATTATTTACATTTTATTTACAATATAAATTCACTTACAAATTAAAACAAAATTATGTGTCAAAATATTGTTTATGTATGTGTGAAAAAACTGCGACGAAAATTCGTCGAATATGTAAATCATCGATAATAAAGTGCCTATTCCATGGAAAAAATTTACTGACTGTATTTTTTTACTGCAAAAACGAAAACAAAAAAATACTTAAAATTCCATAAGAGTGACAAAGAAAACAAATATCTTTTATTTCATTTTTATAGCAAAATTTATGGTTTAATTTTGACAGTTACATTTTGACATAACCTAAAATTTTCATAAAAGTTGTAATTTCGTTTCGTTCGTTTCAAACAAAAAAAATTGTAATCGCCATTAATTTTATAATTGATTTATAATTTTTATTAATATCACCATGGATTTGGAAGATTTGGATTATTTAGATCCACTAAACATAATGAATTTAAGAAATGTGGAAAATAAGACCAAAAAAAAACGTAAATGTTGGGTACGCCCTTATTATTTAGAGCGGGATCGAACCGGGGGATACAATTGTATTTTTAACGAGTTGCGGCAATTATGTTTGTAATTTCTGCGGACGCTGAATATTCATCGTACTCTTCACCATAGCTGGCAAAAAAATTTTGTATCGGGGAATTGCCGCTGTCGTCCAGTTGCGATACTTGCTCAACCCGGATATTTTCCAATATGATAATTTTTTTACTCGGTGCTGTAATTATATAAATAGATTAATACAAAATTCTCACGTATCTAATAATTTCGTCGACACACAATAAAATATTTTGATGCTACATCCACCAAATAAAATAATGCTCAATCAAACTTACCGTAATTTTCTCCTACCTAATTTATTATTATGTAGTTTAATATAAAATTATTTGTATTTTATAACAAGTATTTAGATTTTTGTTTGTATATTTGAACACCTAAAAAAACGTTAAAAACACTAATATTCACTAATGTAAACAAAACTCGAATTTTAGGTATCGAAATAAAAAAACAAACTGACATTTGACTATAAAAATGGCGAACGATTTATTTTGTGTGAGTGTGAAAAAAATTTCTTATCTTTACATACATTTTTTGTAGATGTGTTGACAATGCTGCCATAAAAAGTGCTAAAGTTTACATTTTTTTATAGCACGTTATGGCAGCACACTACCACAATGATAATTATTTTCTCAGTAAAATTTTACTGACAAAAATTTTTGTTTCGTACACAACCAGTAAATCTATATTTTTTTCTCGCTTTTATTTTTGCAGTCAGTAAAATTTTCCCATGGAATAGACACTTAAAGCGTTCGTCCAATTTCCTGCGGCAAGCAGCTTCGCCGAAAAATCGTCGAATATGTAAATCCACCTTAATGGTAAAAATTCTACGAAATGCAATGAATGTTGTTTATATTTTTATTCTATGAATAAACTCGCGGCCACAGAAATGACTTATATACTCGGCTTTAGAGTAAAATTTTAAGAACCGGCTGATAATTGGTAAGTAAAGTAAAAGATCAATTTAATAAAATAAATAAATTATCATGTTAAGAAAGTTTAACTATCAAATATTTATTTTAATAAAATCACAATACAGATTTTCCTACTTTATAGCCTCTACCATAAATTTTTCATACTATACTAGCACAGAATTCATGTAGAATTTGAATATCAATTACATATCAATACCAATTTTGTTTTCTGAGAATTAGCTAACCTTAACAGAAAACTTATTTGGGCATATAAAAAATTTAAATTGCCTGCTGTCACAAACAGGAATAATGCGCATTAAAAATGATTTTTAATGTTCTTAGCAGAACAGCAAAAATAAAATGGGCTAAAAATTAGTTATTCGATGATTTTAAATCCAAAATTAAAAATACAAAATTTTAGAATATTTTTTTAATAAAATAACGTGTGGTCATTATCACCGCGAAAAATAAACCACCATTTATTTGTAAAACTTAAAATTCATAATTTTAAACCAAACGTGTTTAAATAGAATGTGTATATCCACACTAGAGTAACTTGTATCCGGTAACTTTTTCGTTTCTTTCTCTTTTAAAAAATTTATTTATTTTATATAGGTAAAGAGGAGAAACGAAGAAGTTACCGGATTCAAGTTACGGATGGATATGCACAAAAGATATGGTCGGCTGGATATGATAACCAAACATGTTCATAAAATTGACCCCATTTAAAATCTACACCTATGGTATATAATAAAAAAGCTTTTTGCATTTAGAATTCTTGGAGCTAAATTTCGATGCTAAATGTTGCAGCTAAATCTCGAAAAAAATAATTACATCATCTACTGATGTACCGAAATAAATGATAAACCATGAAATTCCAAAAATGTTTGTAGCACGTCATTATTATTAGTTACTCATATTTAATAGGTATCTGGTCACCGTGTACTAAAATTTTACTTTAAAACATATAAAACACGTGTTTTTTGATTTTAAATGCCAGAATACAGCAGGGACCGCAACCAACTACCTAGCCCTATCTCTTAAAACCCGTCTCGAGAATTAAAATCCGGCGATGTTTGATTGAAACTTTCTCTAGTTTTACATTAATGCTGGTTTGATCTGAACGGCTTCCTCACTGCTGAAAATTAAATCAAGAAACTTTTTTTGAGGTAAAACACACGTCGCAAACTAACCACTAACCCCTAATGTTCAAAAATATTTACAAACAAAAAATTTTGGAGAACCAAATGGGGCAAGCATAGGAGGAACTCTACCTTACATATTTATTTTTTATTGATGGTACTTTCACTCCTAATCTCATAAACTGAAGAAACTGCATATATTCGTTAAGCCCAGGGGTTGGTGATGGCGACATAATAAACAAACACAATTTTCTTTCTAATTTTCCTCGGAAATAATTTTTTTTTTTCGTTTTTCCATGTATATCCAAGACACAAAACCTGGCACACCAAAATAACATAATGCGGCATTTAATTACTACATTAAATTTCATGGCGGGACCAGCAATTTGCCCGGTTACCCTAACCGACCATAAAACACTGTATCAATTACAAACTAATTCATTTACAAATATCAATTAGAAAATAAACAACTTCCAAAAGAGAAAAATGAAAATATCATGAAATTTGTACTTACGTTTTTTAATGTATGAACAAAAAAAAATGTTTTGATTAAATTTTTTTATTAAATGAAATAGATTTGCAAAATATATGTGTTTAGATTGCGTATTATCGTGCTAAATCCGTTTTTAAATCAAATTATTATTTATTATAACTAGATATTTAAATTTTCAACAAAATATTGTTTTCTTTGATCTTTTGCAAAAAAATTATTCGCCTACTAAATTTTACTGACAGTAAAAATTGACTAGAGTAGAAATTGAAAATCAAAAATTGTCTTCTGCCAGAAGTCTTCTATCAATCGAATGTACGTTTTTTTATAAATTGCATCTAGTACTACTTCCTTTTTATAAAAATTGTGTTTATGTTTTGATTAGCACATGCATCAAAATTTTCTGTTTCGTATGCTTTTTCGATAGATGTCACTACTCTTATTCAATAAAAAATAATTAATGGCTGTGTTTTTATTTGTTCAGAGCAAACTAATGTCATTTTCTGTGACAGCAAAATATTGATCCCGGTGACGTCATTTTTGATTCAACATGGCTATTCTTGTTTACATTTTTTGTCTTTTTATTTTTTGTTCCCGGATCAATTAAAAAATCCAAAAAATTTGTTGGATTTTTGACGTTTACTCACACAATTTCACAATATGTGTGAGTAAACGTCAAAAAAATCTAACATGACGTCACTGGGATCAATATTTTGCTGTCACAGAAAATGATATCCCTTTTTCAACCAAGAAAACACAAAAATTGGCTCAGTTTTAGTCCACACAAATGTGTGAGTAAAAAACCATAGTATGTAATGGCGTTGTTGATAAAAAATTTCGCTTTATTTGAAGTAAAACCAACACAATTGTGTCTATAGATATAGTGTTTTTTTCGGACGAAAATAAGTTAAAAAGGAATCCATAAATGTGTAAGTTGGTTCAAAAAACATAGAAAACTAAATGTTTGACATGGTACTTAAGCGCTAGCCGCACAACTGTGTTAGTAAATCACTAAAGGGATATAAGATTCCTTATATGTAGTTGCTAACGAGGTACGCAAAATTTTATGGTTAATCTACTGCAAAAATCCGATAAATTTACAAAGTCAAAATACGATTAGAGTGACAAAGACAAAATTCTTTATTTTAACGCCAAAACAAATAATGGTTTAAAAAAAATGTTATTAGTAAAACGAGTTCTTTTACAATTATTCCCAAAATAAAATTAAAAATTTTAATCATAAAAACCGGATTAAGAGACTTTTAATAATTAACCTATTTTGATCAGCGCTATAAATTTCATTACTTGAAACATAGATTATTTCGAGCCTTTCTTCTACAATTTCTCAGTCACTGCAGACGTCTCTGGGAATAAGTGAATAATTACTCAATGACATCCATTATATATGACACATATGAAATACTATTATATTTAGGTTATTTAGGCTTTGAATTAGTTAACACTCCGATTCTGGCACACGGTTACTGTCAACAAAATTGTCTTAGCTTCTTTTCCAAACACTGACTTATTTGCTATACCGACTTATTCAAATAAGCCTTCTATTGAGGTGACTTATTTTCTAACTTTTTCTTCCAAGCAGAAAACTTATTTAGTAATGTAAACATTTTAAATTGAGTACCGCCAAACTAATTAAATACATGAATGACTGCATTAATAAATTTATTTATACTAATATACTTTTTATACAATTAAATATTTTAGTAGTAAACATTGTTTCCTTTTATCCATTTTATGTAATGTATTCCGATTTAGATAAAAAGAAATTTTCTTTTTTAAATTTGTTTTGTGGTTGTTTTGAGTCTGGTGTAGCAAACTTGCCATAATTTGATATTTAAACATTAAGCTTTCGATATATAGAATATCACTTGAATAATTATTTAATTTACGTAAATTTTGTTTATTTATCATTAATTTTGGTAAATTATTTTTTATTTTTAAGGTAGTTTTCATTTAGAATTTTACGCTTTTCTACTATGATTAATTTGATGATTGCCATATAAAATATGTAGTCTATGCATGAAGAGTAGTTATTTCTTACGTTTTTCTTCTCAATGTAATCCACTCGACGTGCATACACCCAAATTTTGCTCTATATATTATACGGCGATCATCAAATTAAAGACATCATAGCGGAAAACGGTAAACTTCTAAATGAAAACTACCTTAAAATTTAAAAAAAAAATGCCAAAATTAATGATAAATAAACAAAGTTCATGCTAAGGAGAATGAAAATTGATTTTTTTCCCGCTTTTACGAGATATAAATAAATAAATTCAAAAAAAACTTTTCAAATTTTTATTTTTTCATAGAATTTAAATGAAAGTGTTTTTTTCATTTTTACGTTATTTGGGTCTTTCTCTCTCTCTCTCTCTCTCTCTCTGGCTTTCACATCCCATGAAGGGATTTCGCCGCCTGCACTAAGGCCCTCCATCCATTTCGATCCACCGCTCTCGTCCTCCAGTTTCGACATCCTAATGTTCGTAGATCTTGTTCAATGTCGTCACGCCAGCCTAGTCAGGATCTTCCTCTACGACAAACTCCAGCTGGTTGTTGGTGGAACACTTTATTTATCATTCGTTGTTGTGGAGACCTTGTAACGTGGCCGAGCCATCCCACTCGATTGGATTTGATGAATCCGATGATATCGCTGCCTCCGAGGAGTTGCTTTATTTCGTGATTCATACGAATCCGATATTCGTTGTTCGCAACTTTAATGGGACCAAAGATTGAACCGATAACCTTCCTTTCGAAGGTAGATAATAATCTACAATCGTTAGAGGTCATGGTCCAGCTCTCGCTTCCGAAAGCCAGCACAGGTCTTATAAGTGCTTTATAAAGTGCGAGCTTGCACGACTGCGATAGATGTTTCGATCGCAATAATCTTGATTTGGCGTAGAAAACTCGTTGTCCGGCAGCGATTCGGGCTTTTATTTCTGCCTGCATATCATTCGACGATGTTATTTGGGTCTGCATACATAAAAAACGTATTTATCATATTTGCCTTCAACTTGGCCGTATACATATAATACGCAGTGATTTAATCATTGCGAATATTCACGGCCATATTGAAGCCACATAATGCGTGGATTCCACACTGAACAAGTTTTTTCAGTAATAAATACTGGGAAACCGAAAAAAGAAGAGTATATTTAAATTACGTTATAGTCAAGCAAAATTTATAGTCAAAATAGTGACAGATTGGAGGCAACATAACCTAAAATATTTGAAAATAAACGAAGTTTACGAAACAAAAAATTTCAGAATTGTATTTTATCCTACAATGAATGTGTTGAACGTAGCGCCACAAAAAAATTATCCCGTGTTTCATTTTTCTCTTCATATTTGACTATAATATTTTTTTAACCATAAAATTGTCGTAGTATGTGGTAAAATATTTCTCATCGCATACTATTTTTTGAAGGTAAGTTAAAAATGTTGCCATAAAAAGTATTGAATTTCATACTTTTTATGGCAATATTTTCTACTAGACACAGCAAGCGTCGACGGCGAGCGACGAATTTAAATATGCATTTATGTATAATTTGTTTTATTATAATAGCTGTATTTTGTTGAGAAATAAAATATTAGAGTCCAGTTTTGGAATAAGCATTGTTTGTATTCTAAATTATCATAGTAAAAGGAAATTGTTCATCATAGTTGGCGAATTTATCAAAAGTAATAAAATTCGGGTTTGAATTATACAAATCAAAAAAATTGAAGGTTTAGATAAGAATCATAATTACTACTGAAAAAGAAGCTAACTATGATGATTATTTTTTCCGTTATAACAAATTTAGAAACCAACATGGCTAATTCCAAAACTGGCCTCTAATATTTTAATTCTCAACAAAGCTGATTTTGTTGAGAAATAAAATATTAGAGTCCAGTTTTGGAATAAGCATTGTTTGTATTCTAAATTATCATAGTAAAAGGAAATTGTTCATCATAGTTGGCGAATTTATCAGAAGTAATATAATTCAGGTTTGAATTATACAAATCAAAAAAATTGAAGGTTTAGATAAGAATCATAATTACTACTGAAAAAGAAGCTAACTATGATGAAATTTTTTTTCCGTTATAACAAATTTAGAAACCAACATGGCTAATTCCAAAACTGGCCTCTAATATTTTAATTCTCAACAAAATACAGCTAATGTTATATATGTTTATTATAATTTGTTTATGTATTATATAGAAATGATAGTATAAACAATTATATACCAATTATTTATAAAAAAACAATACAATTTTTGGATTTTTAATAGAAAAATTGCAATATTCAGAAATTGTGAATTTCTTAATATTACAATTTTTCTATTAAAAATCCAAACAATTGGACAACAATTTTTGTTATTTATATGTACTATGTATCCCTTTCCTGACCCGCATACACAATTGTGTATGTAAACGACAATCGAATATGTCAAACATAGAATTAGGTGACAATTGAAGACCAGCATACACAATTGTGTAAACCATTTAATTTTGTTTTCGTCCGAAAAATAACAGTAACTATAATAATGATAAAATAATTAATATGTTATCAAGAACAAATAAATTATATGTTATATAATTAATTTGTTATCAAATTATTATGTTTTTTTCAAAAAGAATTCCGATTTAATAAAGATCCGTTAAAATACGGAAGACATTACCACGTGTGATTATTTACATACACATTTGTGTATGGCGAACTTAACTTGAACCAAAAAAAAATTTTTTTTGAACTCGAAAGGGGTATACGCGATTTTCAACAAAGTAGCTGACATCTGGTGAACAAAATGTAAATCATAGTTTGCTATGAAGCAAGGGGGATTATAACTGTCATAATAATGAATTTGACAATTCTCGTCCCCCTTGTAGACGTAGAAACCAACGCTATCTACATTCGATGAAAATCGCCAATAACCTTTTTCAACCAAAAAAAAAATTGGCTCAATTTAAGTCTAAACCACACACATGTGTGAGTAAAAAATCATAGTATGCAATGGTGTTTTTGATAAAAAAACTTTGCTTGATTTGAGTCCATACAACACAATTGTGTGTATAGTTATAGTCTTTTTTGTCGGACGAAAATAAGTTTGAAAGGAATGCACAAATGTGTAAGTTGGTTCAAAAAACGTACAAAAATAAATTTTTGACATGGTACTTTTACCATACCCACACAATTGTGTTACTGGGCAGCAAAAGTGATATTGTAACAATGAACACGTGCGTTTTTCGTTCAAGAACTCTATATTGTTACAATCGTCAATCTCAAACCTACTCGAGACTGCCTCTACAAATGTAATTTTTAATGGTGTAGGTATCAAAAGCAACATGATCGTGCTATCAACAACCATTAAAAAGGGGGTTTGAAAAATAAATTAAAAAACAAAAATCAGTTTTTAATATATTTATTTTAAAAAATTCGTGTTTTATGAATATAGATTCATTTTAGATGATTATTTTGATGCTCCATAATACGTTATTCTCTTATGTTATCGAGAAATTAATTTTTATTGTTTTCATTTGTTTTGACACTTGAGACAATCTCAATGTTACCTACTACGTCATTTATACAATGACAGTTGTTGCAATTGTTGAACATTGAAAATCTTGTGAACGCACTCTGGATGCTTTAATTCCATGGAAAAAATTTGCTGACAGCAATATTTCTGCTGATAATACGCAAAAGCAAAAATTTTAAATTTCGTAAGAGTGACAAGGAACAGAAATATTTTTTATTTCATTTTATAGTAAAATTTTATGGTTTTACATTTTGGCATAACCTAAAAATGTCATAAATTATTTGGACATTTTCGTACAATTCGATTTTTTTCTATATACATATTTTATTTTTAATATATATACCACAAAAAACCACTAACGTTAATAAATTTCAACCCAAAAAAAAAAAAACAAATCGACATTTGAGTATAAAAATGGCGAACAACTTATTTTATATGTCTCATGCCACACGAGCATTTTTTCTATTTTGGCATTTTTTTTCTACCAACGTTTTGTTCTGCTCTCTTTTAAATAAAACTTTAACTAAAATGAGTCAAAAATGTCCTTGAAATATTTTTTATTTCATTTATGTTTGAGTTGTGTAGTTGAACAGAAAATTTGTTTAAGTCGCAATTAAAACTTGTATCATTGGTAAACGGGGAAAGAAACGAAGAAAAATGCGGCATTTTTTTTTACGTGTGGCATGGGCCTATGAGTATGAGAAAAATTTCTTATCTTTACACACATTTTTTGTAGATGTGTGAAAAATGCTGCCATAAAAATACTCCAATTTACATTTTTTATGGCAGTATTATGGCAGTAAACTTCCCCTATCACAACTATTCTCTCAGTAAAATTTTACTACACATGTTTTGTTTCGGTAAAATCTATATTTTTTTCTCGCTTTTATTTTTACTGACAGCAGATTTTTTTCCATGGAATAGGGCCATTATCTACAAAATTTTGCAGAAGAAAAATTTTAGTCGCATGCAAATGGTGTACAAAGGGGAAAGAGATGAAGATGAAGCCGGTCTTTTGAAACCGTGTATGGAACGGGCCTTTAAAACTAATCAACTCCAAACTCTCCAAATATCTCTTCTCTACAAAATTGTTCTTTTGACGTTTGTAGAAAGAAAATACGCATGTTAAATGTTAGTTCTTCGTACAAATAGAAAATAAAAATGGTGGACGTGGCTTATTAAATCGAAAGTCATGAAAAATTATATTATATTTTTGCTTTTAAGTATAAACAAATTGAATTAGTTTTATTTCAAAAAAATTAACTTAATGAGAAATAAAAGAAAAAAAGTGGGTTTTGTAATCTTCAACTAAAAAATACGGGAAATATTTGGTGATAAATAAAAGATAAAAGAAAAAGTTTGAACGGAGTTGATTTAAAAATAATTAAAAACAAAAATGAGTGATCTATCAGTGTCAAAATCATTACCCGTACAAAATGAACCCGAAATGAAAGGATGGCTACTAAAATGGACAAATTATTTAAAAGGATATCAAAGAAGATGGTTTGTTCTATCAAATGGTGTGCTATCATATTACAGGTGATTATTCTAGACATATGAATCTAAATTAATGGAATTTTTTTTTGTATCATACATGAATATTATTGTTATTTACTTTTTATTTATTAATTAACCCTTTTCAAATTATGCATTTTACATAACTAATTTTTTAATCAATAATTGCACAAATTGGCCTAAGTAGCCTTTTATAAAAAAAAAAACGGAAAAATAGTGGATAAAATCTATTATGTCAAAACTATCTAAAAAATATAAAAAGAAAATGAAAAATTTAAACTTTTCGTTTCAATTTTCATAAAAATGCACACATCTTTCATTATTGTTTCATTTCATATTTTCAAATTTCACTAATGTAAACGTCAATTTTTTTTCTAATTTACTTTTGTATTTTTGGCATAAATTTATTTGGCAATTCAATGAAAATACATTTTTGTTTTCTTGAATTAAATATAATTTTATGAATATAACTTACTGCTTACTACTTCTGTAGGCCAATTTTGTTTTGGCCTTTTAGTTGTAGTGGTACCTACATTGTGTCGAAGTTGATTACATATTTTATAGTTTATTGGTCGTGATAAACAATTAGCTACACAAAATATTTCGAGCCTCATCAATCAGCGAAAAATAATTACATATTATGTGTAGTTAGTGGCTGAATATTTTAGTCTGAGAATCATTCACTGTGTAAGTGCTACTACCTACGCATAGATCTTGGCGCCGAAATACCAATTTAATATAGGTAACCGATTATATTTTGTTTTTTGTAAAGTTAAGTAGTTTTGTAACTTCTTAAAATTTTCTTTACGGCTGAAGAATGACGCAATATTTTTTCTACTATTGATTTTATAAGCTTACAAAGTGTTTAATTCAATTATAATACTATTATTTCATATCGAATTGTTTGTAGAGTATAATAATTTTACTGTCTGTTTGATTCCAAAAATTAATCAGTCTTAATAAATTGGGCATAAATTATCATTATTTTTAATGGGTTATCTGATAGTGATAAGTGGGACAATATCATTGTAAATTTTTTCGGTGCCCTTATTTCTTGCTTGATGGTTACAAAGGGAGATTTATTTGTTGTTTCCAATTTTACTTATAACCTTTAGTTTAATCCATTTTAGTAATAGTACCAATGCGTGAAATTCGGTAAGCAATGTGAGTAGACCAGACATGATGACCAAGTGAGTTTCAATCTCGATCAACGTTTCTCCTTCATTTTGTATGTACCAGTTCTTCCGCGGGATCCTACTGTCATTGGCAGCTATACCAACGCTTACTTGGTGATATGATATGGTGATTGTAAAACTAGTCTGAGGACGTTCCATGTTCCGTTAGATCGGATCTACGGTTCGCGATAGTTATCAATTGAATAAAATTTCAACTCTATCCCATTCTTATATCTAAGCTATTCCAAGGCAAATTTCTAAATGAGACGCCCAAACAGGCAGTTTCCACCGATCGCCGTGGTATGAATAATAGTAGTCATGTATGAAGTGCTAGTGAAAGAAAACAAGAATCGTTTTTCGAATTTTTTCCGTTAATTTTTACTTGATTGAAGAAGGCAGGATTGATAAATTAATTTTTTGTATAACTAAGTCTACGGATTACAAAAATACGACGTTCATAAATGATCTTTACAAATGGGGTATTTCAAAACTGTATAAGGATCAAAAGAGTATGCGGTTCATACAGAGACTTTTAAAATGGGATTTAAAACAAACGTCCTAAGGAACCAATAGTATGAAGGGATCTTTCAAATTGTGATTTGGTTTCAAAACGGCATAAAGCACACAATTATGAGGTTGAATAAAGGACGGAGTTTGTGTGCGAGATTGAAACGGATTTCGATGGAGTTTTGAAATAAGAAGCAATAAAACTAACTGGGCCCTTATTTTCAACCAATTCTGTTCGCGATGATTAGTGCAAAAATGTGTGTTGTAAAATACCGGTGAAACCACATCTTCTAAAATATGCTTCAATAAAATTGATGAGTAGTGCAGACACTACTCGTATCATTGTACTATTTGTGTTCACCTAATATTTCTAATTAAACAACAGTAGTACTCCAGTGTATTGCATTCATCGTGATACCAAACAAGTAAGTGTTTGCCTGATCTTGTTAGTCTAATATCGATGGCATTTTGTGACAGGGCGTAAGTCGCATTATGCGAACTTCATAGGAGAGTGAAAATACATAATATTTTAATTAAAATTACATTTATAGAGTAGGTTATAAATCAAGATAAAACTAATAAAATTAAATTTATTTTAAATTAGTTAAATCGTGTTTCTTTTATTTCTGTAGGATTTGCTTCTTCGACTTATTATTGAAATTTTTTCACTCTGTTTCGACCTATTTGGTAAAGGATCCATAGTAAAATAACGAATTTCAAATCTACTTTTTTCATAATTAATTCAATTTCTTCAGTTCAGTCTTAATTTAATTAATTACGGTACGTTAAAAAATAAAATAAAATATAATAAATAAATGAAATAGGAACTTTTTTAATTATAATAAAGTTATTTTTGATTTTGGCGAGTCAGCATGGATTTGTTGTCATGAAAGGCGTGAGTATCACTAGGAATTAAAGCTTCTAAATCTTGAAGATGCTAATATTTGTTTTGCGAAATAGTTAAACGTTCCCAGTACATCCGTTTTATTTTTTTCATGTACCTAAAGAAAAATCAATGAAAATAAAATTACCTATAATATTTTTACATAAAGTGGGCAAATTATTACCTGGCCGAATTAAATTCGTTTTTATGAAGTCCATGTTGACATAGTTTAAGAAATATTTGTAGTTAAAAGACAGATTTCAAGTACATGGGATTTTTTACAAGCTTCTTTTGCTAGTATCAAATGAGCTTTAAAGATTAATACTCGTCCCTTTAGGTATCCTCAATAAAAGAATGCGTTGAATCACATTGATTCTACATTTTTGTTCAATTAATATTTGGTATTTTGAGATAGATTAGCACGTTTTTCCCGTACCCACACCCGTCAGAATAAGCCGCTATCGGTCTTTTTTTGTAGCATACGATTCAGCTATACGTCTAATGTGGTTGGAAATTATTCTTGCAAAACAAGAAGCTACTACGTGTCCTTGAGTTTCATTCCACATGTAGTTAGTTGAGTTATCCATCACTACGTTGTAAATTGCAACATTATGAATTTGTATTATTACCTTTTATAATATTGTAAGCTGTCGTCGAGTTGTGCGCATAATTTTACCGCGTGTACATCCACACCATTTTGCGTTCTGGCTATCAATTTCTTTTCATGCTTTTTCAAAACCCTACTTTATATGGGGATTGTAAAAGTCGACGGTGTGTTGCCGAAATCACAACTATCTAAAGATATTCCGATTTTGTTTTAAGAATTATATCTTTCTAAGGGAAGAGTAAGGCCCGCTACAAACCTAAAGATAAAACTGCGTCATTAAAATTGAAAATGAGATAACTGTTCTTATGCTATTTATTTTGAAAGGTGGCAGATATATTTTAAAATGTTTGCAAATTGATATAATTTTAAATGATCTGTGTTGCGATACAATCTCGGATTAGTTCAAAAAAACTGAAACGTTTAGAAAAATTTTATTTTAACAACGTCGTTTTATTAACAATGTTTAATAAAATATATTATAAATGAAATGAACAAATTTATCTGTTCTAATATTCCTCCGTGCTGGGCCACGTTACAAGGTCCCCACAACAACGTATGATTAATAAAGTGTTTCAACAACCAAAGAAAAATATCCCCCTGTGCACGTAATCCCTGTGGCGTAACAGAAAATAACCGACCGCTGCCGGAGGCAACAAGGGTAGAACCATATTCAATAATGGAAGGACCGTACGCTCTTAGGCATTGAAGATTTAGTATAGTTCTTAAGCTGTCCTAGAAAAGTGAAACGATAACACGAAACACATATAATCTCAATGAGCAGTAGTGACCGTTGTATGATATTAAGTCCATTCGAATCGAGGTGATTTATCTAGCAAAATTAAACAGAGACGATCACCTCAATAATATAATCCTCTATCCAGGATGAGGCTCGTGCGATGAAGCATAATTGGGATGTATTTTGGCCACTATTCGGATACCAGACACTGGGGTTTCACAAAGCTTTACGATAGCCAGGAAGAGGCTAGATCGTAGTGAAGTTCGGGTTTCTCTTGGGGTTCACAATGAAAGGATGGCTTCAATTAAAAGCAGGACTACGAGAGTGGTGCTGAGATCTGAAATTACGAGATTCCAATGTGGGTAGAGAATATCTTTAGCTATCCCCGATTACCATCGAAGGTAGATAGTGTTGGTTGCTACGTCTATGCTACGAGGGATGAGTATTGTCAAATACATTGGCTTTTTCCCCCATAGAAATATACACTGAACGAATGCCAAGCATCACAAATTTGGAGAGAAAAAGAGAAAGCATATAAAACAACAGTGCCGTATTTAATTTTTTTTTCAACCATTGAAATGAGTTAGGAAGATAAAACTAAAAAAACTAAATTGGAAAATATTTTTATTCCTTCATTGCAAGTAATTACAATGTAGATTTAAACTTGTGAATATCCAAATATTAATTAGCCTTATTTCACTTAATTTTATTTTGATTGTCGTCAAATTTGTTTGTTGGATTATCATTCAACAAGAAGGGAATATCCGGTTTCTTAAAATTATTTCCTGATTCTCTTTTGCCTGCAACAAGAAATAGTTAATTTCAAAATGTAAAGAGTACCTAATTCAATTATTTGAATGTTTTCTCAACACATCTTGCACAACAAAGCCAATATCTTCTTCCATCGTTTTTTAATTCCTCAAATTATTTCCTAATACAAATAAAAATGTGTTTTTCAAATAATTTCAGTGAAAATTAATATTTATAGTGTTGAAAAATAAACAATAATTATGAAAAGCAAAGCACGTAGCACATGACATAAGAAAAATGTGATACTGGTATTAAAACTGGGCTGGGATGTTGTACCATCACAATTTTCATCTTTCGACTTTTTTTATGTTTCATTTTTTACGAGTAAAATGGCAGCCTATTTCACTTCCAAAACTACGCATTTTCTAATGTGTTCTCAGCTTGCTCGAGTAAAACATCACTCTATTTCTTTTCTACGATATCTAAGACTACTAGATTAATCGACTCTATTTATTACCAAATAATTTTTTCGTGATACGTTCATCGAAATGTAGAAAAGAGAGAAAGCTCACAATTATATCAAGAAGTTGAAATCGCGATATAAAACACATAATTGTTTACGCGAAATAGAATGATAATTGATTCCTGAAAATTGAGACATAAAAAGTCGAAAATAGTGATGGTACAACATCCCAGCCGGTTGCCAAAAAAGAAAAACCTACAAAAAATCGAATATTTTTTTTATTAAATTTCAGATTTATAACTTATTTTATTTTTCATTTTATATAAACATTGGACAAACTTACCGGTGGTGTGAAATCCCTTTCCGTATTTTTTTGGCTTGTTTCCGCAACTTTACACAGCACTCTTCATTTCATTTGAGCATTTCGAATTTATCTTATCATAATGGTCCACTACTACAAAATACATAAGTTTTTCGGAATATTTTAACTATTTTAATAGATGATTTCAATAGTTTTTGAGTGCAAAATTTTGCTGCCACTTGAGCCAACAATAACAAAAGTTTTGGGTTTTTTCTGCTCGATAAAAGACCTTTGTATGAGTTTTTTCCATCCTGCTCCAACTTGTGACACATGTAAAAGAAAATTTTATATGGGCAAAAAAAAATACACTCATTGTGCCGCTTACAAGCGAGGAAATCAAATGTGGAAATCAAATGTGGACGTGGCAAAGAAATCAAATGTGGACGTGGATCGATTTTTTGAAGTGATGGAATCACGACGAAAGAATCAAAGTGAAGTGAAGGTCATTCACCCAATCCACACTAGGACTTTTGAGACGGGTCTCTTTCTTCGTTTTTTCCCCCTTTTACATATAAACTAACTTGGTTTTGTAGATAAAGTGGGAAAAAAACGAAGAATGAGACCCGAGTCAAAAGCCCTAGTGTGGGTAGGACTTTTGAGTCGGGTCTCAATGACGAGAAAAAACGAAAACACAAAAATAAATTTTAGGATTACATTTTTTTTTGTTTTTACGCGATTAGTATGAAAATAAATGAATTTATGTAAATTCTAGGTATATAATTCTATTAGCCTTTCCACACACTGCGCTTTGCAACAAAACTCAAGCAGCACTTGCCTTTCCTGTGTGAAGGCGGGTTCAGTGTTGCGTTCTGTCGTTCCTTCTGAAATTTTTTTTAACCCAATTTCATTTGTTAAAAATTATGTTTTTTTGTGAATTTTTTTTTCAGAAATTGGTTGATTAAAAAAAATTTCACAAGGAAGGAATGGACGAAACAAACGAACGGAACACTGATTCCGCCTTGATGCCTACTATTTTTTAAAGAGGCCTGTATGGACTGGATACAATTTTAATTTTAAAATTGACTTCGATTATCTATTTGCTGGGTTTACACATATTGCCATGGTATTTTATAATTTTTTCTTGAGTTTATATGCCCTGTATGAGTTTAGTAATTACATAAAGCCCCTGACACATATTTTTGGAACTTTCATAAATTCGAAAACGCCGTACTCTATATTACACGCCTTCGTGAATTTACGCTACTATACTCTTAAGTATTATAATTCAGCTCAATTTAAGCAAACACAAATGGATGAACCACCTACACTACTGCTCAAAAGTGTTTAGGCACCCCTTTTTTCATGTATTATTGATACAGTATTATGTTTACGAAACAACGTTTGAATAAAATGAAATACTTATCTGAAACGCAATTTCATTATATAACCACCAACGATATAGGGTTAATTTTACTACCGGATTGTCGTAAACTGTTTATTACGGTACAATTACAATAATAGTCTGTAGGAATTTCCAGAAAAATTTATCAGTCTGGTTTAATCTAGGTAATGATGTTTAAATTGATTTTTTGAAAAGATTTCAGTGGAATGAGTCAAACAGGATCAGTTGCAGTCCGATATTTACACTGTTAACATCGTAAGCGAAATATCGAGTGACAATTATTTAAAATGCTTCCAAGAAATGAACCAAGCACTGAAACACGTGCGCTTATACTAGCTTACCATACAGCTGGCATAAATAATTGACAGATTGCCAGAAAAATGGAATTAGACCACGCTACGGTCGATTGTAATGTTAAAAAATATCGGGAAAGTGACAGTTTTTAATAAAAGACGTAGTGGAAAACCAAGAGCGACAACATCTGTAGATGATCATAGAATAGTGATTACTAGCAAGATGAATACACACAAAACAGTCCCGGAAATAACCGCAAAATTAAATGTTAGTCGCCCAAAACTAGTTAGTGTTTCTACGGTTAATCGTCCTCTACAGGAATCCGGACTCCATGGCCGTGTTGCCATTAAAAAACCATTACTAGTAAACAAAATAAGCAAAATCGACTTAAATGAACGCATGAACATCAATATTGGACGATAGAAGATTGCAACAAGGTTTTATGGACGGATGAGTCCAAATTTGAATTTTCGGTACCCGGAGAAGATCTTTTTGTGAACTTGCCAGTAAAGAGTGTATTGCCGATACCGTAAAGCATGGAGGCTGTTCAGTGATGATTTGGGACTATTTTGCTGGTCCTAGTGTAGGCGATGTTGTGAAAATTGACGGAATACTAAGAAAAGCAGGGTATCGACAAATTTTGGAGCACCACTCAATACCTTCAGGAATTCGACTTTTGAGTCAAAACTATATCTTTCATTAAGATAATAATCCAAAACAATCATGTAAATTATATAAAGGCTATCTTCACCATTTAGAGGATGAAGAAACAATTACAATTATGGAATAGCCTCCCCAGTGGCCCTATTCTGGCTTTCCCTGGGAATAGAGAATTGGGAAAAATATTTTCATAGCATTTTTGTTAAAATTATACTTTTCTGCCTACTGAAAGAATAAGTTTAGTGCAAAAAATTTCAAAACAAAAGTACTGTTGCTTTCGCAAATCCGCTTAGCTTAGCTAAGAAATGTGAAAGCAACAACTTTTGGCTTTAATTTTTTAATGCGTTTTAATTTTTCTGTGTTGGTTCATTTTTATTAATATTTATTTTAATTTTTTTTATTTTATGAAATAGAACAAATTAAATTCGGTATTTTGCTATCAAATAACAAATGCCAAATTTTACTACAAGATAAATTTTCGAAAAAAAAAAATAGAAAAAAATAATGCCTTGCGGTAAACACCATAACCATAAAATGATTTTATTTTCCCTAATCCTAAAATTTTTTTTCTTAACATTAAAAACAATCGGCTTTAATACAATGCAATTGTTGTTGTAATATTTTGAAAGCAACACAGTTAAAGTGATTTGGGAAACTTTTGTTCCACAAAATTTTTGTAGGGAAAAATATTTTCCCATTTAACTTTGTTTCGAAAATATTAACACCAATCATGTTCTCTCAGTAGGCTAGAAAAATACAATTTAGAAAAAAATGTTATGAAAATATTATTCCCAATTCCCTATTCCCAGGGAAAGCCAGAATAGGGCCACAGAGTTACTATAGTTACTATAGGAAGAATTGGACCGGGAAGACAGCAATCAGCTCCAAAATCAGCTACTGTTATGTGGAACAAACTTCAATCAATATGGAACTCAATAACGCCAGGAACTCTGGCAAAACTTATTGCGAGAATGCCTCGACTGTGGGCTGCGATTGTTCAATCAATGGTCACATAAATGAAAGTAAAATTTAAATTGAGCAATTTAATTTTGACATTTATTTAGTATATTACCATTAATAAATGTGTGTATGTATCTAAAAAATACATATCTTCATATTTTTACTGAGTTTTTATATTTTTTATGCTGTTCTTGACAGTGCCTAAACACTTTTGAGCGGTAGTGTATATTTCCTTAATAGTAAATTTTTTAGTTGTTTTATTTACTTGTTATCAGTTGTTCCAACAAGTCTGTTATTGGCGCAGTAGTCGCTCATAAGAAACTGGCTTCTAAACTTTTTTCTATGTTTCGTATTAGGTCTATAGAATGTACGCACTGTTGTGTTTAAAATTACTAATTACTTTTGTATCAATTTTACTTGAATACTATTTTTTATTGGTCTACATCAATCACATACTAATATCAAGTTAATAAACTTAAATATATCGTAATCTTAACGTTTTTTATAAACCATTGTATCGTCCAGTCGATTTTTTGTAATACATAATATCTAATCTTTATCGTTATCAATACATATTTTTGGTTTAGTTGTAACATTGAGTTTGATAACACGATTTTTCTTAATTCTATGTACTAACCAGGAAAGTAATTTTTTTATGAAAATATGTAAAATATTAAAAAAAAATATATTTCTGGAATTATGAAATATTTTTTGCAGCTTGCATGCTATGATAATAATGATGTTCATAGGTTGAAAATATTACTTGAAATATTTCTGGATAGGACCTTGTGTTTTGCATACTATACATTTTTGATTTTCTATTATATTCTAAAAATAATTAATAAATATACATATTTATTTTAACAAAACATAAAAATAAATGTATATAAATTTTATTTAATAATTAAAATTTTGATGCTTACACACACAAATATGTTGTATGTTGCCATATGTATGCATTAAAATATATAAAAATAAATAACCTAAAAATATTGTATATACAGAACAACAAAAAATTTCTTCTTATATAAACAGGGCTGAGCATGGATATGGTGCAAATTCAGCTGGGGGAAGGAGTGCCGGTGGTAAATTATCGATTCGGCGACGTCGGAAGGGCCCCCCGCCCGAGTGAGTAAAACATTACAAAATCAAAAAAAAAACGAAATCGGTTTACTGAATGTAACATGAATTCAAAAATTCGTTTAAATTGATGAATCTGCTATCATGAATGACTGCTTCTTGATTATTTAAATATTATTCTAATTTTTTATGTTTCTTTAAATTGTTTTACTTAAGTTTTTTACTTTATTAATTTATATATTTAAAATAAAATTTATTAAACAATCCAGAAATATATTTTATTTTTTGTTAAATAAAATATATATACATTTACAAATATATTTTTAACTTGATATACCCGTATTCGATTTCTCTGATTGTTAAAACGAATCAGATATACTTTTCTATCTATTTCATTGGCAGTTTGTTTTGTTTTAATTATGGTGTTGGTTGATTAAAAATATAGGAATATGTTTTTAAATAATGTTAATAAACAAATTTTCTGTGGGTGGTGACGGATATAACGGGCTTTTTGTATTATGAGTGCTAGTCTAACAGAAACTATGTACAAATTTTGTTTAAAAGCTTTGTTTGTATAATTCAGATTTATTTATTTAATTAAATCTTTAATGTTTTTTGCATATTTCTTGTTTTGTTTACTAACAGAAATCAAGCGGAAATGGCTCATACTTGCCGAGGCACAATTTCCCTTCATGGAGCTCTTATACATACAGTTGATTCGTGTACTTTTGTTATATCGAATGGCGGGACACAAACCTTTCATATTAAAGCGGCTAATGAAGTTGAACGACAATCATGGGTAACAGCACTGGAATTAGCTAAAGCAAAAGCAATGTAAGTTTTAAATCTTTTTAATAATTTTTACATTCTAATAGTCCAAATAAGTTCAATAATCCAAATGCATTAAGGGTAACAAGATTTCATTAGAAGCTGTTGCGGTTGTTTTATGTCTCTTGTTATACTCCAGTTTTTTCAGAAAATCTCAAATATTTATTCTTTCATTAGCTTTGTCAAAACATTATAGAATTAATCGGAAAATTAAAAGCTCTTACCAATCATTAAAAAATACGCTTTAAATACTTTATGATAATAGCTTAATATAGTTGCCTGTGGGCAGGAGGGGTGTATCACGCGAACGATTCATAATTGCTAGAATATGTCGAAAATATTTTTATGAATTTTTCCTAACGTTTACCGTAATTGTAGATTACATAAAATCGAGCCTGTGCTGCAAAATTGTATTATAAAGGGTTAAGTATAAGATAAAGGAGCCAATTCTGGGATTTAAAATTTTGTGTTATGTGTGGATGATGAATCTAAATCTAATGATTTTATATTATTATATTGTCACTCGTGACCTTACACTTCTAGAATGATTATCTTTTTCATTTATATTATAATTTTGTTCAATTCTAGTTATTTTCAGACTTGTGAAATCTATATTTGTTGCCTCTATGTTGTATCACACTCACTAACACAAACGTAAAAACAAAAATAGGGTCAGTATGTTTGTTTTTACGTGATTAGTATGAAAATGAATTTGGCAAAAAACACCTGAGTAGGTACCCGAATTAAAAAAAGTTGATTTAAGAAAAGTGAATTAAAAAAAGTTGTATTTGTATGAAACATTTCCACTTTTTTTAACTCGTATTTTAAACAAATTTCCTGAATTTAAAAAGTAATTTCAACAAAAAAACACTCAATTCAAAATGAATTAAAAAATTCATATTTTATTTCATTTTTTCGTAAATTTATCTTAATTCATTTTCATATTGATTTAAAATACAGTTATTTTATTTCATGTTTTGCCCACTTTTCTTAATTCATTTTCAAAATGAATGGAAGATGATTATTTATATTATCTTGTTGTTTAATGAAGAAGAAAATATACTAGTATGAGAATTACCTGTGACTATTCCTATTTTATTAGGGACAAACACCGTAACTACTATAACTGAAAATTTTGAAAATGCTCTAACATATGATATGACACTTTAATGTGAATTCTTTTATAAAGAGAAATTTGAAAATAATATATATTTAATTTTAAATTCAAAATCTTATTTAAATTGTAGTAAAACAGTAATAAAAATACAAATAAAAAAACCAAAATTTTAAAATAGGGTTTTAATTTTAAGCTAAAAAAATATCTGAACGTATTCGCCATTTGTGTATATTTTCTGTAGCGCCCAAATAAGCGACAAGCCTGCTCGGTTCGAATTAAAAAGTAGACCCTGATTCAAAAAACTTGTAATTTTGTTTGGTTTACAAATTTTGATTTAACATCTATCTAAAGAAATTGATTTTTGAGAAAAAATTAACACCTTAACAAATGTATTTAAAATTGTGCTTAATCGACTAGATTTCTATTTTTTTTATAAGACACACAGAAATTTCTGAACCACCCAATACTTTTGAGCGAACATGCTTATTTAAGGGCGTGCGAGTGTGTTTGCGTCTCATCAATGTGAGATTATAATTTACCAGCAACTAATTACGTTTTTAAACCTTCTGTTTTTTTGCCAGCTCCGTAGTCTTAGCCTCTGACCTACATTTTATGCACGAGAACAACCAAGATTTTTTCTACTTCTTCCTTCCATCACCTGTGATGAAAGAAAGAATCTCGTTTGCCTTACGTTTCTAAACATTTTAGTTTACATTTTTATTTTTAAAAATTAATTTTTTCTTAAATTAAATAACTTAGATCTAATAGTAATCTAAGCATAACAAAAAACAACATAAAACTTCTATAGATTTCTTGTAATAACGTTGTTCTGTATAGTTCTGAACAGTTTTATATAATAACGGAACTGTTCAGAACTATACAGAACAACGATATTACAAGAAAACTAGAAATTTTGTAATGTTTTTTTTTTTGTTTTACTTAGGTTACTATTAGATCTTACTTATGGCGTTTTCCTTTTACAAAAATCTGGCAAAAAATTTTGATGTACAGTAGTGTGCAATATAATAGGTAATTCTATGGAATTTTTAAATAATTTTTAACAAAATCATCAATATCAAAAATTGAAACATGTGTTTTTTAATAGACAGCCTCTTGTAGAAAAAGGAACATTTATTACATTATCACTTTATTGTGATCACAGATCGAACTATCGTAGTCAATTTTAATTCATTTACGCCATCTGTGCAAATTAATAGGGTAATTTAAACAATCTTGTTAAAAAATAATTATTCGTTGGAATAATTTGATTCTTACATAAAGATTTAATATTTGGTGATGTACTCGTTATTTTTAAGCACCACATTACATCGCCTCCCCCATAGAATCTACCAGTGATTGACATCTTTCAACTGGATACTCCATCAACTGTTTTGAACGTTTTCTCAAAATTCATTTATAGTTTTTGGCCTCGACAATTTACTTAAACCAAGTTTTATCTCAGCCCAGAGGTTTTTTATTGGTTTTAGATCGGGAGACTGGGCTGGCCATTTCATTAAATTAATTTTATTTGCAGTAAACCAGTCTTTTAACACATTCACCGTGTGCTTCGGATCATTATCCTGCTAAAACACCCACCGGAGGGGCATGTTTTCATCAGTATACGAAAGCATGGTATCCCTTAGAAGTCCTCCGCATATAACATTTTTTACCAAGCTTTCCGTAGACCCAGCATATAGACCCTACAACACTATACAAGACCATTTGGATTAGCCCATAACAAAATGGCGGAACGTGTTATGGTCCGATAAAACAAAAATTAATTTCTTCGAATCGGATTGCACCAAGCAATATTTCCGACGACCCAAAACTAAAAAAGTTCGGCCCGCGCTGTACAGTAAAAACTGTCAAACATGGCGGAGGAAACATTATGCTATGGGGGTGTTTCTCGTATAGTGATGTAGGGCCTATATGATAGGTCCACGAAAATCTTGATAAAAAAATTTATATGAAGAACATTTAAGAGATACCATGCTTCCGTATGCTGATGCAAACACGCCCTTTCGCTGGGTCTTTTAGCAGGACAATGATCCGAAGCACACGGCGAATGTGGTAAAGCCTGGTTTGCTGTACATAAAATTAATTTAATGAAATGGCCAGCCCAGTCTCCCGATCTAAACCCAATAGAACACCTGTGGGGTGTGGTAAAACGTAGTTTAAGCAAATTGCCGAGGCTAAAAACTATAAATGAATTTTGAGAAAACGTTCAAAACAGTTGATGGAGTATCCAGTTGAAAGATGTCAATCACTGGTAGATTCTATGGGGGAGGCGATGTAATGTGGTGCTTAAAAATAACGAGTACATCACCAAATATAAAATCTTTATGTAAGAATCAAATTATTCCAACGAATAACTATTTTTTAACGAGATTGTTTAAATTTCCCTATTAATTTGCACAGATGGCGTAAATGAATTAAAATTGAATACGATAGTTCGATCTGTGATCACAATAAAGTGATAATGTAATAAATGTTCCTTTTTCTACAAGAGACTGTCTATTAAAACAAACATGTTTCAATTTTTGATATTGTTGATTTTGTTAAAAATTATTTAAAAATTTCATAGAATTACCTATTATATTGCACACCACTGTACATCAATTTTTTTTAATGTAAATCACATTTTCGCGTTCTTTTAGCGCAAAAAATAGCAAAAAAATTTGATGTACATCAAAAAATGGAAATGTAGATTTTTTCTTCCATTTTACCTACCGCATACACATATTTATATACTTATAATATAATTATGATTATTAGGCTTTTTTATTTTATATTTCAATTTTTTTTTTCTGGAATTGAAGCCTATACAATAAAACACTCAGTTACGGAGCCGACGTTTCAGTTGTTTATTTACAACTATCCTCAGGGCATAAAAAATAATTATAAACTCATAATATGTATAAAAAAGTTAAAAAATACTTGATACAAATATTATAATATGTGTATTTAATAAAAATGGTAATTCCTTGACTAGAGCAATAATCTTCTATTTGACTCCCATGATGCATACTCTACTATTACATAATCTTTATTTTGTTGTTTTCATTTATAGCAAATTCTTTCGAAACAAAATTTTGATCTTAGATCAAAAAAATGACTGCCAATGTAATGCATTTCAATGACATGTTGTGCAAATTTATTGCATTGTCAGTCATTTATTTGATCTAAGATCAAAATTTTGTTTCGAAAGAATTTGCTATTAATATTTTAGAATGGCAATCGAATCAGATGCCTAAATATTTACTAATGATTGACATCAATTGAAAATGCTTTGTATTTTGCCCTTATGTATTTTAACTATATACATACTCAAAATGAAGCAGAAATGAAACAAAACATCTATGAAACTATTTAAATTTATCTTTTACAGACTATAGTTACGATTATATCAGTTGAGTGAGTATTAGACTCGTTTAAACCTTACCGTAACGTCTTAGTAGAGAAGTACGTATTCGTGTACGTGTTTTGTTTTGCGTTTTTGGCGTTTTTAAAATACATAAAATAATATATTTTAGGTACATAATTTGTGAATTTACTAATTTTCAAAATATCATTTAAATTAATAAAGTATTGTGTTAATTTTCTAAATATTTTAATCTAATTCCTAGTAGTAGTCTATTCTCAATTTTATTCCCAATATTTACAAAAAAAATATAAATAAATATATAATTAAACTTGATTGTATTAATATTTATTAAAAAACATTAATAACATTTATTTTATTTATAATTTCTCAAAATACAACTTCACAAAAAATGGAAACTGCCGCTATTTACTTAACATCTGTCAAATAATCTCAAAGTCGCGAAGTTGAGAAAAATTGTCTTAACGTTTTTTGTTTTAGCGATAATAACTGATACTGAACATTTAGGCACACTTGTAAACATTTTGGTTTCATGAGAATTTTACACAAACACAATGATATAAAATGACTACAATATTAAAAGTATATTATACGTATACGTATCCAAATGCTCATGAGAATCGCATCAAAAAAACGTACAAAAATCATACTCATTGCTAATTAATAGTTTTGTAGGTGCTAATTGTTTTATTTTATTTATTTATATCGCAAATGTGGCAAATGGTAGAATAATAAATTTTCTTTTTTCTGAGCGCGAACTTTGTTTATTTATCTTTAATTGTGATAAATTGTTTTTCATTTTTACGGTATTTTTCATTCAAATTTTAGAATTTTTCGCTATATTGTCCTTAATTTAATGATCATCATGTAATATATAGAGCAATGTTTGTGTGTATGTATGAGATATGTACACGCCATAGAGACGAAAAAACGAGAACAATAACTACTCTTCCTACATACACACAAACTAAGCTTTATTTAGCGGAAAATGGTAAAATTCAGAATGAAAAATACTTTATAAATGAAAAGCAATTTATCAAAATATAAAATAAACAAATAAAGTGTACGCCTCAGGAGCATGAAATTTTTTTTTCTGCCACATATGAATTTAATGTATTCATCAGAAAAAACTTTACAGGAAATAATTTTCATGAGCGTTTTTTCGTACCTACGTATTTTTAGGCCGATATACATACACAGGCACTGATACTAATAAGAAATGTGACCGGAATTGAGGTTCTGTTTAACATTTTACAGTTTTTAATAGAGCAAATTTTACAAACATTTGCGATAGGCTTACAAGTCCATGCATTTGTTTTACGATTATACACTCGATGACCACTGGATTCCCCTGAAAATGCAAATTTCTTCTCTTCCAAAAGTTTCTACAATTAACTAAAAAAAGTTTTATTTTTGAAATTCGATATTATTTCCTTTTCGCTGCTCTTAAATTCTATTTTAATCAAGGTATTGTGTTAAGTAAGCTGAATTCAAAAATAAAGCATATATCGTTTTTCATGCCGAAAGAAATAATTTAATAAATTACAAACGATGTTTTGTTTTTTAATAGTGTTACTTCTATTTACCAACCAAGGTAACAAAATAACCAATTGAATGAAATGAAAGAAAAGGAAATACAAAATGAAAAAGCATATATTTTAAAATATTAAAATAGTTACTACTACTGTAGTATTAACACGTTCCCTGTTGCACCAACGCTGAACTTTCCGGTCAAGCCATTTTTTTCATTTAATTCCTAGAAAAATAAATTATTTGTTTGTTGTATTATGAATTTTAAATTATACATACATCCCTTCCTTGATAAGTATAAGTTTTGCACTATTTTAATCATTGTAAGGCATACGCCAGAGAAAACAAACAATACAACTGTGAAGCGTAGGGCTTATAAGCCCCACGCAGACTGAACGGAAAGTCTTCAAAGAACGGTCTGGCAGGGATGATGTTAATCGTACTTTGCAGTGCAGCGCTCTATAAACAATAAATAATCATATGTATACTGCAGAAGTTAAGACACGAAATTTGTGTAAACTAATTTTCCTATCTCCTGGAGTATTTGTAATTGGGTAGACAATCACTTCGTAATAATGTAACTCAATAGACAACGTAGAAAAATATAACTTCAAATTTCCTGATTTCTAATTGATTTCTTTTCTGCATGAAATGTAACTTGTTTCGCATATAAAAAGTACAACATTTAAAAAACAATAATTTATTATATTTTTCCCTTGAAGTATTCTAGCTATTGTAGAATAAGTTTTTATTAGTTTTCTGAACCCCTGTTCTATGTATTTGAACTTATCAATCAATATACATGACCTTTTCATAAGCAGAAGAAATTAAATTTAGTTTCCCCGTAATGAATTTGCTCAATGCAACTTTAAAAGACAATAAAGTTGGGGAATATAGGTCGACAATATGTATTTATGAAAAATTAGCTTTAGCCTTGCGTGACTATTATGCAAATTTTTCTGATTCGTTTTAATTTTAAATAACAATGCAAATGTTTTTAATTATCTTATGTTTATTTATTGGCCCATACAAACATACATAATAATAAGTTTATTGCGGTTTATTTCAGCGGTGACAAATTGTCTACGTTAACTCGAATTTCCTACAAAAGTATTACACTTTGAATAATTTATTGATAAAGTATGTTTAACACTTGAAGTTTCAGCTGTGCATTGTAGATAGTATTTGATAACGTTTTAAAATGTGGCTCATTGTTTAGAATGAAGAATATAATTTATAGTATTTTGACTATCGTCATTTCAAGGGAACTTTAGCGATGATTAAAGCGAATACTTAATTTATTATGATGTGTTATCAATTGAATTATTATGTTAATGGGAATAAATTGAGCTGAGTATTGGATAGCAAAATATAGAGTAAAATTAATTTCAAACTTGTATAATTTGATTTTAATTTGGTTTTCAATTCTTATTTTCTTCTTTCTTTATAGCCGCGCAATTGAAAGTGAAGAGGAAGAGGACGATGTGAATGCAATAGTAGTTCCAAGTGAAGAACTTAATTTATTGATTCGTGATTTAACAGCTAGGTAAGTTTTATTTTAATATAATTATGCTGTTTTCGTATGTATGTTTAGGTTCAAAATATAGTGCATGAATAATAACACCGATTCCGAACGCGAGAGTAAATTTTAACGATCGTAATTTTTTAATGCGTAAAAATCTAACGTCGAGTTCTTTCCTACAAAAATATTTGATGTAAATCAAATATATTTGATCGAAATCAATTTGTTACGTTCTATGCGAAACAAAAATGACAGCACAAAAATGACAGATAGATTTGATTTAAATTAAATTTATATTTTTTGAAAGATTTGATATTTTTTCGATTTGATCTACACTAAACTAAAATAAACTTGTTTATGCCATAATTTTTTTTTTCAACAAACACGTAATTAACAACGTTAATTACTCCAACACAAATGCATTTAAACAAAATATATTTCTTCACGTGCTTTGAGAATTGTCAAAACTTAATCTATGCATAAAAACAATCAACAAAAGACGGTCGCTTACGCGCCGCGCTATTACCTACACATACTGACAACAAAAACAAATTTTACATTCTTTGACAAGTGGCAAAACTTGATTTACCGTTTGGTTCGATAGAACTCCACATACACTTTAGTATTCCAAATGAAATATTTGATAAGAACAAAACGGCAGTTTTGTGATATAGGTTTAACGAATAACACGCCTTTGTTATTTAGTTTATTCATAACAAATTTTATTGTTTTTTATGTTTATTTTAATTTTATTCTAAATGTTGTGATTATGATATTTTGACAATTACAAAAGGCATAAATGTTCCAAGTAAGTAAGTGCTAACATGAGTAAGCACATGCGCTTCTTAACTGAGAACATAAATAATTCTCATGTCATAATTCTCTTGACCTTTTATATTAGGTTCTTTTCATAATTCTAAAATAATATCGCATATACTACACTCTTTCAAATGCGATCTATTATTTTTATTGACATTTTTAAATAAAACCGCAAATATGGGTTTTATATTCCAAATCGTGTTATTGACGTGTAATCGTCTAATTGACCGAATGCAAAGCGTGTGGACGCGAATTAAGTGAACCAATTTTATCACAGTACTCTCCCTCCGATAGTAAAATTTTCAATAGGCTAGACTCATCGTAAAAAAACAAAATTAATATTCGAGTGCTTGAAAGCGTCCTTAACACTTCAACGTTATCGGCCAACATTTTGAGCTCTTGTGATAGCTCGTTTTAAATGGTTGATCCAAGGCTAGAAAGATTTGTTCGAACCGTAACTTCTACTAGTTACTATTATAGCTTTTAATTGTCGATTATTTAGCAAAAGATAGGAGTTGAGTTCTCGGGCTAAAAGCCTAAAATAGAATAAAACTTGCCCGATTTTAATCGATATTTAAGCAAATTTGCTTCTGGCGGGCATATTTACACCTGGTAAGAACCATTTTGTCTAGATTCGTTTTCATCTATTGGTGGGTTTTAAATATATAATCTCAACAACGATTACACAGATTTTCAAACTTAAACGTAAATTGTAATTTTTTGTTTATTTTTTTTTCCTTTTTGCACCAACAGATATTTAAAGTTAACTAAAATATGCACCACCTCAAATTTATAAAGATTTTGATCTAATCAAAAACCTTTGAAAAAACTAAACGATGCGGCTTTAGCTCATGAAATAAGTAACGATAGAGATAATGATATTAAACCAGTCAAACATATGTGTTTTTTTATTTCTATCAATTCACAATCGGATAAAACAGGTTGATTGATGTTTAAAGGGGGTTGAAAACATATCTTAATTTAAAATTAATTGAAAAACGAACAGGTTACCTAAAACAATTTATTTCGTTTTTTCCTTCAACTTTTCTTTATCGCTCGATAATGCAAGATCCGGTTTGAATCCGAAATTTTTTACTCAGCACCATCATAAATTATCCTCTGACTATTGGTCGAATTTCTAATGTACTGTAATATATTGTTTAGAATATCCAAGTGTGCGGTTGTTTGTTCTCTAGTTGTCCAATGTCATATTTAAACTGCCACCATTGGCTTTTTTCATGTTCATTTTGCTGGCTACTGACCAATAAAAACAGCTTTGTTTCCTCCTTATCATGTATTTCACGTGATAAAACCGCCATTGCCAGATAATAGCAAATAAATTCAAAACAATTTCGAAATAATTTAATACTTTTTTTGTTCAAAAATTAAATGTTTCAGTTAAATCTAACCAGAAGCTCCACGGAAACCACTGATTTTTGAAAAGTTAATTTATAATTTCATGATAATTTCTGCATAATATTTAACACCTCAATTTTTTAATTGTACTTGAATCACAAAACATAAAAATGCATGTTTTTCAAGCATTGTCACAAAATACGTCGACAAGTGTCCTATTTATTGTGCAAGCAGGCCACGAGCCTGCTGTATATTTCGAAATAGTGCATGATTATTTCGGAATATTATCTCTATTTGGCAAAATTATCAATTCTCGCGTAGTAAATTAAAAGGTTTAAATATCGCCTGACCAATTTAAATTATTTTCAATCTCTAATTGCATATAACCAAAAAAATAAACATTAAATTGTAATTTGAAGTTTCCACGCTTGACTGATTTTGCGATATTTCCGTACACATGAAATTAATTTTTTTGTGCCGTTCAAAGTTGGTGTTGTGTGAATATTTGAAAATTAAAAAAAAAATATCCATCACACAATAATTAAAATTAATACAAATTATTTTTAATTTATTTTATTTTAGATTAGAAAATTTAAAAACCTGTTATGATTTGATATCAAAGCATGGTATAGCACTACAAAGAGCGTTAACAGAATTGGAAACATCAACTGAAGATATTCCAAGTAAAAGTAAAATAGTTAGTGAACGAGCAACACTTTTTCGTATTTCATCAAATGCTATGATAAATGTAGATATTTAATTACTATTGTACTTTTAATTTATTTATCTATTAACAGATTACGTTAATTAATGATGTTTTATTATTTTTTATTCAGGCATGTAGTGATTATTTGCAAACAGCTCAATCACAAGGTCATAAATGGTCGAAAATGTTATTACACGAAAGAGATCAACGGAAACATTTAGAAGAAATGGTTGAACAATTAGCTAGACAACATTCTCATTTGGAACAAGCAGCCAAATCACATAATAATACCACCCGTCCAAGTAAGTTATTTCAAATCAATATCGATTGTATGCTTGTTTGATTGAAATATTGATTGTGATTGTTGTTTTAGTTGCCCCGGTTACGTCAGCTACATCGGAAGATGATGACAATGAGTTTTATGATGCACAAGAAGAAAAATCACAGACTTCACAAGATGATGCGCCGTTTATGATAAAAATTCCTTTTGTTCGGACAACAACGGTGACGGGTGAGGATGGAATGGGGAGCTCGTCAGAAAGTGAAGAACCAAGTGAAACTCAGCAGGTTTGTAAATTTTATATCGCAGCAGATGGTTACGGTTATTGTGTATTCAATAATGTAAAATTCATTTACACTATTTGAAGTACATTATGTTCGAACAAATAGGAATGAATAGATTCGTTTGCTGTATGTAGAAAGTCGTACCGAATTATTATAACTTCAAAGGGAGTGGTTTTTCACATTCCCAGAAATATTGCTATGTATCTCTTGTACGCGATTCTGTTCTATTGGATTTTGTGCAAATCGGAGGTTAACGATGTAGCTGTCAAATTTCGAAATCGTACTTTTTTATCAGAAATTGAATAATACAAGAATTTAAAACCTTTACTTAACCTTACCGGATTTGGCAAGTACACGAAGCTAGAGCTATTCATAGGCTTTAAGTTTGGGTTTTAAATGGAAATTTTTTTATTTTGACATCTGTTATCTACAGTCATGTGCTCATGTCATGTATTAGGTATACGAACACTGGTCTATACATGTATATAGATCAGTGATCAGTGTATACGAACGGGTTAAAATTATTGAAGCCTGCTATGAAAATAAGCGTTCAAAAAGTAAAGGCATCAAGAATGAAACACACCAAGCAGCAGCAGAGAGCATCAAATTTAAATACTGATACAAAATCATAGTTTGAGTGTAAATATACGTATTTCCAATAAAAGAAATCAAATATTTTATAATTTATAATTTTAATAGATACTTAGATGCAACTTCATTCAATATAATTGTTTTAAATTTAAATTTTTCTATTAAAATTATAAAATACATATTTGATTTCTTTTTTGGAAATACGTATATTTACACTCAAACTATGATTTTGTATCTTTCCATAAGCGAATAAGCAAATATTTAAATTTGCTGCTCGCTGCTGCTACTTGGTGTGTTTCCTCCTTAATGCGCATTTCATGATTTTTTCGAACCGATATTCGACCAACGGAGCGAGCATACAGTTTTGAATATCGAGCACAAAATTCTGTTATGTTATACTGGGTCTGCAGGAGATGTGGCATCATCAATGTGTGTTCTTACAGACCCGACCGTACAGCCGAAAATGCTACCGTACGTGAAAGTTACACAACATATATCAATTCGTCATCATGCGCAGCAATTAAGCCACCTAATTGGATGATCTGAATGTAGACGATAAGTGGTTTCAACAAGACGGTGCCACATGACACACAACCAATGAAACAATGGCTTTATTGTGCGAGATAAGTGCCCAGAAGGCATTATCTCGAATACTGTGAGGACAATTCGCCACCAAGATCGTGTCACTCCAGGACATTTTTTGGGGTTATCTGAAAAATAAGGTTTATGACAATAAGCCAGTAAGAAACGGATCTGGTATGTGCCGCCGAAGCCGTGGTGAACATTTGGCCGATATTATCTTTCACAAATAATTGTTATCGATCTAAAATAATGATTTTATAAAGAAATCAAAACCATTCCAACACATACATAACATTTATTATGTATTACCTATTCACATATCGCGTATTTTGACGAAAAAAATTCAACTAAATTTGATTTTGCTTTATTTTTTCACAAGAAAATATGGAATACAATTTGCAATTTAATTTTTTTGTTATATGTTCGTCTAATCTTATTTTTTATTTAAATTTTTGTTTTGTAATTGTTTACCAATATAACAATACTTTACATACTTATACCAAAGATCGCTATTGAATTAACGCTATTTTATTCGTTGCTTAACTAGAGGATATGGAAGGGAAACCTAAAACCCCCGCATTTGAATTTGATAATTTTGAGAAAGCTGCTTAGCATTGGATTACTTTGCGCAAGAATGATAGAAAAATGATTTGAAAAATCCATAAATTGTTTTAACCTTCCCATTTTCCTCAAATCGTTAAATCGTTTATACACTAAGACCCGAAAGATTATATGTGTAACAAACACACATAAGACCCTAAACTTATAAATAATTCTTTTTTTTTATTAATTCAACATGTAAAATAATGTATTTGATGACTAACAGTCAATCCTACTCGATTCAAAAAAAGCAGTTTGTAAGCAACTAAAATGCGCTTCGGGTCATATAGACCCGAAAGGCAATAGGAAGGTTAAATTCGATTAAATATATGTATGTTCGGAATTTTCAGTCACATTATCTTTTTTACGTTTAAAAGTTGTTCGATAATCTTTTTTCTGATATTAATTTTTCGAAAAAAAGTATGATCGCAGTTTTGGAAACAATTCTAGATTAATTGATTTACGGTTAACTGGTCTTAAGATTAACTGGTCTTACGAACTGGTTCTATGATTAACTAGTCTTACGATTAAATGTATTTACAACTGGTCTTACGATTAAGTGATCTTACGAAGCGTTTATACGATGATGTGGTTATACGGTTAAGTGCAGATGATATGATTACGATAAATTGACCATTTGAACGTAAATCTAAATTATCATGTGTTTGACTTCCCGTTGCCAGAGATCGAAATTTGGCTTATTGATTGGATCGCCTCCAAAGACCAGGATTTCTTAAGAGAGAGAAGCCATAAATTGCATAAAAGATGGGGAAAAGTTGTAGGTGCAGATGGAGCATGAAAATATGCAGATGGGACATGAAAGTATAAATAATTCTTTCATTTTCTAAACAGACAAATGTGTTGTATTTTAATAAAAAAGGGTGGAGTCATACTCAATATAAAAAGCTTCAGTATGATTTTCATCCCGATTAATCAATCCGTCTGACTGAACAGGGTTGAATTTTTGTAAAAAAAAACAGTTTTTTTTGTCATAAATCGTTATTTCCGCTTAAATTTTGTATAACTTATGTAGACCGATCAGTATTGATGCATAATTAATTTAGACTATTTTAGTTGTGGTTTTCTCATAAAAGATACACTTTTTAAAATATTTGCAAAAAACGAAAAAGCTGCTATAGAAGCTTCACTTCCGATGGATCGATTTCGACCAAAAATCACTGGCATCTCCCAATTTATGGAAAAATATTATATTAGGGAAAAGTTCGTGGCCTTTTTTGGGTGACATTGAAACAAAGAATTTTCTTATTTCAAATGAACTTTTTCCCCACTTTTCTGGTACAGCCATGATCCCATCACTGTAGAACTTCTGTGGTGTAGAGACGAACAATTGAGACAACTCTTCGCAGGCCTCTTTGATGTAAAATCCTTAAGATGGTTCGGCACGGACCGGAACAAATGGTAGTCCGATGGTGCAAGGTCAGGACTATATGGTAATATAGTTTTTGTGCACCAAAAACTTCCCAGCCAAGCTCTCTCAGTTTCTGTCGGGACATCAATGATGTGTGTGGTCTAGCGTTATCATGATGGAACACAACGCCCTTTCTGTTGATAATTCTGGACGTTTTAACCGAATTGCTTGTCTTAAACGCGTTAGTTCTGTCAGCAAATAGATTAGAATCAATCGTTCGGCCCGATCATGTATATTATGAGGTGCCTTTCCACCAAACACACAGCATTACCTTTCTTGGCGTCAATCCTGGCTTTGATACCGTTTGGGATGCTTCACCTCGTTTCGTCCATGATCTGTTTTGTACAAGGTTGTCGTATCTTATCCACTTTTCATCACCAGTAATCATTCGCTTTAAAAATGGCTCGATATCGTTCCGTTTCAGCAGCGTTTCGCAGATAGAAATCCGGTCCATTAAATTTTTATCTGTTAACTCATGGGGTACCCAAACGTCAAGCTTTATTGTGTATCCCACCATTTTCAAATGGTTTAAAACTGTTTTGTGATCAATTTTCTTCATGATTTCATCGACTTTTCCAGTGGTTGGTCGACCAGAGCGAGGTGCATCTTTGACATCCATATTTCCAGAACGAAAGCGCGCGAACCATTTCTTTGCTGCTGATTTTGATCAAGCACCTTCTCCATAAACAGTACAAATTTTTGTCGTGATAAAATTGTAAAAGATATCGAATTTTTTCATTATTTATCTCCATGTTTAAAATGTTGAACTTCTTATTATTCACTTCACCGATTTTAATGTTTTGTATGTTAAAGTGCAAGTTAAAATGTCACATTTCAAACACACATAATAATTGCCCGATACGATCAATGGTTACTACTGAGATATATGAATGTAAAGCCATCTACCAGGAAAAAGGCCACGTACTTTTTTCCTACCTATTATTAAATATTAAGTTTCATCCTGATCAGTCAATCCCACTGGGATGTAGAAAACCCAAATTCATTTAGTCTGCACGGCCCCACACACCTCCAGACACATACAGTTTTTTTTTTAAACTACTTTTTTGTCCGTTGATTTAGCGAATGGGAAAAGTTTTTACTAATTACTACACTTTATTTTTGATTTTTTGCTAATGTTCTCATTGCGTTCGCCAGCATAAAAGGTAAAATGCCAAAAACGCAAAAACTGGTTTGAGAAATTTGAAGTCTATACAACGAAATTTTCAATTTTATATCAAGCGGAAAGAATTATGTTAGCTGTTGAGCAACATAACAAAGTATTGAAAATACATTTTCAGCATTGAATTTTATTTTGTCGCCTCAAATGGTGTATTTAGAAACTGAATGTCTCAATATAATTAAATAAAATAAAAAACTTATACAAGTTTTTAAATTGAATAAAATAAAAAGTTGTTTTGTAACGGAATCAGAACAAAAACCAAATTATATTGCTTAAATGATCCTTCTATCCAAACCCGA
This sequence comes from Nephrotoma appendiculata, assembly GCA_947310385.1. Classification (NCBI taxonomy): domain Eukaryota; kingdom Metazoa; phylum Arthropoda; class Insecta; order Diptera; family Tipulidae; genus Nephrotoma; species Nephrotoma appendiculata. Next base: position 256,410,442 of record OX371223.1, read on the forward strand.
ACTATAAATTGCGATGGTTCGATGCTTTTAAATATTCTTCACTTACATTAACTGTGTTATTTACTAAAGTAAGGGTAGGTTGTGAAGGTTCGATATGCACCTGTGTGAACATTTTCTAGATTTTTTTGATATTCAATAATACTCATGCTTTTAACATCGTATTGAAACCCCGAAATTAAAATCCCAAAAATGGAGAAAACTAAAAATTTTCCAGTTGGTTAATTTGAAATCACTCATCATTGGTACATTGGTACACTGCCAGCCCAATGAATATCCCAAACATGTTTATAGAGCCGTGGTCATACGCCCCAAAATTCTATTATTTTTGTGAATAAAGTTACTCGCGTTCGCAATTCACGTCTGATGTGATACCGCCTTATTACAATAACATTATTGTTTTAGGTTCTTTTGTATTTCGTAGCTGAAAAAGTCATAACTGTGCATTATGAATTATTTGACTATGCAAGAAAATGATTTTAAATTATGGTGAAAAAACAAGCTAGGGCCACGCTCTTTCTTCGTATATCCCATTAGGAATAGTAGCTTCAGTGCATCTTTTGAATCCTAAAGCTCCTGGGGCTGCTGGATGGGGTATACTGGCGGAGAGAGGGGGCATAGTTAGTTTTATGTTGTTCACCCAAATTTATACTAGCTTGCGCCAAAATTACTCCAGAAACACTTATGAGTTGTGCACATTCAGGCCGAATTCATACTTCTTCGATCATTCAATCAAACAATTTTTTCAACCAATCATATTGCTCCAAAATGAAGCTTTCTTTCAATATGCGCAATATGATTGGTCGAAAAAATTGTTTGAATGAATGCTGAAAATGATGACATTAACTTTGATAGGCTTGGCTTGTTGGTTCGTTTCAATGATCAAAGTTGGTAATCATAATTTTGAGCGTTTATGTAACTTTTTTCATGAAAATAAACGTTCGTTTGGCAAAATAGTTTATAGAAACTATTATTATGTTATTAGTGCTATTCATTTTGCCGGTATATAGCTTGCACTAAAAATTGCAAACACTACATATTTTGATTTGTCTAGTTTAAATAAAATCCAGGTATATTTTTTAAATCTTATTTAACCCTCAGTTTCTAGCGTTTTCGTTTCTTAGTCTTCATTTTATAAGAGCAGGAATCAAGAGACGTTTTGAGGATTTGTGACGAATGGCACTCTACCTGCCGAATTACTTATAAAAAGAAATTGATACGAATGATCTTTTCTGACTTTAGTAAAACTAGTAATAATAATAGTAGTTAATTTATCTTAATAAGTTCTTTTCAATTTTGGCATTTGAATGCTTTACAAGGTATTTGGTTTGAACCTGAGTTGAGCTTGAAGAATAGAAATTGAAAAATTTACCAATTTGCTTTTAAATGTGATTGTCAAGTTTATTTTCAAATAAAACTTGATTAGAGTTATTTAACTCTCTAACCTCATTTATCATCACATTTTTATTCTCTGGCAAATTGAATAAACAACTACAGCTACAAAAATAGATAATTTCAGAATATGTGCCAGTGTGACTGGTCATTCCCAGCTCACGTCATACTTTATATTTTAAAATCTGTACAGCGATAATTCAAAACACGTTACCGCACAATTCATTGATCCTGAGTTTTATTGCTTTTCTTATTTTTTTTATTTTAATTTTATTTTTGATCAAAACAAATTATGCTATCAACCACGTGAAGTTAAAACTAAAGAGATATTATGTTTTTATGTTTAGTATTTTCTCTCGTCTCAGAGAGAATTTCTTAGCAAAACGAATACCTAATTTTTTCGCAATATTTTTAAAACAGTCTTGAATACACAAGTAAATCGCACGAGTGTCAGATCACAATGGTTGCGTAATTTTTTCTTTTGTTTTACTTTCTTTATTTGTTATGTATGGTTTAATAGCCATCAGCGAAACAAGTAGTTTTTGTGTTTATTTGTTTTGTTATCAATTTTATACTTGGCATATCGCAAATTGTGTACATATACTCAAAACTATGAAATATTAAGTCTGAAATGTAAAACAAAAATTTACCAAGATAAATTTATATATTTTGTTACATTGAATATCTAAGACCAGATAAGACCTTGAGAGTTTCAAGGTTTGTGTGTATGTGGTTTAATTATTATAGTGCCGTTTAGTGTAGTGTACAATTATTGCAAAAATATATAAATCATTGAATTTATCGTTTTTTGCGATATGGATTGAAATCGAAAATATTTTGTTTAATTATTAGAGTTTGCGTTTGTGATTCGATTTGAAATTGGTCTAGTGATTGTGTTTGATAAAGTTATGAATGAAATTCGCGTATTTTTGCCTTGTTATAAGTTCCTTATACATTTATATACATGTGCACTTTAATTGTTGCACTGCCACCCGTGTGTTGCACGATGACGCATATAATACATTTTAATATATCAGTTTTCTTGTGTGTTGAAATCGAAAAACGTTACTAATAGTTTTCTTCTTTATTGTCGATTCAATATCTCAGCGTTCAGTCGATAAAATAATAATATTTTTGTGAGATCATTAATTTATGAGTACAATAAATGCATTTGTATGTATTTGGTTGTTTGTAATTTATTTTATTATCGATTTTGCATTGATGAAGTTTGTGTACTATGACCGATTGATTAGTAATCAATTAGTACTAGTTAAATGTATTACAATGACGGACTAATGCCTTTTGGAATGTTTTACCATTTATTCATTTACTCACTTGGATTGAGAGTAATCATCTGACTGACCACTAATTAATTCTTCCCAATTTAATTAAAATGACGTTGGATTAGCCATAAATCATAAAATGTAAATTTAAAATTAGATTATGGTTAAACTAGTTGGCTTTTAGGTATATGATTTTCTTATACGTTCTAGCTCCGTTTTAGTCAAAATTTTGTCTTAATTAAATATTGTGAAACAAAAACTTCATTAGTATGTACGTTTATACGACTCGATGGCCTTATTAATATATTTGCCATTCTAGCATAATCTGACTTGTGTAACCCTTTAAAAATATAGTATATGTATAAATCACAAAATACTTTTTAAGCAAAGAATGTTAGATATATTTGTTACATAAATTTCAATACACAAAAACCGCAACCGCAATGAAAATTTTTATTCGATAAATGTTTATACATACATTAAATTCTTATTTTATTTTTATTTAGGTTTTAGTTGTGGCCGAACAGGGGAAAGACCAAGTTGAAGAAGTCGATGCAAGGACTTTACAGCAACAATCCACCTCGCTTACCTCGTTACAATTACGTAATATGAAACAACGTAGAACTCGAGTTCCCGAAAAACCAAATTACCCTCTAAACTTATGGTCGATTATGAAAAATTGTATAGGCAAAGATTTATCAAAAATTCCAATGCCAGTGAATTTTAATGAACCCCTATCAATGTTACAACGATTAACGGAAGATTATGAATATGCCGGACTCTTACATCAAGCAGCTCAATGTACAGATATTAGTGAACAGTTAGCGTATGTAGCTGCATTTACTATATCGAGTTATTCGTCGACCAGCAATCGAACGGGTAAACCTTTTAATCCATTACTGGGCGAAACATTTGAATGTGATCGCTCTGATGACTTGGGTTGGCGACTAATTTCGGAACAAGTTTCACATCATCCGCCTGTTGCAGCGTCATATTGTGAGGCGAATGAATGGAAATGTTGTATGGAATTTTCGATGTCAACCAAATTTAGGGGAAAATATTTACAAGTAATACCAGTAGGTAATTCTCATTTAGAATTTCCAAATGGTAATAAATACACATGGAGAAAGGTAAATATTTCTACACAATTTTATTTTTTTTTGATTTAATCATGTACAGACTAGTAAGTCGTATAAACTCTCTCTAGTCAAAACTGTAACGTGAAGTTCATTTTAGGAATTTCGTTTAGATTGCAATATTATGTATTTTTTCGGATACAAGAAACCCAACCTAAATGGAATGAATATTTTTACTTACGGGCTTTATGAAAAATCGTTGTGAGATACGCGTATTTTAATATGTAGTTGTTCTAGAGGTTAATAAATAGAACGCTTAAGCGATCGTTTAAAATGTTAGAAGTTAGGAAGCTGTATTAATGACTTAAAGGCGGCGTCTGTACATAAAAAAAAGAACAACAGATAAATCGATTAGTTCGATTATGGTTAGAAACCTTCAATTAATTCCTTTTAGGGTAAAATTGCCTGAATTATAACGTATCATTCGAAGAGTACAATTTGTCTCATTATTATTTCAAAATTTATAGATTTAATTTTTTTTTCTTTTAATATTGCCGCTTTCAAATACATATCGATAATATGGTGTAATTTAACGGTACATGTAAACTACAGTTGAAAGAAAAAATGCCTGTCAATTTTCTATTCACACAAAGCAGCATCCACCATAAGGCATTCTAGTCGAATAAGAGACAATTAAAATAAATAAATAGATTTCCTTATAGTTTTTGGTCATATTCATTTTGAGAGAATGAAAAGAACAACTTCTAAAAAGTTGTTCAAAACAAAATCTACTTTTAAGGGTCGTTTACAGCTGAATAGAAAATACTATTATCAAATAAAATATGTAATTAAACGTTTTCAGCCAAAAATTGTTATAAAATAATATTAGGATATGATATGTACCAAATGTGATCCCATCAACATCGTCCTCTTTCAAAGCGTAGTCTATCATAGTGGGTCTATCATAATTTAGGCCTTCGGAACCAAGAAAAATCTTAGATAAAGGAATTGGGAGGTTTGCTGCCACGAAAGTGGCCAATTTACTGTCTCTAGCCAATTTTTTGATTATGGTGGGGCATCTAAAGAAAATTTAGCTTCATTTTAACTGGCGAACCGATTTGATGTATATAGGCGTTGAATGCTGTCCATCTCCTAACTCAGAAAAGTGGTGGGGGATTCACGGCCACAGCCAAGTCTAGTACAACAGTTGGTGTGCTAATTAATATTTAAGGCTAATTTGGACGGCAAACACTTAAATTCGACAACGAAATAATTTGTCTGAGTATCGAGACTTACGTGTGTTCTGTTTAGAGGCCTGAATTTTCCTCTTCACAGAAAGATCTCCGTTTCGATGTTTTCTCTTAGAATAAATTGTTGATAATCTTTTTGAGAGGATCTATATAGGTATGTAAATCCCAGAACTCTGTTTTACAGGCGGTCTATTATGAAACTATCGATAGCGTTTTTCAGCAATATCGTCTAATTCGATAACGTCAAAAATCACTACGAAATGATATACGACGAATGCAACGATACACGACGCCTTAAGAAGTGATGTACGAGGGTTTTCTGAAAAGTTTCTGACCTAACAAAGATACTAGACATTTTTTCTTCAAAATTAATTTCATTTCTCTACATAGTATCCTTGTAGATATATACACCTCTTCCAGTGATCCTCTCCAACCCATCCAAATAGTTCCCGGTGGGTTTGTCTGCAAAATAGTTGCCTTTTGAAGATAATCGATTAAAGTAACACCATGACTGTTCCAGAAAACAATCATCATTTTCCCAGCCGAAGGAACAACCTTCGCTTTTTTGGAGCTGATTCCCTCATCGCGGATTACTGTTTTGACTGTATTTTGATTCTGGTGTGTAATGGTTTATCCAAGTTTCATCAACAGTAACTAGCCGGCGCCAAAACTCTGATTTATTGTGCCAACAGAGCGTTGAAAGTGTTCGTTCGAACACATTTCTGGTCCAAAGTGAGCAAACGCGGCATGCATATCCATAGCCTCTCCTATCTCTCTTTCTTTAATTCGACGGTTGTCTAGCACCATTTGTTGAACTAGAGCGATGTTATCGTCAGTTGTTGCAGTTTTTGGACGTCATCGTCACCCAAGCTGGTGGGGACACATTTAAATTAAGATGTCCAAATTTCACGGTACTAAATATGATGGTCCAGAGTCCCTGTACACAGCGTCCAACTTGTCTTTGATTTGCGTAGGCCATTCAAAAATAAATATTTAACGACAGTTTGATACTCGATTTTTTCCATGATTTGCGCGTCCAAATAGTCTGATGTTTCGATAGTATTATTCAACGAATGCGCAAACACTCCCTCACTTTTGTTGATGAGTGCTGCCATCTTCAGTTGAGGGAAATTTTTCAGACAACTCTCATAATAGATCATATGTTCTGCAAGACGTCAGATCACTCCTTTTATGTATGATTAGAATCTGACCATTTTTAAAGTAGGTGGAAGCACTAATCGACAGATTTTGAAACGATAAAATACAATATTATTAACAGTTGTAAAATATCACAAAGTTTAAACAAAATAATTTGTTTATTAGCTTTTATGATTGTTAATACTTCAACTTTGAAATTAGCAACACGGTCGCTTTATTATTATTAGAGATATCTGTGGCCCTATTCTGGTTGTCCCCGGGAATTAGTGACGTTTTTTGTAAATCTAAAAAAGGCATACTTCCAATCAATGAATCAATGATTTCGTGCCATAATTCGTTCCAGTTCATCTGGAATTGTCTGTCACCCATGTAAACCTTACTAACTAACAATCCCCAAAGCTTTTCTATGCGATATGGGATTTAGGCCAGGAAATCATCTTTGCGTATCTTGCTGGAAAATCTAGTTTATCTCTCGAAAAAATTCGATTCGAGACGGTTTTGCCTTATGAAATTTTTCGATTTCGAATTTTTTCGATAAGTCGGGGAAAAATGAAAATAGTTTTGACAGTGATTTTTTTATTTCGTTTTTACGATATACAGTGTGAATTAAATTAATTAAAAATGGTAATTAAAATAAAAAATATTTTCTTTCATTTGTGTGAAACATTTCAATAATTCATTAAAGATTGAATATGGACCGTATCGGATTTTTGCCCATTCAATTTGTAAAGACTCTGAAGATGATGTGACGCCGATGTATATAAGACAACGTTTACACACAGATTCAAACCCTTTTGATATGTGTAATAAAAGGGAACTCAATTCGGTTTTTGGAACTCCCCACAACTTTTGTAATATGCTTCCTGCATTTGGATTTGTTGCTTAAGAAGCAGTTTAAAGTGTCTATGGTTTTTCTTTTAATTGTTTTTGGTTGCCTTTGTTAACGTGTAAACTTTCGCTTCGGGTAAACGTTTCGACATTGTCTGCCAGAACATTCATTGTTTTTTCGACCTCGATATTCAATGAAATTTCTTCAATTGATCTAGCAAATTTAGAGAGTCGAGTTAACATAATCCAAAAAAAAAGATTAATATTTCGGAGTCGAGTCGAAAAATAACAACCACAAATACTTATTTAAAAAATTAATAAAGCATCCCCATTTTTATTTTGAGACGATTTAATCGTTGGTGAATCACCAATTTTGACAATTTTTATGTGATTTTTTTAGTCTAAAAATTCTATAACTCAATTGCAATGCAAACTTAACTCGTAAGTTGACTATCCGAATTGGATCACAATATATTCGTAGTAAATAGCATTGATTTTCTCTACTCACTACATCTTTTCATCATCTCATGCTTCCAGTGATTGGTAGAGATTGGATTTATAAAACATCCAATTTATATTTCTGAAATTTTTCAATTTCACGTTTAACCCAACCCTGACTTAAAAAAACTGCTTTTAGGTAGACTTGACTGTAAATTAAGATGTTTTATGAATTGCAAATAAATCAAAACGTTTGATGTAAAATTTATGTGAAAAACTGCTATTAAATCTAAAGACACGCCGCTATACGCCAATATGTCATAGCCGCCGATATTCTTTTAATATAGATAACTACTGTGAATCTTAAATTTTATCACAGGACCAAATTTTGATTTTATTGTTTTCAATTTTAAGCATTTCGCGCGAACAGGTCAATTAACTGCGGCCGATAAGGTAATTTAGCTATTTTTTACCAGCATTTCGAGAAATTAACTTTATTTAACCATAAGCAGTTATTCAAGATGAAGTGTTTTTATTTATATTTATAAATTAAGTTTAAAAATTATTTAGTGTCACATCATTATTATAACTAGGAAGGCAGATCTGATTTAAATGTAACAATTCGGACAAACCAGTTTATCTTGATCATATTATTTTTTTCCTCATTAATAATTTTTCCTCATCTCACGATGAAAATCAGCATTTTTAAATATAGTATTAGCTTAGTAGAGTACCCTATTAGCTTAGTAGAGTACCGCAATAATTATAACGAACGAATACAATACTCGTATATATTTTCAGGTCACTACAACAGTGCACAATATAATCGTTGGTAAACTATGGATAGACCACCATGGTGACATGGAAATCGTAGGCGCAAATAATGCAAAAGGCTATACATGTCATCTAAAATATTTACCATATTCCTATTTTACCCGGGACACACAACGACGTGTTAAAGGTGTGGTTATGGACGAATTAGGCCAAGTAAAATGGATATTAAACGGAACTTGGGATAACAAAATTGAAATCGCTCCAGTGATATCAACATCAGGGCCTCCCGATAGTCCCGTGTATAAAACGGGAAATTATAAAACAATATGGCATCGCCGATTACCGCCCGCCGATTGTGAAAAATACTACAACTTTACAATATTAGCATGTCAATTGAACGAATTAGAGGACGGGGTAGCACCAACCGATTCAAGATTACGGCCCGATCAGCGACTTATGGAAAATGGTGAATGGGATGAAAGTAATCGTGAAAAATTACGTTTAGAAGAACAACAGAGAGCAAGAAGGCGACAACGAGAGGCGGAAGCGGAAATAGCGGCAGCGGAAGGTCGCCCTTATCTACCATACGAGCCAGTGTGGTTTTCACAAGAGAAGGAAGCCGATAGTGATAATTTAGTTTATTCGTCTAAAGGTACATATTGGGATTGTAAAAAGAAACAAGACTGGTCAAAATGTCCAAAAATTTTCTAAGAACCTTCAGAAAAAGAAAAAAGTATTTTAAACAATGTGTAACTATAAAATTCCCATGAAATTAATTATTATTACAAATACTATTATAATTAATAAAATAAATTAAAAAAGGCTAGGTAATAAATATTTTGTTGTTTTTAAATTTATAAATCAAAAAATATATTATAATGAATTTATTAAATAAATATTGTTTTGTTTTCCCTTATACACATAAATATAAATATAATAAATTATTTGAGTTAATTTATTATTTTATTATTACTATTATTTTACAAAAAAAATAAACGTTAAAAATTTTAAATAAATGTTGCAGTCACTAGATTATTATCCTTTTTTATGTTAATTATTTTAAAACAAAATTAATAAATTATAAAATTATGATCAAGCACATGTTTTAAAATAAACAAAATAGCTTGTAAAAAATATTTAAATAAAAGCGAATCTAAATAAAATAAATAATGATAATATATTATCTATAAAAATATATTTTACATTTATAAATTATTAAAGGTTAAAAATCTTGTTTCTCTAAAAAAAATATTAGAAGTGAGTTATTTAAAAAAATGAACTACCTATTATTATTTATTAAGAAAAATTGATAATACATAAAATAAAATCAAAAAATTGTTAATTTATTATATGAAATGCGTATACAATTGTATAAATTCGCTCTTACTACTTTGGCATCCATAAATTTATAATAAAACCAATTACACCACAATTAGAATCAAGTCATGTAATCACGTCGATTATAGAACTCGCCGGATTTACTGCGGCGGGAGTCCAAACTCCATATAAAAAAAATTAAAATCATTAATTTGAATCAAAGTTGCGTTAAAAAACAGGTTTATTTTCATATAATTCTGTTTTTACGATTCGCAAACCATTCGTAATGTTTTAGCTGCGGATTTCGAACGAATGTTTTTGTTTGATTTGCGTAAAAATAAAACCAGTTTTACATGCAACCTTGATCGAAATTCATGATTTTAATTTTTTTTTATATGGCGTTTGGACTCCCGCCGCAGTAAATCCGGCGAGTTCTATAATCGACGTGAATATATTAACAAAAAATATAAAATTTATTAAACTAAAATTAAAACAGTGAGCATACTTGCATTTTATTATAATTCATATTTTGTTCTGTTATAAATTTGAAAACCTAACTAATAATTCCTTTAAATTAAAAATGATAAAAAGTAATAATAAAATCCAATTTATAAATAAAAAATAAATCAAATTAATTATGAATTTAATATAAAAATGTTAAAATTTGCAAGACAAAACGCGAATTAATTAAATAAATACAATGAATTCAAATGCAAAAGTATTAAAGAATAAAATTAATAAAATCAAACAAACAAAATATATAAAAATAAAAAAATTTTATTATGCAAATATTATTTGTTTAATATTTAACCATTTAACCAAAGATATGTTTATCTTTGATTTAACTTTGAAAATACATAAAGTGAAGGGATGTTGAAATTATTGTTTTTTTATCTCAAAATGTATTATAATAGATTACTAGTCCTAAAAATTTGGGTTAGATCTTCAGAACGTCGATCATTGTTTAAATATTATTTTATCGTTCTTCATTCATATCATATTATGGTCATCGGGTCGATATCGAACGGCAATCGAATCCCTTAGTACGCCTATGAGTTAACTTCGATATTCGAAGGCTATTGACAAGGCAAGGGATCGTAGAAATGTCTTGTACAAATTTTGTAGAACGTGTGTCGTTATAATTCAAGGTCACACTGATTTTATGGTGAGATCGGGTGTAGAGTATTTATTCACGAAAGCCGTACTTTTATCTGGAATTATTTTATTAATTTCAAGATACTTCACTAGATATTGGTTTATGTATATCTCAAAACCTTGACCGATAGTTTGCGAGGTCAGTTTTCCGGAACCACGTTTCAGAACTGGTTGTAACATCGAACTCTTCCAGTCGTTCGGGTAAAACTACCTTAATTATAGGAAAGGAAACTTTTTTTTAACTAAGTAATGAGGTCAGGTCACTAGCAAACTCCTTCGATATTCGAACTGGAATTCGGTCGGGTCTGGTGGACTTCTTTACGTCCAGTGTCTTAGGTTTCTGAAGACAATCTCCTCCGAGATGTTGATGAGATGCATTTTACAACCATAATACAGAATTGATGGAGGCGTAACTCAATCAACCATGCTACACAGGGTCTCATAAAACTGGCTTCACCTTCCTTTCTTTCCCCTTTTACCTACAAAATCCGTTTTAACTGCGACATAAAATTTTTCGGTGAATCCGAAATGAAAATAAAAAAATTTATTGCCATTTTTGAGATGAAGATTTTTGTTTAAATTTTATTTTCGAGAACAAAATAAAACAATACAAAAAAATTTGGTGTTTTTATATAAAATAAGGATTTAAATTAACAATTAAAATCTTTTACGACTTAGTTTGAAACCAGAAGGTGAAATCTTGTGTAGCTTGGCTGAATTGGGGACAACTAAGTTCAAGTTCGATGTGATGGCGTTTTCCAGTAGGTCGGCCTGCAAGTATGGATCCGTCACCTAAAGCACCCTCTCCACATTTCAATGTTGAAATGAATGTTGAAAAAATATTGGCAACCGATGCGACCATCTAATAAAACTTGCTTTCCCTACCAACGCATTCAAAAAGTCAAAAGGGGCATATTCTCGAGTCCACATTGTGGTCTCAAACATACTACTACGCATAAAATCACAAACAACTATGACCCCTGTCTGAGTGCAGAACTCATCAGTCGACCTATCGTCCATGACCGTACTCAAATCGTTTATTTAGTCGTACGTCCTCGATTTCGCTACTCCGTAAGGTAGAGCGTTAAAAGTAAATTGCGAATGAGTCGGGAGTGCTGCGACCCCAGAACAGATTGCAAAGTTAATAAACAAACAAACAAAAACTTGAACCGATTCTAAGATCACTTTTTATAGCATACTCACAAATACATCGCTATCTCTTGTTCTATCCGGGAATCCTATCGAAACTGATACCAACAAAATTTTGTTGTGGCAATAGGTGGTAATAGAGCTAATTCTGTTCAGTCTATCGCTGGAGCCAGGTCAATAGTATGGGTATTAAATCTTCAAAGATTGTCATGCATTATTGTACGTCTTCAATTGAATTGTTTGATACGAAGAAAAAAGTTCAACCACAGTAAAGTCTCTTGCTAAGACTATGTGAAATTGGGCGACTGATATATAGAATACGAAATATATAGAATGTTTGCCAAATTCCTTTGGGTTTTAATCGATCGATAAACGTGTTCACGATAGATTAGGGATTGTTTTATCAAAATTTTTGGTTACATATGTTTTATTCTGCCAGACAGTGCCAACTCGAGCCGAGTAGTATCACCTTGCCTAACACGATCTTCAAACAGGAGCGGTTTTGTGTTGTACGTTATTGTTTACCAGTTCAACACTTAGAATACCAAAAAAATAGGAGAAATGTTATAAATGGCTAAATAGGTTCAATCATTATAGCATTAGATAGTAAAAGATTTTGATAAAAAATCCAATAGAATTTACAATAATAGTATTTTGCAATGCATTTGCGTTTATCAAAACTATTGATGTGTGTTTGTAAGTCGAGAGGCGATAAAAAACCATCGAAATTCATTACTAAATCCATGAATCCTATTGTTAATATCTTATTAATTTTCTTCTGTAGTTAATGAAAGTTTTGACGTGTAGTTTGCAGAAATCCTTACGAGTAGTTTAAACAGGTACTGGGACAAATAAATAAATTAAAAAAGGAATATTTTATAAAAACAAACGTTTGTTTCTAAATTTTGAAATTTTAAAATATGTAATTATATTTTTTACCAAAATAACAAAATGTAATAAATTATTACCACAATAAAAAAAATTAACGTAATTTCAAATTGAATAAAACCAGAAAACATTTTCTGAGTTTACTTCATTAAAGCATGGACAACAGCCTTTACATTCAATGCTTTTAGATCTGTATAAGTTTGTCCAGTTCCAACAAATACAATCGGTTGTCCCGTGATGTATGTCATTGATATGGCAGCGCCGACTTTATCGTCAATCGTATCGAATTTGGTAAGCACTATGCCATCGATGAGATGAGGATTATTGTTGGAAGAATAATCAGCCAGCGCTTGATTGAATTTAACAAGTTGATCAACGGCTTCGTTGCCCACCAAAGCCTCACCCACGAATAGTACTAAGTCGGGTTCATTGACTTTGATCAATTTCGTAAGTGCTCTCATAAGTGGTTCATTATCTTGCATCCGACCCGCAGTATCAACTAAAACCACATCGATTTGCGCATCTTTTGCGTATCGTATCGCTTCCATAGCAATTCCAGCCGCATCCTTTCCGTAACCTTTCTCATAAAGATCAACCATTGTTCGGCCGCCATGCTTTGATGATGGATGCAATGCATTCAAATGTCTCATATGTGTACGAAGCTGCTCAACAGCTCCCGCACGGAATGTGTCACAAGCCGCAATCAAAACTCGCAAATTATTTTCGATTAACCAGAAACAAATCTTTGCTAGATTCGTTGACTTCCCCACACCATTAACACCACAAAACGACATGACATACGGCCGATTACTCTTCTTAGCTTCAAGGCAATCTCGAAGAATATCGATTCGGCGTTTCGGTGACAAAATTTGTACAAGCGATTCTGTTAAAGTATTTTTAACGGTAGTCGCGATTGTATCAAAAGTTCCCAAAACTTTGCCTTCTAATTTTGCTGCTACTGAGTCGCATAGTTTATATGCAATGTCGGATGCGACATTTTTTGCGATTAAATGATCCCGGAACTTGTCGAGAGCTGCATTCATATCCTCTTTCGTTAAATTTTTTGAACCAACCAATCCTTTGAAAATCGAGAACACACCACCTCCCGATTTAACAGATTTACGCGGAGACTCAGATTGATTGTCTGGAATATCATATTCAGAAACATCTTCTTCCTCGTCACTATCCTCTTCACTTTCAACTTCAATGTCACGGATCACACCTTGCATTGTGCCTACAATATCAGTTTCGATATTGAAATTGCGTTGTTCCTCATCCGGTTTATCTTTCGAGCGATCTAAATTTGGTAGATCTCGCGACGTTCCCCCCATCTCCCAAACGCGTGGTTTTTTACCTGCCTTTTCGGTTGGTACTTTTGGCGATTTTTTCGCATCGACCGGAGATTTCTTTTTGCCACCACTGCTGCTTAATTTTTCAGCCAACTTTTTACGATTTGCCAAAATCACATCTTCATTCAAATCATCATTCGCATTATTTACATTACTCTCAATTAATGGTTCCTTTTTATTATCAATTATTTTAACACTTTTCTTATTTACATTTTCCTTATCACCTCCCTTATGTTCAACCATTGATGCAACGGTCTTCTTCGATTTTTGAGAGTCCTCAAAGGTTCTCATTTGTTTTGGAAGTTTTGCTTGCATTTTGCTCCACTCTTCCGTGTCCCGTATAATGCGATAGTACTCATCGTCGAATTGAAATTTATAATTTATAGATTTCGAACTAACCAATTGATTTTTATATTTATCGCGAAACTCCAAATGGATATCATTCAAAAATTTATCGACATATGACAGCTTCAAAATTTTTTGAAATGCAACCACGAACACCAACTCAAATTCATTATCCAATTTATATTGCAACGTTAAACTATTGTGATCGAAAGAATTAATTCCTGAACGTTCCTAAAATATACAAATGGATATAACATTATGTTAATTTTTAATGTTCGATGTTCAATAGTACATCGCCAATTTTTACCTGCAAAATAACACTGCGAATCAGTGCATTCACGGATGTTGAAAATAATTCTTTTGTTTCACGAAAACATAATAGAACAATACCACCTTTGGTAAATATTGTAAATAAATCTAGCATTATGTAGAAATTATTCTGATCCGTGAATTATCAATTACAGCTGTAATTTTGGGGTTTTTATTATTTTTATGTACAAAACGTCTACGAAGACAGATTTTTTTTAAGTTTATTCCAACAAATCAACACACGTCACTTTTCTATTATGATTCGTTTATATAAAAATGAACGGACCAACAGCCCAACAACCCGAAATCTATGAAACGGTACCAAGAGCGGCGCGTCAGAATTCCTTTCACTTTTCCATCCAGAAAACTATGAAAAAAAAAATTTGAGAAAACAAATTTTTTTTTCATACTTTTCTTTAAGGACAAAGTAAAAGGAATTTTATTGGTGATACGCGTTGATTGTGTCTTGTGAAAAGCTGCAAAAAAATTACAGAAAGGAATTTCTTACCATCTGTAAGTTCACCAAGTGTTTATATAAAATCATAGAAGTTAAAGGTACAGAATGAGCCTAAGCAACTGTCAAGTGTCACAAATTCGGAGGGTAAAAGAGAAAGCATCTAAATCAACGGGATTACAACAACAAAAAATCTATAAGAACCCCACGCCAACAACCAAAATTGTTTCTATAATTTTTTCTGATATATAACTTAAATTAAGGATAAATTTACCTTTATTTAAATCACTAGCTTCTTAACACAATTTACATTTTATTTTATTTAAACACTTAGTAAACTTACTCTCTCTCTCTCTGGCACTATATCCCATCAAGGGATTTGGCCGCCTCACATGAGGTTTCATAATCATATTTTCATTTCGGATAATGAGTGATTAATTCATTGATCCTAAACCAGCCATGAAATTTTTCCTTGTCACCACCGGGAATCGAACAAGGGACCTCCGGTCGCTGGAGCAAGCATGCTAACCACTTTGCCACCGGGGCGGTAAACTTACTGATGGTAAGAAATTCCTTCTTGTATTTTTTAGGCGTATTTTGGCATTTTTTCACGATACACTTCATTTTGAACAAAATTCTCTAATTTTTGTTATCATATAATGCACCACTACATAAACAAATAACTATTTGATAAAGTTTTTATTATTTTTATGTATTATAAATAACAATTTTAAAAATTTATAATTTGTAATTTTAACGCGCAAAATTAAAACGTCACTTCGAACAACAACAACAACAACTGGTTTGACGGGTTCTAATAGCGAAATATGAGTAAACCATATGGATTTTTTATATAACCATCCTATTCTGGCTTGTGACAGATGAAATAGCAAATTTTATATGGGTAAAATATTGCCACCTATTCTTCAGTATTTAAACTTTTTTGTATAAAATAAAATGTAAATTATGTTAAGAAGAAAGTGATTTGTGGTAAAACTATCCTTATTTTGGATTATAAATAAAAAAAACGTTGGTTATTGTCGTGAAGATGTTACTTTGTTGTTGTAAGTTTTATTACCAGCGCAGCATTTTTCTTATTACTGTGGTACAGAAAGATTGGGTTGATTGTTTCATGTACTATGACGTGCTTAATTAAAAAAACAATGGTTGAACTCAATTAGCTTCAATGTACAAGATGTAAAATGTAAAAATTAGATTATTTGCTCATTACATTTTGAAACTAATTATTTTATGCCGCATACAAAAGAGAATCGGTAAATGTGTTTAAGATTCGAGCTATTCTTTTCTTCTTGGTAAACGAGCCAACGACTAAATTTGACGGCAATGAAAATAATATTAAGTTAAATAGCACCAATAACTATTAAATCTATAATATATTGTATATAAGGAAAGCTTTGAATAAAAATATAATTCAATTTACATATTTTTTAATTTTAACTTCCTAACTTCATTGCATTTGGTCGAAAAAAATTCTAAATATGGCCCTGTTGATTTATTAAGTGACAGCTAAAATTTAACGAAGGTTTCGTTGGGTTTCTTAAATGACAATTAAGTTTCACTGGGTAATAACATTGAAATGCCTATTATCGCATTCTTATTTTTTTATTAAGTTTTTATTCATGATTGAACCCTCTTTTAACATAAAAATAGTGCGCGCTATTTCTCTCGAAAATAAGAAAAAGTTAAAAATACGATTTGTTGTTGTGTTTTATATACAGCAGAAAATAAATTTTTGATGTGGTAGGAAGCCATATTTATTTTGCGTACATTTTTTTGTTTTCTACTTTATTTATTAAATTAAATTATTTTAATATGTTTTTCAGATTCTGTGATAAGTTTTAATGTTTTGTGATAAAGTAAAAATAGTGTTTTAGTGAATTTTGTTGAAAATTAATTTGTAGTTGTGGTGTAAACGCTATTTTCCTACTATAATACCTTAATTTTGTTTAGTTTATTTCCTTTTTCCATTGTGATGTTATAACATTTCGTGTATGTGTACATTTTAAAATATGAAACATGTGTAAATATAAAAATAGATAACAATATGAACAAATATGAAATTTCTCTAAAAGACATTCCACAATAAAAACAACTGATTATAAACGAACAGCTGTCACTTAAAATTATTATTTTAGAATGGCTGGAATATCAAAAAAAGGAAAACAATTGATTTCGTTAAAAATTCTTATTTTTTTATTAAGTTTTTATTCCGGATTATCTCATCATGGAAACGAGTCGGATTTAGAGTTTTCGTTAAATTTCTTAATCCTTCTTAACTCGACGAAAGTAGTTGGGTTAAATAAGATTCTATCTGTCAAAAGAAAAAATATAGTATTCAAAAATATATATATATATAGTATTATTATAAAGAAAAAATATAGTTAAAATAAATACGGGTTAAAATATTCACGAAACATTAAAATAGAGAAAAACTGACAAAAACATAACACCGCTTGAACTATTAAAACAAATTTAGCATGGAAACGATAGGGATTAGCTCGCCATGTTATTAACTCGACGAAACTCAACGAAACCCTTAACTCGGTCCATGGAAACGTAATAAATGACAGCTAAAATTTAACGAAGGTTTCATTGGGTTTCTTACTTAAAAATTATGTTTGGCTGGGTAAAATAACACTGAAATGCCATTTATCGCATTCTTGTATTCGGTAACTACGACGTTTCGTTCCCCTTTATCTATAAAATTTATTATTTTTATTGGTAAAGAGGAAACAAACGAAGAAGTTACCGGATTCAAGTTACCGTAGTATGGATATGTACTACATGATTCTAGAAAATTCTTCTTGACAAAGAAAACTGCAGCTCTCTGTAAACGGGCAAAATCAAATATACTTCAACATTTTTTTTCGAAGTTGCTTCACAATGAATGCAAAAACAATGAAATTTAGCAAAATCATTTTGCTCGCAGGGCAATCACTCATTTTTTAGTCACTACTAATTTTTCATTTGATTTAAAGTAGGGTGAAATTATTTTACAATTTTCTATAAATTTTGATTTATTACAAATAGATATAATAAGCTGTTCAATTTGTGTTGATAATAACGAATAATTCATGAATATATCTATATTTGAGATATAGATAATTAAAAATTACAAATGTGAATTTAAATTATTTTTTTGTGCAACTCAAAAAATTAAAGTAGTATACTACAAAAAAAAACAAGAGAAAAAAGTGCAAAAGTTGGTTTATCGTTTTTTTGTAGAAAAAGAAAAGAAAAACTATTTTTTTGCTTGCTAATGAAATAAATGATTTATTTTTACGATTTGAGTGTTAGATTATAAAAAAATGCATAAAATGGTAATTAAATTTAACTTTGATATAAAATTAATTTGGAAAACTACATAATTTTTCCGGTTGTGCGTTGTTTTGTTTTCTCTACATTCTATTTGATTTCTATTCCTATTCTATTTGATGAGTGCAATTATTTATTATAGAGAACTATTTTTTAAATTATTCATTAAATATTATTTATTGAATAAGCTTATTAATTAGTATTTTATTGAATGCATGATAAACATTTAAAAAATTCTCACACACAATATGAGATTACTTAACCTCGCAAAATAACAATCCATTAAAATGCTGTGTGTATGATTATCAAAAACAAAAACCATGCAATGCAGCCCACACAAAACAAACTCAAAGTGACATAAAGACAATAATGGCGGTATTTGCTAAATATACACAAATTCATTATAATTTCTGAATGATATACATAATATACATATTAAATTGAGTAGTTACATTCCTCTGACTAAAATTATTCAGACCATATTATTATTACACAGTTTTATGGACAATTTTCGTGAAACACAGTTTGGTACGTATGCTAGTGCTTTAAGATGCAATAAAACATGTGTTTGATGGCGTAACAGCTTAATTTTGATGTAATTTACATATTACATATATTGTGCTGTTAATTAAATTAATATCCACATGTACCAAATATTTGTAGGAACTTGAATTAGCATACACAAAATCAAAAACACGTGTTAACACTTTACTGGATTTCCGAATCAATGTGATTGTGTTGTTCGTTTTTGTTGTAATTTTAGGTTAAACAAAATTGATGAACATGGGATGATTCCTCCTCCGTATTATGTGTGTTGCAAATCAGAGGTGCCGTTGTTAACCATTATCATAATAATATTCCATGTGTAACCGCAAATCCAGATTATTAATGAATTACAATATACATAAGCATGTCGCACTAGGAAAGTTTTTAAAGCCACTGGAAACAAAATAAACTGTTCCAGCAAAACTATTCGACACCAATTTGGTTCGGTTGCGCGAAATAATGCAGAATAATCGATTCCACTGTTATTCTGTGGTATCGAGAAAATACAACACGTCTACCAAATCACTTTGAGTTTTTATACGACGTAATTTATTTCATTCGGCCCGTTGAGACGAGCTTTCTTTTACATATTTTTTGTTGTTGTTTCAGTGGTTGACATTTTTTGTAGCTTATTTGATCTTTTTGAGCGGTTGAGAGAAAGCTCGTCTAAACGGGTTCATTCTGTTTTATTTAGCATTGCCTTGCTTCCTGTTGGAATTTGCATTAAAAACCAAAAATATTAGCATAAAAGATTGGATTACGGGATCGGCCCCAATAAAAAGAATAATTTTCTTATTTTTAATTAGTAAGTTGTCATCTAAATTCTCGTGACATTTTCCCGTAGTTCCAGTTTAATTATTTTGTTATTGGAAGTTAACCCAATTCACACTTAATATCCTCCCGTTGCATATGTATTCCCTGAACAAATCCATCATTTTCGCCTTGTATTTCGATTCATTATCCTGCTGAAACATATAACGAAGATGTTGTTTTGAGGACAAAATACTCGCTTGTTATCGCCTTCGTTATCGGGCCGATTCTGGGATATAAAATTTTATGTTATGCTATTTTTGCGTTTTTCAATACAAATTTCAATAGAAAGCGAGGAAAAAAATAAAAGGAATTTTATGCCGGGAGATTCGGGCCTCGTTGTTCCTTCAATCCAAACTATTGTTGGTCGATTCTCACGACATAAAATTCATGTAATTTTATTCTATTTGAATTTGTATTAAAAAACAAAAACAAAGTGATATCTAATTTTAGATACTTGAATCGGCCCCGATATTCAATGCTAACATCATGTAGTCATGTAACCTGGATTAGGTTTATTTTGAAGATCTCGTAGGTTAAGATGTAGTTTTACTGTATAAACACTGGCAATTTTTGTAAAAATGAACTAATAGGAATAGGAATAATTTCATGAAATACATGTTAAAAGCGTTTTTATTCTGTTAACCGGGTTGCCACTTCCGTTCCTGTCGTTCAAATTTCGTTCATGGCAAAAAATTTTAAGTTTTATTTGAGACCGACTTCGAGATCTAAAATTTCATGTTATTTTTGATTGTAAAAAAGAATTTCATGTGTGTTAAAAGTGATTTTATTTTGTTCGAAGGTTTGGAAACTTCTGTTCCTGGTGGTGTCCAAATTTCGTTTCTCATAAAAAATGCAATTTACGAAGGGATAAATGACAACATCTATTTTATACCCCAAGAATCAGCCATCATCCTAAAAGAATCTAATATTCATTTCTAAAATTTCATATAATTTATTCTAACAAATCCTAATACGAAATGAGGGAATAAAATGACAACAGCATTTCCTATTGGCGCCGATTTCCTTATTCTAAATTTTTATGTTATTTTTACTTTCTTTTACGTAGTAAAATAAAAAAAAACTTAAAGCGACCTCGAATAAAACAATCATTCGATAAAACGATGAAATCTCAAAGCCCCGATTATACTTCCCATGAAAAGTACTTTCGCTTAAAACGACTTTCATATAAAACGATAGCCTATAACGACGATGATTTTATGTCCCAAATAATTAAAAAATCATGAAAAAAATTCATTTAAACCGTCGAAAATTTAGAAAAATATATGGACAAACATAGTGAAAATGAATTGAAGTAAGTGTTTGAGAAATCATTACAAATTATACAAGAGTAGGAGTTATAAGTACTTTTCATTCTAGACCCCTCGCCTCAAAATTTCGTTACTGACCAAGGTCCAAAGGGTACTGGCCAGTGAAACGTTAACATCTTTTCGCTCAGTTTCGTTAAAATATGCCTGTCACTTAACAGACCCAAAAATTGCGTGCAAACTGAAGGAAACGTCAAATACCAAATAAAAGCGTCCTCCATTTTTAAACGATCACGATTTTAAAATAATAACAAGGTAATTTAATGACGTATATTATATCTATCTGCCGTAAAAATTCATTCACGTAATGAAAATTAAACAAACGAAAATTTGCCGACCATTTATGTGCGTAAAGCATTTGACAAGTTCTGTTACAGCCGCACTAGACAAATTTTCCGTAACAAAAAACGTCGTTTTCCGTAAAGGTTCCCCCTACTAAGGGAAAAATTCCGTCTGGGTAAATTATTCTCGTTAGCTGCGTACCAATTGTCCGGTAAAAGTAAATTTTAAGTGAATTTTTCGGTAAATTTAATTATTTTTGAAAAACTCGATGGTAAACTGATTGAAAAATCTGTACTAAAATCGATTTTTAACGTAGTAAACGATTTACCCGACTATTGCTACGCAGCCTTAGAAGGTAAATAGATAATAGAAAACTTGCATACAAATTTGAAAAAATGATTAAAGTAGCTGGCGAAATTTTTTAGTAATATAAAGAATTTCATAGCAAATTGTATACCGATTATGGAAAATTCCACAAATTTCTAGAATAAGGCCCCAGTACCTCTTCCACGTTCGTTCCAGTACCGAAAACAAATTATTTGATAATAGGAATGGATTAGTAATTACACAATTTTGAAATCTAGCAGGCTGGAAAATGTTATAAAAAATGAAACATTACTCCCATGTTATTCTAGAGAAGCGAGACACAAACTTCGATAAATTATCGAAAATGTGATGTTATAACATGTCATTCCAGGACGATTGATTGTTCGCGATCAAATTTCATTCTTAAACTTTTCCATAAATTGGGAGATCTCAGTAGTTTTTGGTCGAAAGCGGTTCTGCATTTTTCAAATATCTGAAAATGTACTTTATTTAGACAAGAGTTTTACATCTCAAAAAAACTTACTACTTTATCTTGTATTGTGGTAATAGGTAGTCCGGTTCAAACTCCAGGAAATTAGGATTTTTCCTAAAAACGGGTATTAGTTCATCCATCATGGATGGTGGTACTAGAGTTTCCATTCCGGATATCCGGATTATCCGTCTATTTTAAAGCAATCTGTTATCCGGACAAATTTCTTTGAAATATTCGATCATCCGAATAACATCCGAGAAAACAAAAATAATAAACATACACGAATAAACTAGAATTTCACTGGTTTGACTGTTTTTAGAGAGAGTATACATATGTATATCCGAATGGAAGTCGTTGCTGATGAAAATGAATTGGAAATTAGTACGAACACAACAAAAGAAAATTTAAATTTACTACAAAAACAACTAGGCGATGCCATATCGTCAATTACTTACGTAAACCCCACATCGTCTGGCTCAGGAATTCAAGCTGGACTTAAAAAGGACTTTCAATTACTGGCTAGCACTAAAAGGCGATCAAATAATTGAATCGTATTATTCAATGCCCTTTTGACAATTAAACCTACATCAACTGCTACAGAAAGAGTTTTTTCAACAGCAGGAAAAATTAAAACTAAATTAAGAACTAAACTTAATTTTGAGGCGTTTGACACTTTAATTTTCTTGAAGTACGCATTTTAAAAAATGAAATAGTTTACAAAACTACATAATTATATTAAATTGGACGTCTATATATTATTTAAGTTTGCAATTAAATATTTTTTTTTATTTTATAAATGAAATTTTATACCAAATAATTTGAATATACCTGAATTACTTTATTTAGTTTATCACTGTTACAAAAATTTTAATTTTATTTTCATCAAAATGGTTTAAGTAGAAACTATCCGAATAATCCGGATAATTACTAGTAAACGTATTTGATATCCGGATATTTAATAACTTCGGATATTTGGAAACTCTAGGTGGTACATTATCCGCTTCGATAATACTATGTATTATGAGCGAGGCAACAAAGTAGATTATCCATCAGTGTTACACTTGTAAGACCTAAATCAAAGATGGAGTTGACTTCATCATAGAGGGACACTAGCATCATCGTTTGCTTTGTTTAATGGCTATCTTCAGCGCACCACGTGCCTCCATTTATGTTTGTTGTAGGATAGATAAAGAGTTGCTACTTCCACATTGGGAGTAGCGTCTAGCTCGATTGCACCTCCGCCACAACGATGTAATTTCCTCATTCCACCAGTCGGCCAGCGAACGTGGAACATGTTTGGGCGACCCTGCCTTTCAGCTGGATCGCTTAGAGTTAGTGGTGCTATTCCGGTTGGCGTTTGGAGCAGGAATCAGTAAATGTTTCCGCCAAACATGCTTATATTCCATTCCGAATTTTGAAATTTGCTCCTAGGGTGCGAACAACAAAGTTCACAATAAATGGCCTGGTGGTCGCTTGCACAGCACATCATCTAAGAACTGGCAAGGCGTACAGTAGAGCTTGTCCTGGTCTATTTGTTTAACTACTACTGTAGTAGAACGAACGCATTGAAATCTTCGAAAAATACTGTGGGACTACGATCTCTCGCATCGATAAGCAAACAACCTTGGAAGTGGGTGAATTGCCCAAATGGCTTGTTTTTAGGAGCAAAACAACTGTAGATCTGGATTATATTGACTTTTGCTCGAACATATCCGACAAAACTGCGAGCTTTTTGAATGGGTAACCATCGCATCTCCAGATAGCAGCCTTGTCGCTGTCACTAGCCCCTGCACCACCATCGAAGTTCCTATTCTATCCACTTAATATAGCGGCGACTGGTTTAAATTCATTGCCGCCCTGGTGCCAAAATGGTCAGCATGCTTGCTTCAGCGACCGGAGGTCCCGGGTTCGATTCCCGGTGGTGACAAGGAAAAAATGTTCACGGCTGGTTCAGGATCAATGAATTAATCACTCATTATCCGAAATGAAAATATGATTATGAAACCTCATTTGAGGCGGCCAAATCCCTTGATGGGATATAGTGCCAGAGAGAGAGAGGTTTAAATTCATGTATATGTATATAATACGAGTTATTTATTTTCTATGGTCTTTTTTGTGCTGGGAACTTACCCCTACCAGTAATTTGGTTTCTGACAGCTTCCCAATTTGTCGCACCATACAGCGGTTCGCTTCTACAATCTTTTGCCTTGTGACTAACTGACGCATCTGAAGCAACGGTTTGACAGGTCATAATCGAATTTTGCATAAGACCGAATTATGACTAGGTTTCCAGCATCTCACTGGGCTTACTACTTTACTTCATGAATACTTATAGCAGAATCCGTATAGGTCTAATCTAGCCTATACGAATATCCATTTTTTGTGCTACGGCCTTTGATACACAATATTCTTATCGAGGTTTTCCCGCATTGACTCTCGAGATGTCTCTACCTTACCGCACATCGAATTGATATTGGCACTACGGTTTGCCGTATTTGCAGCCGTAAGTATAAAAACTGATTTTATTATTTTCAATATCTCTGCAGCGAGATAAACTTTTGGTTTTGATACCGATGAACTTGTTGTGCAGCTGGCCTTGATGGTCTTTCACGGCGTTTTCTGTGTTTCCTCTTAATGTTCTGCTCCTCATTATCTATTTCTCTATTAAAAGTATCTTCAGTGCTTTTACCTAATGTAAACTGTGCCACTGCCTTTGCTTAAGATGCAATCGCTCTTCAGTTCTTCTGCACTTTCTCGAACTTTCTTATTACGTTTTTGATTGTTTTCTTTTCCGACTCTTGACAGTGGTATCATCATTATCAGAAGGGGAAAGACAACCTGATGGCCTTTTCTCTTTGGTTGAACTTTTCTGATTAAAACTTTCCGTCTGCTCGATCTGAACCTTGTTTTCAGTTTGCACGAAGATGGCAACACATTTCATTGGCTTGAAAATGGTGGCTTAAGATTGGTGGGACGTTTTCTGGGCTGGGCAGTGTTACAACGTCCGTGATACTTGTCGGTTCAATGCGAGCGGAATGTTTGCTTCTTGCAAACGCATTTCCGTTTCCTGTTTCGACTGCTATCGCACTCCGTCACCAGTACTTAGGTACCGAATCCCTGCACCGTAACGATGTTTTGGTTGGTTACCCGGCCACCGGAAGTAACAGCTTCCAGAAGAGCTTTTTCGTTTTTTGCAATGATTAAAAATAAAATAATTGTAAATAAAATTTCAAACCAAATTTGTTCAGATATTTTAAATTTTACTGGAAATGACGAGTTTTGATGAAAAAAAACATTTCGCCGAAATTCGGCATCTACAGACAAGGCTTCATATTAAAGCTTTTTCCATAAATTGGGAGATCCATGCGAAATGTGGTGGACTAGAAGTGCCAGCTTCCGTAGACAATTTTTACCAAAAATCCGGTAGGTTCAATTTTTCGCTTAAGAAATTAATTGTGTATTTGAGATCTAGATTATGTACATTTGCCTTAAACGAAAGTTGGGTGTTGGCTACAACAATTACACATCTCCATTTTTTATTTGTTTTCCTGATTTGATTTCGATTTGTTAGGTTATCAACCGCAGAAATCAAGCGCAAATTTAAGTAAAAACAATTTTTCTTTAAATAAAATTTGTTTTTTAAGGAAAATTTCTCCTGTTTAGGATAAATTGTGTATAAAAAAAACTCAAATTTAAAAATCCCGTTTTGTGAGTATAATTTTATTCGATCATCCAGTGAAATCTAATGCCTGCTGCCTAGAATTGGATTATTTTTTCACTAAAATATGCTCAGTCCCTACACTGGATTGTTTAAATTTGATTTTACAGGAAACTCCAAGAACACGATTAATTCGTTCCGTGTTCTTTGAAACCGTGTTGTTCGACAGTACAAAAAAGAAAAGAGAAAACATTATGTTTTATTTTTTTGTTATAGTAAACAAAAATAAAATAAAAAATGATGAAAATCGTATTATTTGAAACCGTGTAATTCGAGATAGGGGTTTCCGTGTTCTTCGGAACCGTGTTTTTCGAATACCGTGTCCTTGGAGGGTTACCTGTGTTTCAATCTGAAATGTTACTCTTTCTTATTATTTTCTTTTATTCGCTCTTGTAAATATATGACAAATCACTCTAATTTGATATTACTTTACATTTCTGTGCATTAGTTTAATAGCGTTCAATTTAATAAACTGTCATTACCCAATTCTTTCACGACAATGTAGAAAATGTTTTGTTTTACTGCTATGTGAAAAGGGTTTCTTTATATAAATATTTTTTGACATTAGGATCGATTTTCGCTAATAGCGGTCGATTCTCATGACATATAATTCCCGCCATGTTATTTTGTTTTCTTGCTTCCTATTACAATTTGTACGGAAAATACAAAAATAACAAAGTTTTAGATCCCGGAATCGGCCCATTCTTCACAGTATCTATCTTATTTTATGTTATCCATAACATACCTTACAATCTTATATGATTTTGATCTAGAAATATGTATTAAAATATTAATTATTTATAGGCATCGAAAAGTCTGAATTTTGACAATGATGATGATGATGAAGTTGAAGATTCTTCAGGGTCAGATTTTGATGATGATGAAGATCCAGATACAATTGAAGTACCAGGTAAGATATTTATTTTATAAAATCGCTAGTTTTGTTGTCTTTAGTTTAAATGCCACAAATAATTTTAAATCTATATAACCTCATTGACTATTTGCAATACTTCGTTGTTGGCTTTGTATGAAGTAATTAACGGATTTTTTTTTATGGTGGAGACATGATTTCGCATTTTTTAATATTTAAATAAAGCGAGTTTCGATTATATCACCCATTTTCCATAAAAATAAAAACAAATTACACATTACCTGTTGTATGTCGAATTTATAAATGCGTAGGGGTATAACAACAACAAAAAGTCAGAATTACGACAACCTTAAATGCTTTAAATAAAAAAACGTCTCGTGTTGTAAATCATACGCTATCGGCGGAGCGTGTATCCCCTAGAGGGTGCGTCCTTAATGGTAGGGAGGAAATAATACTGCCCGTGGTCCAGACGCAAAGACCAATGCAATTGCAAACACACTGAAAGGAAATATTACTTCAGGTGGAAGTACAGGTTTTAATCTGGAAATTTCCTTCTTAAAGAAGGCCAGTTCCATGGGTTCCCACTCAATCGTTGTCTATTTGCAAATAAAAAAAAATCAAATTAATGAACATGTAACCAGTAGTGAAGGCACAGAACACTTCCTATATCTATTATTTTAATACTCTTAATTTTTTCATTGTAATACCTTTTTAACCTATTTCCCGTGCGCGTATCTTAATGAAACATGTATCAGGTGAAAGGTATTTTTTCATAATATGTGCAGAATATATGTTTTATTAAGGAACGTACGTGCACGGGAAATAGGTGTAAAAGCCAAGTAAAGTTTTATTTATACTGTAAATTGTTTTTAATCACATACGCTCTGTCAAAACACTGTGCCCGTGCTGTTCATCAAAGATAACGGGGGAAAAAATTCATTTTTTTCCAGTGCAGATGTTACTTTCTTCTTTATTCTGCTTTTTTTACTTGAGCTGTCAAGTGCAAATTTAAGAAGCGCCGTTAAAAAAAAACAAATATACATGGTTCACAATAGACCTACAATTTCAAATTCAAATATGCCAAGAAACAGAATAACTATGTTACAGTACACATCTTATAGACTTGCTATTCAAGACGGCTTTAGTATTTTACATCATGCACAAAAGTTGTTCTTGCAATGGATTGCTGATATGTATGTTCGCATTGAAGGATTTATATTATACATTTTATTCGTAATAATCAAAGAAATCTTCGTGCTCAAGTCTATAATAATTTGACAGATTTTTCGAACTTACATAAAAATGGTGGTGATAATATTGTTGCCGTAGGGCGAAGAGTTGTTTTACCATCATCTTTTTTTTGGTGTGCCAAGAAATATATATCAAAACTATTTAAACGCTATGTCAATTGTTTAACATGTTGGCAAACCATCTATATTCTTAACCATGACTTGCAATCCACGTTGGCCGGAAATTATTGAGTCCATTGATAATGTTGAAAGTTTAATTTTCGCCGGGCAATTGTTGTTAGAATTGCATTGAATTTTCTTAGGAATGCATTAGCATTATGGGAAGAATTTAAAAAGATTTAAGTGAAGATTTTCTCCCAAATCATAATGAAAATGGTTTATTTAATTTAGCAATGCTTGAGTTAGATGAAATATTTATGTCACATAATACACCCTGTCAACAAGTTGGTCTTCCAACACCATTGCATGTACAAGTGATCATGTGATCTCGAACGCGCGCTTCTCGTTTGAGATATGAATATTTGACTTGGCACGTAAGTCATACTGTGTGCATTTGAGCGCGTGCTTGCCGTTTAAGATTTAAAAATTAACCACGTATATGAATTTACTTTATTTTTGATAAAAGTGCATCAAATTTACATCTTAAAAAATCTTCTTAATCATTTTTTAACCTAAAATTCAATAAAATGTATTTATGTGACTGATTATTCAGTCACAGGTCAGCTAGTAATACTCTGAGTATGGAAAGAACAGATAGAATGATTCTTATAGAAAGTGTTATACAATTAGAATCAAGGATTCAAAAGATGGAAAACACTCATCAGAAACCTAATATCAATGTTGCCGAACCGATAAACAGCTATAAAGACTATGCAACGGACTAAGTCGAATTGAATAAAACACAGCCAAAAAAGAGGAACCTCAACAATTTGAAGAATCCAGGAAAACGCTACATTGAAATCAGACAGAATATTAAACGAGTAGCGACCTTTAAATACAAGTTCCAGACGTAGATAACTACATAAAACTTAGTTTCTCTCTTAATGTGAAGGGTAATACATGGTACACATACGATGACAACCAGTCTCGTTCAATAAAAGTTATAGCCAAAAGGCTGCATCTAAGAAGAAGATATAAAAAATATTTATGAGATTAGATACATCTATCTTAAATATTCAAGTCCTAAGAACAATGCAAATGATGCCAGTAGTATAAACGCTCATAACTATTGCAATAGAGACCCAAATCGTGTCAAGATCGCAGCTAAATACCTTACAAAGGACTGTAAAACCTTCAGAAAGTTCAGCAAAGGGTGTGAACTGTGGTGAACTACATCCCGCAAGCTACAGAGGCTATATATGTAATTGCCTAAGATCTTCAGAAGATGCGAAATGATAAGAAAATAGTAAATGATAAACGCATACTAGCATACTAGTAGAGCCAAGAAACCCGAAGGAAACAGAAATCAAACCTTCATACCAAACGCATCAAAGTACAGGCTTCCAATATTCCGAAGCGGCTAAAACTGGAACAAATAAATAACGTCTCTGGCCACTATGGTCGAATGTTTCAAAAAACTTTAGACAGAATGAATGAACAAGAGCAGAAACAAGACAAAGCTATTGGATTAGTTATCCAAAGGCTCACAAAACTAGAAAACAGCACCAAGTAAGCCCCTGCAAGAAAAGTATTAAAATGTATCACATTAAATTAGCATGGAACACCAATAGGCTATTACAATATCAGCTAGAATTGCAAATGCTCTTGAACATCCAAAAAATATTTGTCTCTCACGTATTTCACAAAATACATCCAGAGTGTCGATTTTGTACCAAAAATTAGAGTGCGAGCTGGCGAGGTGAACAATAATTTTGTGTACTTATACACTGTATAGAATACTTTTTTATATTTGTATTGTATTTTTTCCCTCATTTTGTTCGTTAATTCTACCAATGCCTTCTAAACTACAGGCCTTTTACTACTCTCATTTTTCGCACATGACGTCAATTTAAGTCTAAACCGAGACTGCGCAATAATAATTTCAAGATATATGCTCATGCCACACGAGCATTTTTTGTATTTTGGCATTTTTTTTCTACCAATGTTTTGCTCTGCTCTCTCTTAAATAAAATTTTAACTAAAATGAGTCAAAAATGTCCTTGAAATATTTTTTATTTCATTTATGTTTGAGTTGTGTGGTTGAACAGAAAATTTGTTTAAGTCGCAATTAAAACTTGTATCATAGCTAAACGGGGAAAGAAACGAAGAAAAATGCGGCATTTTTTTTTTACGTGTGGCATGGGCCATTTACACTAACAACGCAACTAGAGAAAACAACAACAACGTCGACTTAGCGTGTCGTCATCATTTGGTGTAAGCGGCCTGTAGTTTAGAAGACATTGATTTTACTAAGGCAAGTAGCAAAATAAAAAGTTCCGGTTGAACCGGTTGAATATTTATATTGATGACGTATAATACCTCACCTCTTCTACTCGCTTGCTTTTGAGCAGTGGAACCGATTATTTAATGTTTCATTTTCAAATATTTAAACAATACGAAACCGCATTTGACACATCAATTAAAAAAATATATACGAGGGCTGCCTTTTATATTTCGGGATTAGAGAACAAAAACAAATATTAATCATCGAAAATCGCTTTATTGTTTTTCAAAATATTCCCCATGAAGATCTATACACTTTTGCATGCGTTCGAACCAATTGTCGAAGCACTTTTCCACTCTGATTGAGGTATCTCCAAAACATGCATTCTGAACGCAGCAACCGCTTCAGGTGTCGAAAAACGTTGACCTCTCAGTTTGTTTTTTACGTACGGGAATAAAAGAAGTCATTTGGTGACACGTCAGGACTTCATCAAATCGATGTTTTAAGAATTGAAAAATGCAGTTGTTTGAGCCGATGTGTGAGAGCTCGCATTGTCGGGGTGAAGAGTGATCCGTCTTCGGCAGTTGGTTTTCCTGATTTCTTGGAAGACAACTGGCAAACAAATGGTTGTGTACCACTCAGAATTGACTGTTCTGCTGTGTTCTAGTGGTACGGTTGCGACATGTTCATTTTTTCCGAAAGAACAGGCGATCATTTGCTTGCAAGTGGTTCGTGCGCGAACAACTTTTGTTGGAATCGGCTCATCTTGATACACCCATACAGTCGACTGCTGTTTACTTTCGGGCTCATACGCGTAAATCCACGATTCATCACCTGTCACTATGTCATAGACGTGTTTTGACGCACCGCGATCGTATTTTTTGAGCTTTTCTTTCGACCAATCGACACGAGCCTTTTTTTGAGCGATTGACAAATTGTGTGGGATTCAACGCGAACAAATTATTTCGACATTCAAATGTTTATGCAATATTGAATGTATGCTGGTCCCACTAATGCCTAAGGTTGTCTCAATCTCACGATGACGATGTTGCAGTATCAGTTCGCGCACAGCATCAATGGTTTCAGGAACAACAACTGATTCTGAACGACCTTCACGAAATTCGTCTTGGAGTGAACTACGACCACGATTGAATTCACCGTATCATCGATAAACACTGGTCCTTGTTGGAGCTTCATCGCCAAAAATTGAATTAAGTTCATTCATGCACTCTTGCTGCCTTAATCCACGTCGAAAGTTGTAAAAAATAATCGCACGAAAATGTTCACGATTTAATTCCATTTTTTCGCCGAGATATTGAGTTAATGAGTACTGTAAACAACACAAATAGCGCTCGAATGTCAAAACGTTCTGAGTACGTATAATCTCCAAAATGTCAAACTTTACGATAGAGCTATCAGTTGCCAGATTGCAACACTAGGGTTGTCCAATCCCGAAATATAAAAGGCAACCCTCGTAAACAAAATGCCGCGCATGCGCTCAAGCAAACCAATATTAATAAAATAACCACTACTATGTTTTTCCGGTTTGATCACCTCGCGCTGTCATTTTTGGTACAAGATCGACACTCAGATAACACTGCAAAATGAGGAAGCGCTATACTAGTTAAAAACAACATTTACCATTTCAAAGCGAGATCAAGACTATGTAGTTTCCATAAAGAGGTAAAAAGCTATTCTACGTTTTCTAAGGTTACGAGAAAAGATTGATTGATTTTAGTCATCACTAAATAATTTCTCGTGATAGAGGTTTCTTTTATATTAATTGGTTGATGAAATTGCGATATAAAACGCGTACTGTTTACGTGACGTAGAATGCAAATTTATACATGATAAATGATACATAAACTAATGGTGATTTCCTTTCCATAGAAAAATTGAAATTAGATCAAAAAAATCAGTGTTAACCGGCACACTTTTAAATTGACGACCATGCTCAGAAACACACTTTTTTCAATTGTTTATGACTACCATATGAAATTGAACGTCATTTATGTTTGGAAGTCAATTATCACATTTTCTCACAGTTTTTCCATGAAAACTTGCGACAGTCATAGCCGTCATTTGCTCATCACTCACAACATTTATTCTCTTCCCAGAGCAAATGACGGCTATAGCCGTCATTTGCGCGAACGTGGTAGGACGGTTATAGTTGCCATTTGTCCTTGTAGGCGGAAATATATCGAATTGGTAAACATGAAAAATCAAAACAACAAAAAATAATTGATATGTTATCTGGAATGTTATCGATGTATTACTGAATAATTTACAAAAAATTCATTAGAACACTTCGTACGAATGATGTTCCTTTTTTTATTAATTAAAATATGCAGGACGGCTGTAGTCGTTATTTGCTTACATATAACCAAAAATCCGACGGCTATAGCCGTCATTTGTGGCAACGGGTTAATGTGATAACTTAGAATGATACTTCATTTAAATTTATTTCACGGGCAGTCATTTTTTTGATCCGCGAGCAACATTTTGTTTGGAAAGAGTTCAATATAAGTGTTTCAACCTCATAAAAAATTAAAAAATGCATAATCTAAATCTTTTTCAACGCTTCCACAGTTAGAAAATATGTCGTAATTATAGCTACCACATCACTCAATAAGGCAGCACTAGGCAGCTATAACTACTAAAAAACATTTTTCTGCAAAAATTTGACTTTATTCATTGACATAGTTTCATTCATACATTCATTCACACGCTTCTGTAAAATTTCGACACCTTTTTCATCTAAGTCTTCAGCATTTGACGCAAATCTCTTTCTCTGAATAATTTTTTTGAGGTTAAGAACAGGTAGTAATCACAGGGAGCTAGTTCTGGAGAATACGGTGGATGGGGAAGCAATTCGGACTACAATTGGTGCAATTTTGCTATCGTAGCCAACGATACGCACACGGTACATTGTCTTGGTGAAACAGCACTTTTCTTTTGCATTTCAGGTCACTTTGCAATTTCTTCCGTCAGTCTCACCAACTAATCAATAATGCCATGTAATATTCGCTGTTGATGGTCTCTCCTTTCTCAAGATAGTCGACGATTAAAATAACTTCAGCATCCCAATAAATGGTGTCTACCGGCCGACATTTGCGTGTTTGGTCTCTTCGAACGGCTTTCACCGGCTGCTGGCCGCTCACCTGATTGACGTTTTGACTGGAGGAGTGTAATGTATACAAGTTTCATGCATTGTCATATACAGACTCAAAAAATTCTGTTTATTACGGTTAAATATTACGGACAAATGTTCGTGCAAAATAGTTTGCTTTCTGATATCTTTAATGTTTCAGCTATTTCACACAACTCACTTTACGGTTTTCCAAAACGATTTTGTGTAATTTTTCATTTTTTCTGATCTAACTGCCGAATTCTGGCAACCCGAGCATTCAACATCATTTGTGCATTTTGTACAGTCTATTTATAAAAAACATGTTGATGTCGAAAATAGTATTACAACATAATTCTAAACTGCTAGAATTGCTCGATTTGCGGCTGGTTTTCACTAATTCTTGTTTATTCTGCGTACAGGTATTATTTGTCTCATTTTATTTTGAGTTTTCAGCGGCTGAAAAAGTCACAGAAACAAGCCAATATCATAATACCATAATTAAATTGTTCATTTTTTTATTAGGATTAAGAAAACTAATACGTTACGCTTGAATTCTTCTCTCTAAAATTGCAATTTTTATGATTTAGGAGAGATTGCAAGTGTCACTTCTATAGACAACTTTAGGTTAACAATTTTAATAATTATACTTCTCTTGTAAAGTGAAGTGTATTTACTTGAAAATTGATTGTTGAACCGAAGGCAATTCAAATTTCAATTGTGAATTCTGTAAGTGTTTATATTTATTCCGGTTTATCGTCGAGTTTTTTAGAATTCCCATTGTTCTATAACAATTAGAGAATTTTAAATAGCAAAAATTCAGTTAAAATAATACCAGGGGGGCTACTATTGAAATCGACCGCCGTCGATTTTTGTTCGTTGTTTATATTCAGCAATAGTAATTACTACACTGATTTTTCGACATCCCATAAGATATCAAACCGTCAAACTATGACTAGATAATAATTGTGCGTGCGACAAAGTTCGAATTTTCATACCATTCATTTTTCGATATATCTACATCATTGTTGCTTGTGTCGTAAGAAATTATTGACGATAAACACTTTTCGAGACAATAGGTAGTTTTTTAGCCAGAACTCCAGAGGTTTCAGAACTCTAGTGATGAGAAGAATCTTCATATTATGTGGTCCTATCTGTGAAAGCAACTGATACATTTTGGTATCCGCACTCAAATTAACCTTTAATTTATTAACTAATTTGTAAATTTTAACTTGAAAAGGTGTTCGAACCTTTTAATTTTACCCTGCCTAAATTTAATATAAATTTATCATTTCCGAAAATAAGGAAATTATTCATTCTCATTTTTATTTTTCTCATACAATTACATGTTCCAAAATGTGCAAAAGGTAGAAAAAGTAAATAAAGATTATTTATGTCTATGCTTAAAATTATCTCGAATTCCAAAATGTATGTAAAGTTAAAAAATGTAAAATTAAAGAAAATACATATTTAATACTTTAGATTTTCCAACGCGCATGGCCGAAACACAAAATAAAAAATCTTAAAAAATAAATAAAAAAAACCGGTAATATTACAAATGGCGATTGTAAAGAAAGCGCCTTAAAGCATTTCCTTGTATTTGTCTCAACTTAAATTTAATTAAATAACTTTGTTAAATAAAAAGTTAACATAAAAATGTATTACTTAGGTGGCGGAAAAGATTTGGCTACCGTTATCGGAATGGGAAAAGGTGAAGCCGGTGAAGGGTCGTCAGTTTCAATACCAGCATCGAACGTGTCCGCAAAAGCAACTGGTAAACTACCAAGTGGACTAGTGACAAAAGCTAATACAGCCGGATATGACATAATAAAGCCAACTTTTAGTCAAGGCATACGTAAGTAAAATTTTATTAATTTACAAAAAAGTATAAAATTAAAATATTGATACAACAACAATAAAATAAAATATAGCTGCTCCATTTGGGTTAGGACAAAATCCATTAATGATGGGAAATGTTAGTATGGGAAACCAAATATCTAGTTTTTATCCTAATAATATGAATCATATGACTGCATCTCATACATCACAAGGTATGTAAAGAGATACGTATATATGAAAACATAAGTTTTGTTAATTTTATTGATTTATATTTATACATACATAAAGTAAATAAATATTTAAAATTCAAAATTTTTCTTTGGTAAGGTTTTGGTGGTGGAATGGGAGGTATGGGAATGGATATGGGAATGTATAATGTTCCTACAAATAATTTAACCGATCAGGGAAAAGTTCAGCAGTTGCAGTACGTGATACAAACGCTTCTAGCAACAAATCCCAGTTACTTAACAACCGGCATACCGAATAAATTATTGCAGCAACTTGTCATGTCAGATCCTACTAAAGTTATGCAAGCCCTTTATGTACGTACATATTTAATAAATAATATGAATACATGTTTTACAGTTTTATTTAATTTAATAGATGAACCAACCACAAGAAGAAGAAGAGGCCGACGACGAAGAAATGGGTGTCGCAGAAACTTATGCAGAATACTGGCCATCGAAATGTAATTTAATTTTATTCCTTCCTAAATAATTTATTGAATTTAATTACATGTAATCTGCATAATTTCAGTGAAACTGGGGAAAAAACATCCAGATCCAGTTGTGGAAACAGCATCGTTATCCTCTGTTGAACCGACTGAAGTTTACTATAAACTCTCAATTCCATCAGATACAATTAATTCAGGTCTACTCAGTGCGCTGCAATTAGAATCGATAACATATGCATCACAAGCACATGATCATATTTTGCCGGATGGTACTCGTGCTGGATTTTTAGTAGGAGATGGTGCAGGTGTAGGCAAAGGTCGTACTATTGCTGGTATAATACACGAAAATTATTTAAAGGGCCGCAAAAAGTCGATTTGGGTGTCAGTTTCAAACGATTTAAGATATGATGCTGAACGTGATCTACGTGATATTGGCGCTGGTAAAATAGAAGTACACCCATTAAATAAGGTAAAAAAATCGGTAAATTTTAAACCGCACGTTAAATGTAATTTTGCTATCGTTTTCAGTTGAAATACGCAAAAATTTCATCCCAAGTTAATAATAACGTTAAAAAAGGTGTGATATTTAGTACATATTCAGCGCTTATTGGTGAATCCCAATCAGCAGTTGGAAAATATAAATCGCGATTAAAACAACTTTTACAATGGTGTGGAGAGGATTTTGATGGGTGTATTGTATTTGATGAGTGCCACAAAGCTAAAAATCTTTGCCCAACTGGATCTAGTAAACCAACTAAAACCGGTTTAACCGCATTAGAGATACAAAATAAATTACCAAAGGCTAGAGTAGTTTACGCTTCGGCTACGGGAGCTTCAGAACCACGTAATATGGCCTATATGGTTCGTTTGGGTATTTGGGGTCCCGGAACACCTTTTCCTACATTTAATGATTTTATTTCGGCCGTGGAAAAAAGGTAACGTAACTTCCTTACTCCATCGGACTTTGACTTTACTTGCAACATTTCTGTCGATTCAATGTGAACCTTCTATTTTCTTTTCTTCTTTGCTGCTATTTTTGCTAGGAAAAGATGCATTTAAGCAAGCAAGCTATAAATTTAAATAAAAATTTTGAAATAAATATCGAGTGGCTTTGAAATAATAGAAGAAAAGATAAATAGAAGATGTACAAGGAATCGGCACCATTATTTTGCTAAATTTATTTTATAAATTTTTTACTTTACAGAGGCGTTGGTGCCATGGAAATTGTCGCTATGGACATGAAACTTCGTGGAATGTATATCGCACGACAATTGAGTTTTCATGGCGTTACATTTAAAATTGAGGAAGTCCCGTTATCCCCCGAGTTCAGAAAAATTTACGATGAATCTGTAGAACTATGGGTGGAAGCGATGCAGAAAATTACTGAAGCAGCCGAATTAATTGATGCCGATAATCGTATGAAAAAAACGATGTGGGGTCAGTTTTGGTCATCGCATCAACGATTTTTCAAATATTTATGTATTGCCGCAAAAGTAAATCATGCTGTTACAGTAGCTCGTGAAGCAATTAAATGTGGCAAATGTGTTGTAATTGGGTTACAATCGACTGGAGAAGCTCGGACCCTTGAACAGTTGGAGCGAGACGAAGGGGATCTAAACGATTTTGTGTCTACAGCTAAAGGCGTATTTCAAAGTTTAGTAGAAAAACATTTTCCAGCACCGGATAGAAATAAAATACAAAGGTTACTTGGTATTGAACCGCCTTCTGTGAAAAAGCCAATTTTTACAATTGATGAAGAATCTACGTCTAAGGAAAATTTGAAACGTAAATCAATTCGCCAGGCGGCTCAGAAACCAAATAAACGCAGTAAAAATTCATCTGATGGTGACGAGGGAAGTGATGATTCCGAAGTTGAACGTCAGTCGGATGATTCAGAATTTAAGGTGTCCCCCTCAGAATCTGAAGAAGAAAGTGATAACGACGCTGATAGTAATCGTAGCAGTGATTTTAATCCATTTTACAGTGATTCAGATTCAGATGCTGACCCTTGGGTCAGTCGTTCGAAGGCAAAGGCAAAAAAGAAACAAAAAAAAACTGAAAAACCAAAAAAGAAGCCGGTCCAATCAACACAAGATAAAATCCAAGACTTAATGATAAAAAAACAAGGAGAAGTTAAACCGATTGGTATTGCAAATGGTATCGTACATACGCATACGGGTCCTCCGCCGAAAGATGCTATTGAACGTGCGTGCCAAATGAAAGAACAATTATTAATAAAGATTGAACGCTTAGGTGATCGATTACCCCCGAACACGCTAGATCAATTGATTGATGAGCTGGGTGGACCAGAAAATGTTGCCGAAATGACAGGTCGGAAGGGTCGTATTGTACAAAATGAAGACGGTCAAATTCAATATGAAACAAGATCAGAAACCGATGTTCCTTTAGAAACGTTAAATTTAACCGAAAAAAAGCGATTTATGGATGGGGAAAAGGATGTCGCTATTATTTCAGAAGCGGCATCAAGTGGTATATCCTTACAAAGCGATCGGCGCGTAAGAAATCAACGTCGACGTGTGCATATAACTCTTGAGCTTCCATGGTCTGCAGATCGAGCAATTCAGCAATTTGGCCGAACGCATCGTTCGAATCAAGTGAACGCACCAGAATATATATTTTTAATATCTGATCTGGCTGGAGAGAGACGTTTTGCTTCTACAGTTGCGAAACGGTTAGAATCATTGGGTGCTCTAACACACGGTGATCGCCGTGCCACTGAAACTCGTGATTTGTCACAATTCAACATAGACAATAAATATGGTAGATCGGCATTGGAAGCCGTTATGAAAACAATAATGGGTTATGAACAACCAATTGTTCCACCGCCTCAAGATTATAAAGGGGAATTTTTCAAGGATATTGCAGGGGCACTAGTTGGTGTTGGTATAATTGTTAATAATGAATCTATGCCAGGTGTTCTAAGTTTGGACAAGGATTACAATAATATTTCAAAATTTTTGAACAGAATATTGGGTATGCCGGTTGAGTTGCAGAATCGTTTATTTAAATATTTCACCGACACATTAACAGCGATAATTGCACAAGCAAAGAAAATGGGGCGTTTTGATTTAGGAATTTTAGGTTAGTTTATATTGATTATAAGTTATTTTATATAATTCTAATTTTAAGGAATGAAATCGAATTTTTAGTGATGAGCAAATTATAAGAAAATTTTTCTCCTTTTGTTATTCAGATTTAGGAGCAGCCGGAGAAAATGTGACTCGAATTAAAATTTCAAGATTTTATAGAAAGCATTCAACAGGCGTTGCGCCGATCGAAGTACATGTGGTGCAAGTGGAACGTGGTATGGCGTGGCAAGACGCGATAGATAAGTAAGTTTAATTAAATCTACTACTTTCGTAAACTCCTGGAATTCTGTCAGTGAAAATTTACATCAGTTAACAGTTAATCTCACTCTAACCCCTATTGTAAATTAAATTCCATAATATTTTCGTGCTGATTTCTTCCAACCTTTTCTCCTAAGGTGGGCAGACTTAGAAAGTGGCAAGGAAGGATTTTATGTATCACACCAAGCACGTAACGGGAAACAGACTGCCATATTATCTGTTGCGCTAGAACCAGATTCAAAAAAGAAGAAACATGACATTACTAGTAAAATTAAGAAGGAACAGATGATGTTTCAAATTTATCGTCCTAATACTGGTTTACAATTCCGCACCGAATCCCTTGCTGAATTGGAGAAAAAATATAAGAAAGTTTCAAGTGAAGTGGCTGAAGCACCGTGGTCCCAGCAATATGATTCCTCAGTGAATACTTGTTCACATGCTTATTGGCGCGGAAATTGTCGGAATGTGTCTTTAGGTTTAGATTGCGAGGTCGGTTTGAGGAGACGTACGTATACGGTATTATCTGGATCTGTGTTATCGGTGTGGGCACGTGTTGAGAAAATCTTAGCAACAAGGAGTAGTGGTGCTAACAAAATGCAGGTGATTCGACTTAAGACTACAGAAGGTATGAAAATTGTTGGTACATTGATACCAAAAAATTGTGTTGATATTTTGATGCAAGAAATGGGTCAAGACTGTGAAAAGGTGGAAGAACAAACTTTTGACAAGTAAAGAAGAGGGGTCATCATTATTGAGATGAATTAAAAATGTTTTGTTTTTTTTCAAATTTTTTCGATTCATTTTTGCTCTCAATAAGAAACATTCAAAATAATTTTTTATAATTTGTTTTATCTGATTGTAATTTTATTATGCATATATTATTCGGGGCTAACAATCAAACAAAACAAAATCCTATCAATTACAAAACCCCGAATAATCAACATTTATTTAATCCTTTAATTTATATTATTAACAATTAACGATATATTATATATAAATATAAACTACATAAATGTGATGAAAGGATAATTTAAAATAAATAATAAATTTATTTAAAAACGAAAAATATTAAATTTGTGTTTTTGAAAAAAACGAAATACATAAAAAAATTATAATTTATGAAATAATTCAATAAAAACCTGAACTTATACATAAATAAATATAGGTTATAATTTTTTCGACTGAGATGAAGTTAAATTAAAATTTTTTGTTTACTGTTCATTTTAGTTAGAATAGATTTAGTTATTTTAAAAGCTTATTATTAGAAGTAATTTTAGTTATTTTTTATTTTTCAATAAATAATATTGACTTTTTATAGTTTAAAAAAGAGATGTTAAAATAAAACGAATATTTTTAACAATTTAATTTATAACTATTTAATTGTATATGTAATTCTTTTTCATAGTTCTAAGAACTATAGTAATACAGTTCTTTTTGAAGCCCATGACTTCAAAATTCAAATAAAAAGAAGAACCATCAGAAATAGTAGTTTTACTTATGTACCTATTGTAAATGTGATCTGAAGAACTTATTCAACTAATATATGTGCAAGTAACAATTGTGAAGTCTGAAATTGATACGTCCTGCTGCACTGATTCAGGTGGTGTAGTGGAGACGAGCAGAGGTACTTCTGTTTATAGTCATGGGCGGGCACTACATGTCATGGTAAGTCATTGGTGCCCTAAAATCAATGCTAAATCTGCGTCTGTCCTCCAGGTTAGTGGTCTGGTGGCTGAAGCGGGCGTCTATCTAGGACTCGTGTCGTCTTGTGTTCATCGTGGGACTGGATACCATAAAATGCTTCACCGTTCACGCGACTCATTCAAGCAACAGTCAGTTTCAGTGGCAGATTAACAGCTATCTCTCACAAAAACAACTATGTTATGAACCCTACACAAAGGCCTCCGATTCATCACAAACACGACTTCGAAAACTACACGGAGACCGGTTTAAAAATCGGAGCATGTAACGTGCTTACCCTTTTAAGTCTTGAAAATCTCTAAAATCTTTCGAACCAGGCAAAAATGTACGCATTATATGTACTCGCCCCATAAGAATTCCGATGGTCTGGAAGAGGAATGACCCCACCAATGGTGTCATTCTAC
Source organism: Nephrotoma appendiculata (assembly GCA_947310385.1). NCBI lineage: Eukaryota > Metazoa > Arthropoda > Insecta > Diptera > Tipulidae > Nephrotoma > Nephrotoma appendiculata. The sequence goes on from OX371223.1 coordinate 256,452,039, forward strand.
TACAGCGGCTATCTGAATGGTAGAGAATTTGGAGTTTTCTTTCTCATCCAACGGCGCGTGAAGCAATACAATCACGTCGATTATAGAATCCGCGTTAGGGAATCGATTGCCGATTGAAAACTGAATATAAAAAAAATTAAAAACAATTGCTATAAATCAAAGTAGCCTGGAAAATATGTATTCATTTCCACACAAATAATTTTTATGATTACCTGCACAAACGCAATAAAATAGTTGGGGATCTAAGAGCTATACCCTCTATCCGACCGCAAATTAAATATTTGCAATCAGAAATATGGTTACTAGATTTATGTTACCATGCCAATTGATACATTTTTTTAAAATTTAAATTTGTTTTGCGATTGTAACACGGCTTCTCGACCTGCTATCTGAATGCTATTGCAATCTACTTTCTCTTTCTATCAAAATTTGCCAAGATGGAGTCTAGTGTGGTAAACTTGCTACAATTTGACGTTTAGAAATCATTATTTTGTCGATAGTCGAGACTACTAGTCATTTGAATAAATACTTGAAATGTCAGTAGACACCATATTGAAATAGAATAAATGCCAAAATATGGATGCTATAAACATGCTATCAAGTTATGCCGACATAACATGTATTCATAGCATACTGATAACATATAAATATTATTGCGAGTCTCCACTTGCTATTTGATCGAAATTTTCTGGCATAACTAAATAGCAATAGCAGGTGGAGAGTCCATGTAAAGTAGGAATACACTACTGCTACCCATTTTCCGAGGTCGCAGTCTTTTCATGTATTTCTACTTTAAAATCGCAAAACAAATTTAAATTTAAAAAAGATGTGACAATTGGCATATCAAAATAAATCTAGTAGCCATATTTCTGATCGCAAATATTCAATTTGCGACCGGATGGAGGATATACCCATAAAACAAATTTCACTTTACTAATTGTATCAAAATCCATAGGAATTTTTAAGATACTATGATTTAAAATATTGTTTTATATTTTTTTATATGCAGTTTTCAATCCGCAATCGATTCGCTCCCGCGGATTCTATAATCAACGTGAATATCGGCAATATCTCGATCGTTTATGTGCATGCACATAAACGTGAAGATAAATCAGATGACACTGTGGCGGTTAGCTTAATTTATAAAAGTTAATTTCAATAAATCAATTTTAAATAATAACCGACTTTGATTTGCCCGAGTTAACTTCTATTTTTGTCCAAAATTATTGTGTCATGACTCATGAATAATGCAAAACCGAGAACAGAAAAGTTAGTCATGTCATGATTCTTTCTTTTGTTGGTGGGTATAAAAACGTTGGGAAGAAACAAATATGAATTAGAATTCGCAAGTCCAGAAAGCTTTAATGTTAAAAAGTTTTTCCAATAAAATTCAATCATATTATATAAAATATAAAAGTGAATTTCTGTATAAAATATTGTATCAATAATTATTTTAAAATCAAAAATTAGTATAAAAAAATTAATATTATAAAATAAAATCAATAAATAATTATAAATTCAGTAAAAAAGAGATCCCTAATTCGAATTATAAAGTTTAGGGGAGCAACAAAAGAACAAAACCCCTTTAACACCAAATATCTAGTCCTTGCCGAGTTGGAAGAGGCCTTCAATAACATCATGCACCATAATATTAAAATTATTGTGAGCGACTAATGCAAAAATCGGTGTGCAGTCAATGGCCAACTCGTTACCCCGAACTGGCAATAATGTACAAGTTAGTTGTATCAAGTACGTATTTCTCTTATAAAAGATTTTGCAAAGTAACGTGGAGATCGAGTGCTGGAAGAACGGAAAACGAAATATATCACGTCCGACGTCATGATCTCTAAGAGACTTCTACCAACATATCCGTCATTAGAACTTGCAGAGATTGGTTCGATTATCAGTGCACCTGAAGCACTATTCTGGCAATTCCTTGGGAATTGGGGAAGGAATTTACTTATAAATTCTGTTTTAAATTATTAAATTATTTTTGGCATTTAGTGAAAATATTTTTTTATTTTCATTTTATTCAATATTACAACTGTTTCAGAGATCATCTGTAATTTATTTATCGTAAATTAGTTTCTCGGTTAATGCAGAATAACCTACTAGTTATCCCTGTTACAGTACATTATAATTGTCCAGCTCCAACGGTTTCTGCCTTTAAAGTTTTCTCATTGCATTGGTGATGTTCTTTATATAAAGTATGTGTATTTTCATGTCGAGATGCTTGCTTGTTTCTCTATTTCCTCGGTGGCGTATTCCATCATTAAGTCCTTTTGATGGTTGTTCTTCCTAATGTAACATGGGGCATTGTCAATCACACGCCGCACTTTATTTTGGAAGTAGTATTGTTTTATTTGTACATCCCAAACGTCTTCTTGGCACAATCCCAAAGTTTGATGCCATACTGGGATCCGTTAGGAACGGAATTTAAAATTAAATTGCATTTTTCAAAAATTTTTCAAAACTGCATATTTGAAAACGGCATAGGTACAAAACGATTTTTATCAAAAAAGCATTTTCCAAAATGACATTTAGGAAATTTAATGGCATATGTACAAAACGGCATTTTGCAAAATAGCATTTTCCAAAATAGAATTTTTCAAAACTGCTATTTTCAAAACGACATGTTTCGATTTTTGGATTAAATTCTAGGATAAAGCCAAATAAAAAGGAAATTGTCTATTTCTTAGTCGATTAAGATCAAATTTCACGTGTTCCTATGGTAGGGTTGCATTTACAAATGATTTGGAATAAAATTGATGAAATGAAATTGGTTATGACAAATTTCTTCTACATGTTTTATATAAAACTTTAGTAGCCATGTTAGGAAATATATTATTAACCACTTAAGTGACGGCTTTTTTCGAGAAAATGTGTCAATAACTTGTCAAGTTTTTTTTTGACATTTCTTTAGAAAATAATTAGCATGTAATCTGAATACATACATTGTTTTTTTCAATTTTTTTTTTTCAAGTCACAAAACAAGCTTTACCCGAGCAAGACTCGGGCAAATCAAAAAACAATCGAACTATGCGCCCGAGTCACGCTCGCAATTTTTAAGAAAGCCGTTTTAAAAAATACTATTTTGTGAAATGCCGTTTTGAAAAAAGCCGTTTTGTGCTTATGTCGTTTCGAAATATGAAATTTGGAAAAATGCTGTTTTGAAGAATGTCGTTCAAGAATAATGCTGTTTTGAAAAATGCCGTTTTGTAAAAAATGTCGTTTTGTATCTACATACATATAGTATGACATTTTTTACCTTATGCTGTTTTGAAATATGCAGTATTGAGAAATGCCGTTTTGATCGGGACCCGACTATACTGGTTTTAGCAGTTGCCGTTAAATAAGCAATTCGTTGTGTAATGTGAGCTCAGGTATTCTATCCTATTCTGTGGTTTAACTCTTCTTTTTATTTTTGATGTGCTCTCACCATCTTAGCTTAGCATCGAGGCTCATGCCAAGGTATTTAGCTGTGCTAGAATACATTTTGGGTTGATTTATTATTGAATTCGCCATTTTTTAGTCCAGCTACTCAGTGTTTTAACTTTTAAATGCATTTTCTACATTAGTACCTTGAATATTCGGTAAATCTCTCTTATAGGATGAACAGTATAGGCCAGAATACATATTATAAAGTATGTAAATATATACCGATACGCTACTAATGGCCGCTTGCACAGAAAAATGACTAACGGCCGGTTGTGCGCCAATTAAACAGTTTTGGAAAGTTATGAAATCTGTTTTCGCAATCAGAAAAACTCATCGCAATCTTCATTACATATATTTTATTCCAACGATAAAAAATCAAAATCAAAATTCAATCAAAGCCGGCCATTTAAATATGTTTTCTATGGAATAAAATATATTTAATCATGTTTGTGTTGTTTTTTTCTGATTGCGGAACCAGATTTCATAAAGGGTTTTTTCAATAAGAGCGAGTCCATGTTTGCAGCTGTTGCGGCCATGTTGTTTTGGTGGCGTCTGTCTAATTTTTTTCAATCACTGATGCCAAACCCTATGACTAATTACACGATTCAGCTGATTAATCATCTTTAAATCAAAAATCATCTTTAGCGGCGCGGCGCATTTTTGGATGAATGACAAATATATTTGCCGTATATGGGACGATGCCAACCCACACGAGGTTCACCAGGTGGCAATGCATCCAGAAAAAGTTACTGTTTGGTGCGGATTTTTGGCCGGCAGCGTCATTGGTTTGTACGTTTTTTTTTTAATGACATTGGACACACTATCAATGGCGAGTGAAAGAACGATGCCAACCGATTTTTTTTGCCCAAATTGAACGATATCCCAAGTATAACAAGACGAATCTCAAAATTGAGCTATCGTATTTGCCTTCGATATATTAGAAAAAAGTCGAAGAATCAATACTTTAGTATTGGTGCGTATATGTATACTGTCCCAAGTATAACAAAACGAAATAAAATAGAGCTGCGTATCGTATTTATTTTACATGTTCACGACATGAGTTTGGTAATTTTATAAAAGTGATTTTCTTAAAAAAATTTAAAGATGTGCGTTAATTTAAATAAAATTACGCCAAAATATATTTTTATATCTATTCAAATTTTTTTTGTATAATTTAATTAATTTATAGTTCAGTTTTAAATTATTAAGTGAAAAACAAGTGCGAAATAATAAACTTGATATGAGCTATATGGAAAATATTTAAACTTTTAATATTATTACTTTTAATATTATATATTAATAATCAAGGAATAATATAATCAAATCATTGTTTAATAATAAAAAATAATTAAAAAATTAATTATAATATAATTTAGATGTGTATATACGTATATATTTTTTTATACAATAAAATATTCATTGTTCTAAACCTAAATTTTCTGTTTTGCTTTACATTTGGACCCGTGGCGAGCTGCAGCTATCGGGGGGGTCACAGGTGGTGGATAGTGAACGGCCTATCGATAGGTAGGTTAGCGGTGAATTAAATAAGCCGTCCCCAACCGCAGCTCTGCTGGGAGGAGAGTCTCAGAGAACGGGGGAATGGTTAACCTCCGCTCACTAAATTCTGAGTGCCTAGGATACCCAGTAGGGAAAGGCGAACTGATGGCGCCTTAAAACCATCGACCACAACCACGGTGAACCGAACGTCCGTCCCCTTGTGCTCCCGAGCCTTCAGGTAGTGAATGGGGAACCCTATAAACGGGCATCTCATGAATGAAGTGGGTCCCATTGGCTTGGGATATCCATATGAATGGTGAATGAGGGAGTGAATGCGGGAGGAGGACGGGGGTGCGGGGGGCGGGGTGCTCGGCGAACCAATGGGCTGGATTAAGGTGTTACGCGACCCGTGCTGATAATCGGCTAGACTGGGGGCCCATTTAACAAAGCCCAGTCGTGAACGGAGCCCTCTGGATACCTGGCGACCTCCAGTTGTATTTAGCCTTGCCTGCGTACACGGATCTCTGCGCAGGTCGACTTATATTTCTCCGACACTCGTGGGAACAACATGGAAAAAAGTAAACAAAAACAAAATAAAGGGGCCGGCACACTTCAAAAACCGGAGGAAGGGAGTAACTCTAACCGCGAAGGTGGAGCTACATCTTTAGGAGTAACGGTAAGCGACACTTTGGCATCGAAGCCAGGTGGAAGTGGATCCGTCAAAAGAGATAAGGGGGGAGTGAAGGAGATCCCTCCTTCGAAGCGTCGATACAGGGAGAGACGGTCGGCGTTCAGGGTTTTGGAAAGACTGGCTGCGACCCCTGAGGGGCAGCTTACAGTCGAACAACGTAAGTCTGTAGCATGGGCTAAGGAAACTGTCGGCTGTGACAGCTCGGAAAGGGCCCTTGGGTCTAAAAGACAGAGGTCCCAGGATGAGTTGGAACCGGGTGACAGTAAGCGGGCCAAGGTGCAGGCAGACAAGACGTCGGGTGCTCCTAGGGATCGGAAACTGAAGCTATTCAGTGAGATCCTAAAGGAGCACGTGCTGGTGCTAGCCGTCATTGACAGAAGTCAAGAAGATGGGAGCATCACGTCAGAGAGGTGGAGAGTAGCGCATAATGCACTAAACTCCATTTTTCTACGGATCCTGAGAGAAAATCCGGGATCCCCTCCATCCTACAGAGATGCGGGATGGTACCAGGGGCGCGTGAAGTTGACTGCGTGCTCAGACCAGAGATCGGCTGACCTGTATAAGAGAGCGGTAGCCGAAGTAGGCGAGGTATGGCAGGGTGCGAGGCTTGAGGCAGTCTGCAGGGAGGAAATCCCGAGCAGGCCGAGGGCACGTGTATGGCTGCCAACCGAGCCGGAAAAGCCGGAAGAGATCCTCGAGATCATCCGGGCCAGCAATCCCGATCTTCCGACCGAAGACTGGAAGATTGTAAAGCGAGAGGAGGCTAAGGGAGGCTTTAGATTGGCAATCATGCTGATCAACAAAGAGTCCCTGGCTTCCCTCGCAAAACTAAAGGGGGTGATCAACTTCGGGTTCGGGTCGATCACCCTTAAAATATATAAAAAAGATGAGACCGAGGCGACTACGAAAGACCAGCCTGGGAGTGACGGTGAACGGGCTCAGCAGGAGACGGTCAAGCCGGCTGAGGACAGCCGGGAAAGTGCTTCGGACGCAGGAAATGTCGTTACTGGAGGTAGCCTCCTCTCACTGGAGTCTGATGGGGACATCCTGTCGGGCTCTCGACGAGAGGAGGATAGCGGCCGGAACAACGAGTCAGATGGCACTACCCCGATGCAGGGGGTGCAGGTAGAGGTGAGTAAGGTTGACTACAATGTTTAGCATTGTACAAATAAACCTACATCACACGAAGGCTGCCTCGGCAGCTCTCGTGCTCAGACTGACTAAGTCTGATGACGACTTAGTGTTAATCCAAGAACCTTGGATTAACAATAACAGGATCTGTGGCCTCAGAATGAAAGGGTATAAATTACTATACTCAAGCAACTCTGACAAGATCAGATCCTGTATTTTAGCGAAAAATAACTTGAATATTTTTCTCCTTCCTCAATTTAGTAGCGGTGATGTTACAGCAGTGAGTGTTGAGGCTGGCTGTGAAAAATTATGGCTGGCCTCAGCCTATATGGATCGTGAAAAGGGGATTCCACCGGATAACCTGGGGGAATTAATCCGGGAAGCAAATCACAGAAGGGTAGGTGTTATACTCGGATGTGATGCAAACGCACATCACACCATATGGGGAAGCACAGACATCAACGAGAGGGGTGAGTTATTTTTTGATTATTTATTAAATACCAACCTTTTAGTTTGCAATATTGGACGAGAACCGACATTTATTGTTAAAAATCGACAGGAGGTTCTAGATGTGACCTTTGCGTCGGAAACGATTTTTCATATGATCAGAGGGTGGAGAGTGGCGAAGGAGCACTCATTCTCTGATCATCGATATGTAACGTATAACCTCGAAATTAAACCTGTAGCCCGGAAAGCCTTCAGGAATCCCAGAAGGACAAACTGGAACAAATATAGGGAAGTGTTGGGAGAACTACTGCCGCTGGAGGTCCCGGGACCTCCGGCGACGGTAGAAGAATTAGACTGCATGTTGAATATTGTCACAAGAGCGTGCAATCTTTCATTTAATGCTGCGTGCCCCCTGATAAAGCCTAGGGGCAGGCAGAAGCCGATATGGTGGACCAAAGAGCTGGGAACGTATCGGAGAGTGTGTAGGACAGCTTTTAACAAAGCTAAGAGCACAAGGGAGGTTCGGGATTGGGACTTCTATAAGGAGGACCTAAGAAAGTACAAAAAAGAGTTGAAGAAGGCACAAAGGGGGTCCTGGAGACTCTTCTGTTGTAGGATGGAGGAGGTCTCTGAGACTTCTCGCCTTAGGAAAATTCTAGCTACTAACCCAACCAGTCCTAGTTATTTAATTAGACCAGACGGGTCATGGACAACTTCAAGTGCGGAATCATTGGAGCTCCTTATCGAGACCCATTTTCCGGGAAGCTTTGAAGACTCGATGGAGCCTGGAGCTCATCGAGCAACACCTTCATTAGAGATGGAGGGCATCTTGAACAGGGAGCGAATCCGGTGGGCGCTGAACGGTTTTAAGCCGTATAAATCGGCGGGCCCGGATCGGATTATACCAGCAGAGATCCAAAGGAATTCGGCAGTCATCCTCCCCTGGCTGGAGGGTATTTTCAGAGGGTGTCTGAGACTAGCTTATATTCCTAGGAAATGGATGGAGGTCAGAGTGGTCTTTATCCCGAAATCGGGAAAAAGCTCACATGCCTATCCAAAGGACCTGAGACCTATAACTCTATCATCCTTTCTGTTGAAAACCTTGGAAAGGTTGGTAGATGTAGGCACTCGATCAAAAATTGAGCCCAGGAATTGGGCAACGTCGCAGCATGCGTACTGTAAGGGTAAGTCGGTGGACACAGCTCTGCACGATCTGGTACGCATGATTGAGAAGTCAATCTACTCGCAAGAGTTCTGTATGGTAGCATTTCTCGACATTGAGGGCGCCTTTAATAATGTAAAAACGGAGGCGATCATGGAAGGACTGCTACCTTTGAACGTGGATTACCCCATAATAAGGCTGATAAATCAGATGCTGGTAAGCAGGATTATTACTTCGGAACTGGGGGAGGCCACCATTAGAAGGCGGGTGGTTAGAGGAACCCCTCAAGGAGGTGTAATGTCCCCCTTTCTTTGGAGTGCGGTGATGAATGGTTTGCTGTTGGAACTGGAGAGAGAGGGGATAGGGGTTGTAGCATATGCAGACGATGTAGCGTTGGCTGTCTCTGGCAAATATCTGGGTACGATTAGGGACGTTATGCAGAATGCGCTCCTGATCGTTACGAAATGGGCCAGCAAATGTGGATTAGGGATCAACCCTTCCAAGACTGAGCTGGTACTATTTACTAAGAAGTATAAAATTCCGGTAGTTAGCCCTCCTACCGTGAACGGCATTAGGCTGGCTTTTGCTGACAGAGCAAGATTTCTGGGCATAATCTTGGATAGTAAGCTCAGCTGGAAGCCTAACATTGTGGAAAGGGTGAATAAGGCTAATGTAGCCATTTACTCGTGTAGGAACGCCATAGGTAAGAAATGGGGTCTGAAACCAGAGCTGGTGCACTGGCTCTATACGGCAGTGGTAAGACCAGTGCTGACGTACGGGGTAGGCGTGTGGTGGCCAGCTCTGGAGAAGGCAACATATATAAAAATGATGGAAAAGGTGCAAAGAACGGCCTGCATGCTTATAAGCGGGGCACTTAGGTCAACACCTACACGCGCTTTGGAGGTTATGTTCCACCTTCTTCCAATCGAATTTTTTGGTAAACAGATAGCAGCCAATGTGGCTACGAGACTCTCGGCTGTCTCTCAGTGGAAGTGTCTTCACGCGGGACACTCGACGATAACTAGATCGCTAAGGGAAGAACTGGCGAATCTAGATTATATTAAGCCAACGTTGTGCTTCGATAAAGGTTTCCGGACCATCTGTCCTTCGAGAGAATCTTGGAGGGACGGATCAATACTGGAAAACGAGGCACTGCAATTTTTCACGGACGGCTCTAAGCTAGACGGTAAGGTAGGAGCCGGAGTCTTCTGTGAGAAGCTTAACGTTAATATTTCCGTTCGTCTCCCTGACTACTGCAGCGTGTACCAGGCTGAAGTGGTGGCGATAGGCGAAGTCGTGACATGGTTGAAGCATAATGTGGTATCCGTGAGGGATATCGCAATTTATGTGGACAGTCAAGCGGCAGTCAGGTCGCTGGAGGCGGTTTGTCTGAAGTCACGGGTGGCGCTGGATTGCCGATCATCTCTTAACGAGATGAGCGAGTATTTCAGCATCCAGATAATCTGGGTCCCTGGTCACTCGGACGTCACGGGAAACTGCAGGGCGGACGATCTAGCTAGGTACGGTACGACTCTCCAGATACAGCCGGGAAGGGCGGGTCTGGGGAGGCCTATAGCAGCACTCAAATTGGCGCTCAGTAAGCAGGCAATTGCCTTGACAAATGAGAGGTGGACCAACTCTCTCACGTGCAGGGTAGCGAAACAGGTTTGGCCAAAACTGGACCTGAAGCGCTCCAAGGCACTAGTATCCCTAGGAAAACGAGAGTTAGGATTGGTCGTAGGGATACTGACAGGACACTGCCTTTTTGGGGAACATGCAAGAAGGATGGGTCTACAGACTAATGACTTTTGTAGAAGTTGTTTGGACGAAGAGGAGGAGGAGACGTTGGATCACTTCCTATGCTCGTGTCCGGCACTATCATGCAGAAGGCATAAGTACTTAGGTGTGTACAGTATGGACAGCCTTTCGGAACTCGCGGGCTGTAGAGTGCGAGATATATTACGCTACATAAGTAGCTCTGGATGGTTTCAACGGGAGTAAAGGGGAGATAGGATCCTGTGGTATCACAATGGGCCACTACTGGCCTAAGTGTGCGATAGCAGCCACTCTTACCTAACCTAACCTAACCTACATTTGGACGCCATATTTTTCCTCTAAAATGTATTTTCAATTATAGCCTTTTAATATGTCGTTGCACAAGATCGTTCCCGCCATATTGTTTTTTGTTGTTATTGTTCACACATACATGTATACAATTCTATTTATTGAGTTTCGTCCAGTTTCGAATAATCGCGACACTTTTCATACAGGATCTTATTCTAAGTCGAAAGCAAAACTATGTAAAAGTCGAAACTAAATATAAGTTTTTACTTCGAAATATGACAAAAAAGTCGAATCTTGTTATACTTGGGATCCCAAGTATAACAAGACGAAACTCAAAACTGAGCTATCGTATTTGCCTACGAAATATTAGAAAAAAGTCGAAGAATCAATACTTTAGTATTGGTGCGTATATGTATATGGAGGTAGACGACATGTGTTTTGAGCAAGAAAGGTTACGTGCCATACAGCAGACGCAATGATGGACATTCTGCATGCACCATTTGAGGTTAGGGCTAATTCACGGAGAGATGACGTGAATTGGCCACCAAGATCGTGCGATTTGATCTCGCTTGACTTTTTCTTGTGGGGTTTCCTCAAGTCGAAGGTCTATGCCGACCGATACCCTTAAAGCCAACATATACCCAATACCATCACTCAAATTCAGCCGGATCTATGTGGCAGATTTATTGAAAATTGGAATACTCGGATCCGTGCAACCATGAGAAGCTGCGGCGAACAATTGAACGATGTTATATTCCATAAATAATGGCTTATATGGGCCTTTCAAATAAAAAAAAGAATTTCGTTAATACCTCACACACAGCTTGTTTTATTCCATTTCAACATCGACCCGCTCTTTTGAAAAACCCTTTATAAAACATTAAGGATGAAACACACCAAGCAGCAGAAGCGAGCACCAAATTTAAATATCACTTATTCATTTATGTAATGATACAAAATCATAGTTTGGGAGTAAATACACGTATTTTCAATAAAATAAATCCAATATTTTGTAATAAACAAGAATTTTTTTTTAACGTTTCTCTACTCGGTTTCGATTGGATCCCGACATAAGTCGCCAATATATACTCTTTCTCTCTCTCTGTCTCTCTCTCTCTCTTTCTATCTCTAGTGTTTGTAAATCTTGTTCGACGTCGTCACGCCAGCGCAGTCGGGATCTTCCTCTACGACGCACACCGGCTGGTTGTTGATGGAACTCTTGTTTGGTCATCCGTTGTTGTGAAACCTTGTAACGTGGCCGAGCCATCTAATTCGATTGGATTCGATGAATCCGATAATATTTCAACCTCCAAGAAGTTGCTTTATCTCGTGGTTCATGCACATCTGATATTCGTTGTTCGCGACTTTAATTGGACCAAAGATCGAACGAATGACCTTCTTTTCGAAGGTAGATAACAATCTAAAATCGTTAGGGTCATGGTCCAGGTCTCGCTTTCGAAAGCCAGCACAGGTCTTATGAGTCTTATAACTCGGTTTCAATCCAAAGTTAACTCTAATACTGTAGGGCGTAGACAGACACAAACTAGATAATTATGAATTCTTCGGTCTATCTTATCACGATTTTCATCAAAACAGGATTATTACGTTTCTAGAACAGGATTATTACAATCGGGTTTGTAGGAAGAAGATAAATGTGCAATATAGGAAAAAACCAGTAAAATTGTATGAGGCTGGGGAATATAAGTCATTTTCATTGAATGTATACAGAAAAATTGTTAGATTGTTAATTAAATTTAAAAATTTTTTAAACTATCACAGAAATTATTTATACATTTAGTTTATGTATATTAACTTATTGTAACTGATTCGATGTAATTTAAAATCGGCAAATACGCATTGAAATTGTTTTAATTCATTAATTAAATAAGAATTTAAACGTTTGCACAGTTACAAAACCGAGTTTGTGTCTGTCACCATAATTATAAAATCGCGATTTTATTCGTTTGACATACAATCGCGTTTGGAAGAAATCGCGATAACTTTTGTGTCAAAAGGCAAAAGAAACATGTCAAAAATTTATGGTGGGGGGGGGGGGGGACCGCCCCGGTGGCAAAGTGGTTAGCATACTTGCTCCAGCGACCGGAGGTCCTGGGTTCGATTCCCGGTGGTGACAAGGAAAAAATTTCACGGTTGGTTTAGGATCAATGAATTAATCACTCATTATCCGAAATGAAAATATGATTATGAAACCTCATGTGAGGCGGCCAAATCCCTTGATGGGATGTAGTGCCAGAGAGAGAGAGAGAGAGAGAGAGAGAGAGAGAGGGGGTGGGGGATGTCGTGACTAGTCGGGCTAGCAAAGGACAATACTTTGAATAAAACATAACCTACCATTCTTTCACAATAAATGTGCAATTATTGATACTTATTTGTATACCTAATGTTTTTGTTTAAAAATCGATGTTGTGTTTTAGGGCCAACCAACCAGTCAAGAATAAAAAATTGAAAAAAATAAAAATTTCAACGATGCCAATTGTCTTTCTTTTTGTTTTTTTTGATATTCCTGCCATGCACAACTTATAATTCTTAAGTAATAACAAAATTAGCGCGACGTTAATTTATAACTTTTATGAATAAAACATGATTGGATTTCTATGCATTTTGATTATTTTATTATAACAAATATTTAATAATAGAATAGCCACAACAACAACGTTCACAAATAAATCTAATTTTTAGGTTAGGTTTCATAAATTCAATAATTTTATCATATACATACATACATACATATATGTAAGTGAAAGATGCATGTAAAATTATTCAAATAACTTTATCCCTTTCCTGATCCGCATACACAATTGTGTATGAAAATTTCGATCACGACAAACGAACATGCCAAACAAAGAATTATGTGAAAATACAAGACCAGTTCAAGACCACAAATGTGTATTTGTGAATTGACATAATTTTGTGTTCGTCCGAAAAATAACACTATAACTAATAGTAAAATAATAAATATGTTGTATGTCATATTTACATACACATTTCTGTATAGTGAACTTAAATTGAAGCAAAAAATTTTTTTTTTGAACTTGAAAGGGTTATATATTAATTTTGTAATTAATTATAAAATTTCGGCCTAATAAAAAATCAGATTTTCAATACAAGAAATAATTAGAATACACAAATATGTATGTTGGTTCAAAATACATACAAAAATAATTTTTTGCTTGTTGTGCAAAACCCACACAATTGTGTGGACAGACGCGTGTGTTGTCCTCAAATCAAATTTGTTTTCATTCTACTTAATAGAGGTCACGGTAATTAATAAAATTTTTACGTTAAGTGAACTTAAATTGAAGCAAAAAATTTTTTTTTTGAACTTGAAAGGGTTATATATTAATTTTGTAATTAATTATAAAATTTCGGCCTAATAAAAAATCAGATTTTCAATACAAGAAATAATTAGAATGCACAAATATGTATGTTGGTTCAAAATACATACAAAAATAATTTTTTGCTTGTTGTGCAATACCCACACAATTGTGTGGACAGACGCGTGTGTTGTCCTCAAATCAAATTTGTTTTCATTCTACTTAATAGAGGTCACGGTAATTAATAAAATTTTTACGTTAAGAGTCAGAAACTAGATGCCGCTAAACATCACAAAACATTTTTGTAGCCGGATTCTGAATTACACCGTAACGAAAACAAAAAGGCAAATTGACAACTAAAAAATAACAATTCAAAATGTCTGACATTAAGTAAGTTTTCTTCTATTATTTTTAAATTTATTTCAATTTTTCAATTATTTTGCCTGTTTTGCTATTATATTATTAAATCAAAATAATTCTTATAAATTTTCCAAACAAAATAACATATTATTTATTGGTTTTTAACTGTTATTTGTGATGAAAATGATTTGTATAGTTTTCAATGCAAAGTGAGGTTATTTTTATAAAGAATAGAAGAAGAAAATAATCAAATTTTAGAATTTAATTGCAACAATATTGTAAAAATTAATTTTCGCTCAATTTTAATTTCGTTTTAGTGATGATATACTAAACTATGAGTTGGGTGATGTTGATATAGAAGATGTGCTAGCTGGGGATGAAGATGATCTTTTACTTTCTGATGAGGAAGCTCCTCAAGAAAAAAAACTTTCAACACAACAGAAACAACAATTGCTAGATGAAACTGAGGAATGGGTTAGTTTAGAATTGGCTAAGGCCTCGGTAAAAACAAATACAACCGAAAAATTAAAAGCTGATGCAGGAAAAAGTGCGAAAGAAGATAGAAAGTTTAGTGATGTTAAAGTTGAAAGTATAAGCAGGGTAGAGATAGTTTCAAGGGACCCTGAAATACCAATATCAGATCTTATAAATAGGCCAAGTTTAGATACACAAGAAACAAGCCCAGATGAAAAATTGAATTCGACCCAGCAATCGGTGAAACCTAAATTGAACCGAGCTATATTGAAAAAAGACAAAATTTTCTCTCCAGTGAATGAAGCGAATGAAATTTCCTCGTCTGTTGAAGATATGAATACAAAAAATGCTTCAGAGAATTTAATAATTGAAGATAAATTAGAATCTACGTGTAATACCGAAATTTCTCTAAGTGGAAGTGAGATTGATTCAAATACAAAAGAGGGTAGTATTCGAGAGGAGATTGGAAGCGAAGATACCGATAGCATTGCAAAACGCTCAGAAGTTGAAGATGAACTTGATGACGAACGGGAAGAAAGGTTAAATCCTAAACTAAGTGTTGAGCGAGATAATGAAAGTGGATATCCAAATGGGGCTCCACAAAAACATATGAAACATCCCAACAGTGGATTACCACATAATGAAAATCAAATACCAAGGATTGGATATGCACCTCATCAACATCGGGGACCTTATCCTCAATCGCACGGGCCACATACAATTGGAAATATGACCAATGATTATCATCCACATCCACAATATCAGCCGACACCCAACTATCATAATTCTCAAGGAGTTAGAGGGCCTTCTATTTCTCAAGTACCATATCGAGTTCCATTACATTCTGGCCCTGGTGGGCCTCAATCGCATGGACCGCCTCATAATGAGTTTGGGTTACAAGTTCCATTTAGAGGGCCGAGGCCTGAACACATGCAACAAAATCAACCTCCATACGCACCATTCAATACAATTATTGTACGACCTCAAGGTAATATGTTAGGTCCTCCTAGATTTGAACAAATGCGGCCTCGACAACCGGGTCCTCCACAATTTGGGACACCCAACATGCAGCCCAGGCCTCCACTCCATCAACCAAATTTTTTACCACCTCGCCCATCTGGAATTCCGCCACAAAACTTGCCCCCGATGCCAAATCAATCGGCGCAATCAATGCCCCATGGGCAGCAACAGCCACCCCCGGCTATCCCGCGAAAAATTTTAATAAATCCAAATTTTAAACACGGTGGTTGGGAAGCAGCCAAGAGCCAACTGCTTATGGATAATATGTTAAGTAAAAATTTAATTTCCTCAATCGGAATGACACCAGCTCAGAATGATGACGAATTGCTTCGTCAACAAGAGGCGTTTATTACACAAAATCGTATTCATATTGAAAAACGACGTTACGAGCGTTCTCCAGATCGTGATCGAGATCATCGCGATCGTGATTATTCACCACCTCGTCGGGATCGAAGGCCCTATAGTCGAGAACGAGATTTAGGACCGAGAAATGATTACAAGCAAAGGCCGAAACGAGATGGTGATAATTATGATACTCGATATAATCCAAAACGTAGGCGAAGTGAAAGTTTAGAACGTGATATTAAAGAGAAAGTGGTAAGGAATAATTATACATACTTCAAAAGTGTTTAAAATTTTACTACTTGATTGTATTTGGATTTCAGGAGGAAGATGAGGAAACTAGGGCATACCGATTAGAAATCGAGAAACAAAAAGCGATGCGAGAAAAAATTATTAGAGAAAAAGAGGAAAGGCGGAAGAAAGCAGCCGAGGATAAATTAAACACTAAAGTAGGTATTTTTATAAAAATGTTCCTTAAGATATACATATCTAGTTTTTCAATAGCTAGATTCTATAACTGAAATTTTATATTGTGTTTGGATGAAGACATTTATACTAGATTGGGTAATATTACTGATGATACCATTTAATTCGTATTTGGTACAAGAAATACATCGAAATTACATACTCCTAAAATTCACAATAATGGTTGACGTCGATCGTGAAGTTTTCGCATTATATATCTCTGCCACAGGCATTCGTGGAATATGAAATGACTAACGAAATCCATTTTTATATAGGTTCAGAAAGTACATCGAACTCCATTTTGAGTTGTGATATATTAAGGTCTTTTAACAAGATTTCAATGCCTTAAATATTTTCAAAAGATGGGTAACAATTGACCATTATTTGTAAGTTCAAATCATGTAATGTTTATCGTCAATATAAATTACAATAAATAAATATGTACATCTTAAAAAATTCAGAAATTATATTAAAAGTAAATGCGTGACCAGCATCAACCATGATTGTTCATCAATATTATGATTTTTGTTTGGTTTTATCTTAGCAGCAATATTTAAAGATGTTAATTTTTTTCGAAAGGTTCAGATAAAATATCTAAATCTTAAGTTACGAACCCCGTAAATCACTAATTTTAATTCAGAAATTGTGTTAAACTGTACATATATTGAAATATCAGTTAAAATTTTCGAAAGCAATTGGTGCTAAAATTTTTTTCACTTTCTGAATTTAAAGATGTTAATAAGATCTTATTGTTGACTCTGGGGGTATATTGTGAAATTTTTCCGAACTAGAATTGCATAGTAATTTTTTCTATCTAACGCCGGGTGCACACTAAACCGACAAACAGAATTAGCATTTTCAGACAAAACCATGACAAATATACAAAACTAAAACATAGTTCGAAGACAAAACAAAACTGAAACTTCTTGCCACACTAAATGCAGCAAAACCAACGACAACGTTTTACAGATATTAATTAATAAAATAAAATTACCAATTTTATGATAATTAAATTAGAGTAGATATTTATTTATGCTTAATGAGTAGAAAAATAAATAAATTAAAATTTATTAGATTTGATTAACTTTTGTTAATGGTGACAATGCTTAAATTTATCCCATTTGCGACAGGACAATAAAAGTTTGTAAAATCGAAGACAAAACAAAATAAAGAGACATGAAAGTTGGGGAATTGTTTTCAAAATGTGTACAGTTTGTCGCAAGACTGTTTTTCTTTTGTGTCTGTTTTGTCTGTTTGACATGGACCTGGCATTGTAGTCGATTTATGTTATCGGAAAAATCCAAGCTCGAAAAAATTAAATAATAGGCCCACCTGAAATGTCTGAAAATTAAGTAAATATGTACGCTACTACAAAATAATTGAAAATTTCCCGCCGTCCCAAAAGCCTCTGAAATCTAAAACCAGAACGACTTTGATACACTAACGTTTTCATTTTCAATTTGTTTATTTTTCACTAATATGAAATATTTCCAACGAATAGGTAATATCAAAGATCGATTTTTCGAGGGAATTAGGTACTTAATTTTGTTGGACTGGACTACCAATTTAGTGAGGCAAGACGATCGTTGTAGATGTTTTTCTTTGACTGTATCTCAGTTTTTTCCTGTTGCATCATAATGCATAACATTATAATGGAAATGTTATGAAATGAAAGATTAACCAACCAAATAGTATTTTTTATCTCACATGTTTACTAAACGTAATTTAATTTTAAAACCATTTTTCGCTGTAATATAATATTTTCTATGGTGTAGGATTTTTAGTCTCACTAACGTTTATTTCACTGATTAGAAGTAACAAATAAGATACCAAGTGTGAACTCTATAGTGTTATTTTTGTTTATATAATTACTTTATTTTAAGAGTTTAGACTCTGTGCTTGACACCGATTTTTTGTCTAAATTTCTGACAAACTAAATTGAGGTTTAATCCATACCAAACCGCGGGTAGTCCAAAACAAACAGCGCCTCATGTTTAATTAGAATTTGTTGAATACATTAAGAATTAACAATCCCCAAAATATTTCTAAACAATGTTGTTCACAATTTTTGATCAGTCTACTTTTGTCTGAAATATGAAATCCTATCAAAACATCAACAAACTACTTTCTAATAAATTCAAATATAACCCTCAAGTATCTTTTATTTATTTACCACTGGCACACAGTTGAATTTAAACATTCAACTTTTATTCGAAGTTAGCGAAATCATTTATTGAAAAGGGTACCTTGTGCCAAATAGATTTTGATTCTGAATCCAAATTGTAAGACTTTTGGGATTGTTTCAAATAATGTTGTTAATTAATTAAATTAATGTAAACCAAGATTTTATTTATCACTTATTATCCATACAATTTACAGATATTATGGTAAAATATAATTCACTAATATAATAAATTTGATTATTATAAATTTCTATATTTTTGATTAGGAGAAAAAAATTGTACCTGATGAGGTATCGACAGGAGTCCAACCAGCAAAGTTGACGCCACTAATTGTTAAAGAAAGTAAAATTATTTCCCTAAAAAAGAAAGCTGCTGGTAACATGGGAAAGGCAATACCGACAGCTAAAATAATACCAGAATCTAAAAAAATGTTGGAAGGCACATTACATGGTAAAACCGAATCAACTACGGCTGTTGTAAAGCCACAAATGAAAACAATTATCGTTAAAAATAATTTAGCTGTCAAAAAGGGCCACGATGCCGATGACGAAGATGATATTGATGAAGACGATGACCATGCTGATGAAGAGGAAGATGAGGAAGTCCGTAACGTCGTAGAAAAACGTGAAGAGGAAGATGATGAAATCGATGAAGAGGCGCTGTTGGCTGATTCACCATCACCATCGCCACCAACTCCTCCACTCGAATCTTTTCGAACACGACGTGTTGTGTTAAAATCCTCTTCAAAATCATCGGATACAACAAACAGTAAAATATTACAAACCAAAAAATTTACTATTAACAATTCCGAAGAGCCTACGGCTAAAATAAAATCGACCTCTGTTTCCAAGGGTATATTCGATCGATTAGATCATCAAAAGAAAATTGGCGTTAACGAATCAGCAAAGCGAGCAATTAAACGTATTGTTATCAATAAATCGGATTAATTTTTAATTAAATGATAAATTTATATAACTTTGATTAACGCTACGTACTAGATTTAAGTTCTCATTATAAGTTCGCCCTGACCCCAAAATGTAAATATTAAAAGAAAACCATTACTATAATTAAATATAGTTTTTAAGTTATTTCATTACTATTAATTTTAAAGTAAATAAAACATTAATTATATCGAAAAATATTATTAAATTATATACATGATATAAATATATATAAATATAAAGAAAAAGTGAAACAGCAAAATGTCTTGATGACATAATTTTAATTAATTATTATTAAAAAATCAAAGTTTGTTTTTTTTGATACTTTTTAATTTTTGGGTTTTTAATTTCTTTTTTTTTAATAATTTTATTTTATATTAAAATTCAAGATGTAAATAATTTCTTTTATGTATAAATAGAGAATATGATGAAAAGTTTGATTCGTTTTTGTTTTGTATTTGAATTTATTATTGTAACTTAGATTAATTTATTTTTTATTTAATGTGAACAAAATTATTAAATTAATGTTTTCTAGAAAAATTTATCATTATTCGGTGAATTTTGGTTTATATTGGCTGCGGTAAAAAAATTTAATTGTGTAATAAAAATTTGATTGCAGTATGTAGCACGGTCAAAAATTAGTGTACACAGAAAAATTTCAGAACAGCTACAGATATGTAACCGTATATCTGTAAATTACTCACCTTTTTATTACGTTATTTACCTTTCTACAAATCTAACTTATGTTAATCTAATTATGCTACTTAGGTATCTTCACTGCCACAGTTCTAAATTTCGGCGTTTCTCAATTATGTTCCAATATTTTTATTTAGTTGTTGTAATTTCGTTAAAATACACATTGTTTTACTTTTAAATTGTTGTAAATAAGATTAATTTATCATTACTTTTCATTAGTTTAAAATATTTTAAGTTCGTAAGATAACTATGATAAAACATTTAGATGATTTGTTTTTGTTTTGTGATAAAATAAAATTTAAATTAAACAACAAAATAAATATTTCATTATATTATAATATATAAAAAATAAAGCAAGCAAAATGATTTAGATAACATTTTTAAAAATACTACTTTATTATTAATTAATTATTAAAAATAATATAAAATATTAAATATACAAAAGTATAGTTTGATTCAAAATTATTTTTAACACTTAAATTTAATAAATAAATCAAAAAACAAAAAATTAAATAAAAAACTGGAATTATTAAATTAATTAATTATAATTAAAACAAATTACTATTATTGGTGTTTTATTCGTCCTAACTTCATATTAAGCGCACCACGCATTGAACACATTAACAGTTTTAAAATTTTTATAGTAAATTACATAAGTTCTACAGCAATTTGGACAAATTATGATTTGCTGGGCAATTGGGAAGTTTGATTGGGTTGTTCAGCCGAAGACCCAATAAATATTTAAAACTCAATAAGTAAAACTATTTTCCTATTTATAATTACTATAATTTAATTTGCTGTAAAATGAGAAAATATTTCATCTAAAAATTTGTGAGTTAAGAGGTTATACGATAATACAACTTTATTTTATTATAAATTACACAAATTATACTAAATACAGTTTCCAATTGACATACGAACTTTTTGAAGAATTTGTTTCCTGTTTTGTTATTCTGAAAAAACAGTCGCTTCTGTTTTTCAATATAATTCGACTTCTGAAATGTCACCACATCGAACACCTTCCATTCGGTTCAATATTCCTTTACGACCCAATTTTAACTGATCTGTCCAGGCTTCTATGAAAAGAAGCCAATGAAAAATAATAATTCACATATCGCACATTTGCTGCAACAGCGTCACAACTCAGAATTCACTCATTTCTAAGATAACCAAACGATTCCCAATAATTCATATTTTTATTATCTTGTATCAAAAGATACTCTCTTGTGTAGTTAGTCTAGCAAATTATGTAAAATTCCATATGTGTATGTGCGAATTGAGTCGCGAAAGAGATTAATACTTTAAGATATTGGAAACTATTCGATGACAAAATATTTAACAATTTTAAATATTAAGACCCGGTTGAGGATATGGGAATAGAAAAAAATTTGTTTTACTAATTTTTAACACCGTTTTTACAAACAATTTTAAGTGATATTTTCAAATCGCATGCATAGAACTCTATTTCATTTCGCAATTTTCCTCATTAACCTTTTGGGCAGTTTTTGCTTCAACAACCCATAAGTCCGCTCATACCCGACAAAAACCAATCACACCGTTGTAAAGATGAGATTTCAATCTATGTCTCATGTAAATTACAAGTTCTTACGCCATCTACGTAAGGCACAAGGATTTTTTGAAAATGACTAATTTTCCTCATTAACCTTTAGGGCAGTTTCTGCTTCTGATCATTTTTATATTTGATTTTTTTAATATCGACGTTGTAAATTTTCCTTTATCAATTTATCAATATTAGGTGTGCAAGTAGAAACTCTGCTTTTTTCGATCAAATTCAACTTTATTGAAAACATACTTGTTACAAAGATTAATTATCGAAATATTCACCTACCCTTTGCCATTTATCAGGTAGATGACGACTGATGAGTGCCTTCGCGATAGAAACGGTGGTTTCGAAGCAAAATAGTTATCGAGTCATTTTTGCACATCTTCAACTTTCGTGAACCGGTGGTCTTCCAAATATGATGACATCGATCTGATTAAGTGGTGATTATCACTTAATCATTAGAGGGAGCCAAGTCTGGAGAATACGCCGCATGCTAAAAAACTTCCCAGTCTAAGGAGAAGATGAGTTCCTGGTTTGATTTTGCTGTATGTGGACGAGCGTTGTCATGCAGCAATATCATTTTCCGCCTTTCTTGGCCCGCAAATGATCCCCAGACCAGGTTCCAGAAGCTTGTAGTAAATGATTTCTTTCCAATCCCACCAGACACACAGTGATAATTTCTTGGCATGAATATTCATTTTTACAACTGATGTTAGATGGCTGGCCTGGACCAACCCATGGTTTTCTGCGTTTAGGATTATCGTACAAAATCCACTATTCACCACACGTAACGATTTTGTGCAAAAAACTCTTTCTTTTGTACCGAGAATGCAAGTTCATGCAGATGTCAACTCTTCGGTTTTTGTTTACTTCGGTCAGTTTATGAGAAACCCATGGCCATTTTCCTTCCAATCGAAGTGATATTGCTTGTAGTTAGAGTAATTCCTAACTATTCTGCAAGCTCTTTTCCAGTTTCACACGTATTTCCATCCAGTAAAACTTTAAGTTCTTCGTCTTCAAATTGTTTTACTGTACTTTGAAGTGGATCGTCCTCAAGACTAAAATTGTCATCACGAAATCTTATAATCTGTTGAATGACTGTTGAATGACTCACAACATGTTCACAATTAATCAATTCCATAGCTTGAGCAGCATTTTTTCATTTGGAAACAGAATAGAATGCAATGACGTAAATGTTGCTTATCGACATTTATCACTTAATATTGATGTACATGGAAGTAGTATTCATACGACGGATAAAAATCCCGGATTTTTCTATCCCATTGTTTTAACCAATTACATCACGTAAATTATACAATAGACACGCCTATTTTCATACAAAAGAGTTGAAAAAAATTGAAAAAAAATCTCGGATGGAAAAATCCGAGATTTCTATCCGTCGTATGAATTCGACTGGAAAGAGAGCTTGTAAATGACTGTCATAAAAACAGCTATGACCAAGCTACATATATCCAAAATGGCGGGCGATTTGGATGCGTTCAAGTATATATATTTTAATGCAACCAACTTGAGAGCTAAGTTTCTACTTGCCAACCTAATACAATATATCTCCTGTCACAAGAATTAAAAGAGGAAATCAATCTTAAATTAAATGCAAAGAAATCTCCAGGATATGACTTAATTACAGGACAAATATAATAAAACTCTTCCTGAAAAAAGGCAACTTAAACTCAACCAAATAGTTAACGCAGTATGCAGACTCATTCCAAATCAATGGGAAATCGCAGAAGTAATCATGATATCCCGATTTCCTTACTTTCAATAATTTCAAAAATACTGGAGAAACTACTCATAAAGAGACTCCAGTCAATAATAGAAGGAAGAATTCTTATTCCTCCACATCAATTTGGCTGCATAGAAAACCATTCAACAGTAGAACAAGTAGAACTTGGATGAAGCACAAGCCTTTGACAGAGTAAAATATCTAGGCATTATTCTAAGAGCTCGTCAAATAGAACAAAGAAGAGTTGAATATTAAATACAGAAAAATAGGTTGGATCTTAGGAAGAATTTCTGAGCTAACTATACATAACAAATTGCTACTATACCGGCAAATTCTAAAACATGTCAATATCATCCAGAAACATAAGAAATGACAACCTCTATAGAGATTTGATGACGGATTTCGTCAGTGAAGAAATAAGCAAGCCCGCGAGAAAATACTCCCAATGTATTAGCCTACACCAAAACACCGAGATACGCATCTTATGTTGGATGGGTCAACCTAGTAAGACGGCTGCGAAGGAAAAAGTCACTTGAACTACTAGACCCAATCTGGATCAACTAGAAATATAATAAAACTGTAAAGAGGTCTAGCCAAAGCGTTCAAACCTCCAAACAAGAATATAAAGTATGTAACATAAATTACTAGGCAATTTGTAAACTATGTAGTTGTAATAAATAATAGTAATTAAAAAAAAATATTTGGTGAGCTCACTGGAAGAGCGATTTTCCTAAATCCGCATTGAAAACTGTAAAGAAGAGCATGCGCCTCAAGATAGCCTATAAAATAGAAGTTGATGATATATTCCACTACTTTCAACAAAACAGAGGCTACAGTAGTGTGTGCTGAGGGCTTCGATTCCATTATACCTTGTAAGATTATAAAAAAAAAAAACAAATTGTGAAATGTTTACCGTTATTTTACATCGCAATCCATCCTTTCTTTCGATGCTTGTAGAAATAATTAAATAATTCCACTGCTTATTTTGTTAATCGCTGTCAAGTGAACAATGTATTTTAAAGACAGCAAAGTGTTTAAAATTATATTTAAACAAAAATGTGCTTATTGATAAAATCATTTCAATAGTAATGTTTGTCTCTATATTATTCCATAATAAAAAAGATTAAGTTGATGATCCTTGTTTGATGGCAGTCAAATAGACCGAAAGTCAATATAACAAGTATTATCTTGAGATACAGCAAACATTTAAAAATGACAAAACAAATGTGCATAATCAAAAATCGCGTAATGAGATAAGAAACGTAAAGAGTAATCTACATTAAGTGATAGAAATGAATCATCGTGGTAGTGTAAACCGGTGTAAACAAACAACACTAGCATCTATAGTAAACAAAATAGAGCGAACTAGACTAAACTGTTACTGCGTCAATATATTGATCTGTGATGTTAATAATATTTATAAAGCATTCGGAAAATTGTGATTGACGTAATAGTGATACAGACTGATGGAGATTATTGTAGGTTCGAAGTTCGAAGCAGTTTTGTGCCGTATTGTCTACTTTACGTAGATAATTAATTTTCCACATGTGTATAGAGAGTAGAGAGTGTATATTTACAAAGATTATTATTTCTTTTATCAATCAGTAAAATTCTATGATTTCTTTGTTCTTTGTTTATTTATCTATTTCGTCTACATAGAGTTTATACATACCACAGATTAAACAAATTTGAACCCATAAGTCAAATAAAAATTGAATAATAACTTTACACAATAGTGGAAATTCACAATTTGAACTGGAAAACGGTGAGTGGCAAATTCTAACTGAAAAACCATAGAGAAAACAATAAGAACCGCAATAATCTACATTGTCAACGAATATTCTACATACTCTACGAATTGTCGACATTGTCTACGCCAAAATAAATTGTTTACGCTACTTCCGACACCCACTGGACTCCTATAGGGTGTTTTAGGTCCATGATGTAAGTTCAATGCTCCATAATATTTTAAATCTAGGCTAACAAATCTACGCATGTACAGTAAATGGCTTCGTAGCCAAATGAACACCGAATTATGCTACGCTTAACCCAGATTTGTTTTTATAAATTTAGTTGGGAAATTAAACGCATTTTTTAAAAATTTAGATGTAGGTTTAATTTTAGGCCATTTGATAAGCAAATTATTTTAGTTTGGGGCAATCAGTAACACAATTTCGTTTTGTGTTACATCTTTCATTGGCGTGTTATTATAAATTTTTGGTTCTTTATTCATTCATTATTAAAGTTCTAATTTTTAAATATATGCAAAGATATATACTAAAGAAGTCTATCAACATAACGTTTAGTAAAAGGAAAGCACCTGATATGGTGTGTCTTTATTTACAACGTATTAAAGCATACGTATTACGAACAATTTTAAGCGTGTTAACACACAACTGATAAGTACGAGCAGATTCATATTTTGACTTTGTTGTATGGGAATGACTTGCGGTCGGTTGAAATGTCAAACAGTCATGTCTAATAACTGTCATGTCTAGAACTGAAAAATTAGAGACGGGAATTTAATAAACTTAAGTATAAAATAAAATGTTTCACCAACAACCAACCGGAGTGCGCTACAGAGGAAGACCCCGACTGCGCTGGCGAGACGACGTCGAACAAGATCTACGCATATTAGGATGTCGAAGCGGAGGACGAGAGCGATGAATCGAGATGGAAAGGGAACCATAATGCAGGCGGCAAAATCCCTTCATGGCATGTGAAAGCTAGAGAGCGAGAAAGAGTATTTCAGTAGTATTTCAGTATAATATCTTGGTTCTTGAACACAATCTATAATGTAACTTTCATGCAAGTTCTTCTAAATTATCTAGTACATATTTGAATTGATTTCTTGTCTGATAGCTTTTCCACCTTTTTGCACACGAAAATGTATTTAGCAATTTTATCAAGAATTTTAATTACAGAACTTGTGACGTAAAGTTTGTTCTTTGTTAAGTCTACACACCATACGATAGACATCAGAAGCACGACGTTTTCACAAAATCGGTGGTTTATATCTTTTTGCAATTTGCTTGTACGTATCCTCCAAAGAAGAGAACAGTTTAGAAGTATTCTCGAAATCTGCGCCGTTAACATGATTACTAAATGCTTTGGAATTTCAACAATCGGTTTGCTGGAAACGTTTATCGTACGTTATAGATAGACGAAAGGAATATTTTAAAATTACCACAGATAGTGATCAGACTAGATGTTGGCTCCACGTTTTGCACTGAATTCTATTATGCTAGAGAAACTTCGATTGGATACTATTTGGTTGACCTGTTCTGAGCCCGTTGCTGAAATATTTGTAAATTAAGAAAGCTGTTTTTTAAAACTGTTTTAAGTTTAAATTAAAATTATAAAATTAATATTAAAATGAGTACATATTATTTAGAATTCTACTCTACCACCAACTGTTGTCAACCAAAAGGTCTCGAGCTGGAAACCAGTTGCATACTATAATTTTATTAAGCAATTACTATTCTTAACGTCATCGATGTTACCACAACAAGTAGTCTTCCACTACTGATGAGGTTTGGATTTTAGAATTACATTCCAAGTGAAGTGGGAAGAAAGAATATGCGGATAATGAAAGCGTAAACATGCGAAAGTAAAAGTGAATTACTGGGCAAATCTAAACAAGTGAAATTAAGGAAATAATTTTGCAAAATCTAGTAAAAGTCCACATCGAACTCCCGAAAGTCGTAATATTTGGCATGAGAAGTGGCATTTTGCAAATACGAGTAATGGTTAAAAACATGAACACACCTATACATCACCGCAATTGGGGAAAACTGCAGAACCTCGGGCTTTTAAGTGAAGTCAATAATAACGAGCTGCTTTCGAAACTGCAGAGCACCATGGATGAGGAGGCGGGAGGGTGAGGATCGCGGTAATTATCTCCGATGCCAGGACCATGAGGGATGTTGCCACCTTTCCCAAACGATATGAGCAGGAAGCCCTACTGTGGGGAAATAAAAAATGAGGTAACCAGATCGATGGAGTAAACAGAAACAACCATATCAATCTACCTACTCCCGAATAACAGAAATCAACATTGGCCATGGGAGATATGATGAAGTCTATCAAAGTACCCAATAAGGTAGCCCCCGTAAGCAGCACAGCGTGCAGAATGAAAATCTCAGCGAAACCAAGATTTTCATATTAAAGAGCTAAGAGGAAAAATAAAGTTTCTATAGAGGTGAAAGTCGACGACTAGTTCAATGAGTTTGAAAATAAAATTAAGCAAGTGGAGGCTCACTGCAAATCACGTACATCGTAAGCTATTGAAGATGGCCAGCTAAATAAAATGATTTCGACCGAACCAGTTGCTGGAACCTCAAGGAAAGCCTCTGACATTCGATGGCGAAATTTCATTCGAGAATTTTAAAGTTCCAAGCGGCACTACAGCACAATTGTTGGGGCGTAGGGGAGCAGTTCAACGTACTCATTTTGGCTCTTTGTGGGAAAACTAAGGTACGGCAGTTACACATGAGATAATTATGCAAGATTCAACTCCATATAGCAAGTAGCAATTACGTGGGGAAAGTCTGTAAGATGTGTTGAATGGACTAACAGTGGACGAGTTTATAAGTGTTGTCAATGATGACCGTTCGAAACTTCATTTAAGAACCATTACTAGAGATACAAATATGAATGATGCATTGGCGTTGGCTTTAAAATATGAGGCAGCCAGAGCAATTTAGTGACAGATGCTGAACTCGGAGGATATCACACAAATAATAAAGGCTCTCATTAAAAAGGAGCTGTGGAAACCACGAGCAGTTTTTCGAGGATATTGCGGAGACGAAGAATATAATAAGAGAAGAGGTGATATCAAAAGTCAAAGAAGATGCTTCAGATGTAGGTAGTTAGGTCACTACATACTAGAGTGTATGCAACGGTTTAATGATCATTTTGTGCGGCAGCCTGATTCCCGAGTTAAGTAACATGAAAACTGACGTGAAACAGACACCCGCTCAAATTAATGTAGAATTTTGTAATTCTGTTATATAAGTCTGTATATGATGAAATGAAAAAGTATCAACAAGGTAGTTACTTGCACAGAAGCCTTTTGCAGAATATTTAGCCTGTGTAACCGATGTGAAACTAGCACGTAGAGTTAGCACGATTTTTTTAAAATTGTACGTATGGCAATAATTTTTATCACAGATCTTAACCAATTATTTTATATCAAATAGTACTAAAATAAAAAAATAACAAAATGTCATAATTTTAATGTTTTGAAAATTAATTATATTATTTAAGTAATTTATAGAAAAGAATTAAATAAATTAAAGATAGCCTACCGCCAAATTTATTCATACATTTATATTATTACTTTAAAAATTTTTAATTGATTTGTGTTCTAAAAGTGGTTTGAGTATTCGATAGAGTTAGCACGAAATTTTAAACATACAAAAGGGAAATGAAAATAACAAAGAAATTTAATCAATAAATAGAAAATAATATAGAAAATTAATTATTCATTAATTTGAAGTTAATATTTTCAATTTTATCGTATTAGATGATTAATTAAATATTTCGCACAATCGGAAATTTCAAAGCAATCATCTTTCAACCAGCAAGTATAGGTGAGACGGCAGCACTAATGGTTCGAGTTGGCCTCTTCTAAGTATTTGTCGGACTTGGAATTAGTTTTTTATTGTAGAAGAATCCTTAATGAACTTCTTAGACAAATTTCAAAGCAATCGTATGGGTCAGACGGCAGTACTAATGGTTCGAGCTTGCCTCTTCTAAACGATTGTCGGCCATGGAATTAATTTTTATTGTAGAAGAATTCTTAATGAACTTTTTAGACAAATTTCAAAGCAATCGTATGGGTCAGTCGGCAGTACTAATGGTTTGAGCTGGCCTCTTCTAAACGTTTGTTGGACATGGAATTAATTTTTTATTGTAGAAGAATCCTTAATGAAGTTCTTATACAAATCTCAAAGCAATCGTATGGGTCAGACGGCAGTACTAATGGTTCGAGCTTGCCTCTTCTAAACGTTTGTCGGCCATGGAATTAATTTTTATTGTAGAAGAATCCGTAATGAACTTCTTATACAAATCTCAAAGCAATCGTATGGGTCAGACGGCGGTACTAATGGTTCGAGCTGGCCTCTTCTAAACCTTTGTCGGACATACAATTATTTTTTTATTGTAGAAGAATCTTTAATGAACTTCTTAAACAAATTTCAAAACAATCGTATGGGTCGGACGGCAGTACCAATGGTTTGAGCTGGCCTCTTCTAAACGTTTGTCGGACATCTAATTGATTTTTTATTGTAGAAGAATCCTCAATGAACTTCTTAGACAAATTTCAAAGCAATCGTATGGGTCAGACGGCAGTACTAATGGTTCGAGCTGGCCTCTTATAAACCTTTGTCGGACATGGAATTGATTTTTTATTGTAGAAGAATCCTCAATGAACTTCTTAGACAAATTTCAAAGCAATTGTATGGGTCAGACGGCAGTACTAATGGTTCGAGCTGGCCTCTTCTAAGTATTTGTCGGACATGGAATTAATTTTTTATTGTAGAAGAATCCTTAATGAACTTTTTAGACAAATTTCAAAGCAATCGTATGGGTCAGACGGCAGTACTAATGGTTCGAGCTGGCCTCTTCTAAACCTTTGTCGGACATAAAATTATTTTTTGCATTGTAGAAGAATCCTTAATGAACTTCTTAGACAAATTTCAAAACAATCGTATGGGTTAGTCGGCAGTACTAATGGTTCGAGCTGGCCTCTTCTAAACGTTTGTCGGACATGGAATTAATTTTTTATTGTAGAAGAATCCTTAATGAACTTCTTAGACAAATTTCAAAGCAATCGAAGAAGTTCATTAAGGATTCTTCTACAATAAAAAATTAATTCCATATCCGACAAACGTTTAGAAGAGGCCAGCTCGAACCATTAGTACTGCCGTCCGATCCATACGATTGTTTTGAAATTTGTCTAAGAAGTTCATTAAGGATTGTTCTACAATAAAAAATTAATTCCATGTCCAAAAAATACTTAGAAGAGGCCAGCTCGAACCATTAGTACTACCGTCTGACCCATACGATTGCTTTGAAATTTGTCTAAAAAGTTCATTAAGGATTCTTCTACAATAAAAAATTAATTCCATGTCCGACAAATACTTAGAAGAGCCAGCTCGAACCATTAGTACTGCCGTTTGACCCATACGATTGCTTTGAAATTTGTCTAAGAAGTTCATTAAGGATTCTTCTACAATAAAAAAATAAATTTCATGTCTCATAAATGCTTGAAAGGGACTATTATATGAAGTTTGATCAAATGTTTTATTTTAAATATTTTTATCAGTCGTTGCGTTTTTCGTGCTAAATTTTATCATGTATATATATTTTATATTGATAAATTTTTCACTTAATTTTTTTTGATCATTTAATTATTGAACTTTTTTTCGTGCTAACTTTTATAAATTTATATCATATTTCACATTTTTTCGTGCTATCTTGTATTAAAAATCCAATATTCAAGATTCTAACCCAAGAGTGTTGCCATCGCAAATATCGTGCTAACTTTACGTGCTAACTTCACAGACATATATGTGTATGGGATGAAATTCCTTAAACTGTATTGAATCATCAACTATACCAGCTTATTACAAGTGGAAAAACCAAAAATGTTGATGAAGAAAGAGAGGAACTGAAGTTGAAGTTCACCCAGCTAAAAGATTTTTTTGTGATTTAGGCAGAGTTTACACTATTTATCCAAATCAGTACTTACTACATCCTGGCAATGGAAAAGTTCTTGTAATAACAAATTCGTTATGTCTGATTAGAAGTACAGTTGTATAAAGTACTAAATATTAGTACTAAAAATTGTAATAGTTAATATTTCAGCTCATCTGTACGTTTACTTTTAGATTTCATTTGCTGAATTTATTGGAAGTTTTAAGATCGCCCTCTCATCAATAAATGCTTAAGTGTAGGCGCCCCTAATATGCTTTTATGAAATTGAGATCAGCCTTAATTATAATTTATAAAGGCTTACATGCTCATATTTTTGAAACACTAATACAAATTGGGTGCGACAAGTGTGAATACAACTTTATTACTAGTACACTTCTAATAACATCAGAGATACCATGTTTAAACGTCTACAATTTCCAGTAAGATTAGATTTTGAAAAAAATAAATAAATAAATTAGAGTAGAAACACATAAAAATCGTTATGTACACTCTCCTTCCTTGTATACTTCCGTTGTATTTAAAGAAGTGCTGGAATTTTACATGAAATACATTTTATTTTTATGTGTTTGATCAAATCAAATTATACTAAATATTGATAACTATTATCTACAAAAATTCCATATATAAAACTAATAGCCTGACAGGGCGGGAACCGAGCAGAATTATCGAAGAATTTAGTTTTTAGTTTTAGTTTTGTAAAAATCATTTAAGCAGATTAGAAATGTATTCTGTTTGTGTTGTAACCATGTTAAGTTCAATCATTTATACTAAACCGTATCCTAACACCCGAGCTTCAGTCAATTTAAAATTCTGTCTAGTTTACCATAAAAATATAACAAAATAGTCCTGATTCCAAATTAACCCGGCTCGAAATAGTAATAAAATCCATTCAACCTGTCCAGCCCATAAAATATGTGGTGAATTCCTAGGCCAAAAAAGTAAGTAAATAACTCATTTGTGAGTGCGCCAAATCTATGGTACAGACAGCCTATATGGTACAGCCTTTTAAAGACTAAGCGGATACGGCAATAATTTAATATTCTATACTCTCTCTCTCTCTGTCTGACACTATATCCCATCAAGGGGTTTGGCCGCCTCACATGAGGTTTCATAATCATATTTTCATTTCGGATAATGAGTGATTAATTCATTAATCCTAAACCAGCCGTGAAATTTTTTCCTTGTCACCACCGGGAATCGAACCTGGGACCTCCTATACATTCTGTCAAAAAATGTCGATATGTGGTGCAAGATTTGCCTCGCTCTGGTAGGCAATCAACGTCTTCAACTGAAGTTAACATCACTAAAGAGAAGGAAATGGTGACCGAAAATCGTCATTTAGGTTTGAAGGAGGTAGCCGCTGAAACGCGTTACCGCTGGACTAGTTCCGAAAGACCCAAATTTTCTTCAAAAGCTCAATCACGTAAAGGTCGCTGAAGATAAGCTATAGTACGAGTCAATATGCTTTGGTATGGCATCTTCCAACTGAGCCGAAACCGAAATAACCACGTCAAAGTCGATCAAAAGTCAAAGTAATGTTGAGCTGACTGTTTTCTTTGATTATCGCGGTACTGTGCACTCAGATTTCTAATCGATTAATCGTATTCACTTGATATGGCTCCGGCTGACTTTTTCTGTTTCTCTTTTCTTTGTTCGATACTTTTATTCATTATAAAATTCGTAAAATACACTTGAGGGAACTGACAAAATACAGCACTGTAAACAAACTAAATTACAGAAAATTCGGAAAAACCGGAACATCGAAAAAATCGGAAAACCGAAATATTCGTTTTGTATGGGAATTTTGTATGGAAATTTTGTATAGGAATGCACTTAACACCACCATTGAGAATTGTTTTTCGACAATGACCATTCGTTTTTTATAGTCACTTTGGATTACTTTCGATAGATGGCGTTGGTGTCCTATTGGACGGACCTATTGTTTTACAGCTGTGGCACCATGTATTATTTCTAATTCGATTATTCACACCGTGCGTGAACATTTCAGCGAGAATTTGTGAAATCTAATTCTCTTAGCGAGGCTCCATTAATTTTGATACACGAGGATTTCCATATTGTAAAGTTCTCAGTGAAGAATAACAAGGTAATTTCGACAGATGTGGTTCGTGTACACGTAATTGTGAAAACAATTCCTAGCGGCATTCCATTACAATTTGGAAATCGATTACAGTGCGCACGGATCAGTAACAATTTTAGACGTGTCCGTCGTTTGTCTACATTGTAAGGCGTTGAAATTCAGTGGCGAAACTCCTGGATGGTGTTGCGCAGGTGGGAAAGTGAAATTGTCACAATTGATCCCGTCACCAGAGCCATTACGCTTAATGGTTTCTGGAACAGGAAGTGATTCTACCCATTTCCTGGCCAACATACAAAAATACTATAGTTGCTTCCAAAAGACGTCGTTTGGCGCAACACATACACAATTTCATTTCACTTTCCACACAATTCTCTTCCTCATCATTCGCGCCGCTGCATCAGAAAACACATTGAAATCATTTAGTAGGAGCGCTGTTGCGACCATCGTGCTGAAGTTAGACAGTGTTGTGCTCACAATACGACAACGATGCGAGCCATTTTCAGAGAATTGCAAACGCTTCTTCGATGACAAAACGCCGACGGGTGAGCACACAAGAAGATTAAATTCACCGACAATCGACGAAGTGACTGTTGTTATTGTCGGATAAAATATGCAATCTAGAGATATCGTGCTTCTTCGGCGGAACAATGAATTGAAACGCGTGTCCGAAACGCACATGACTTACAATGCGCTAATCCATTGATCATTTGGTAGAGGAGGCAACCGAACGACTGGCATATATTCATTTAAACCAAAAGCAGCTCCGATCTGAAGAATACATTCATCTCCGCGATACGATCAAGGTCGACGGCGATGCAAACATCGTGGGAAGAATGACAATTATTACTGATATCGGAAGCTCTCGCTACTTGCAGGGGTACTCGCAAGAAGCGATGTCGTATGTTAGGCAATATGGCCACCCAGACGATGTACTCCGTTGAATGGCCAAATCGTGGTCTACCTCATGCGCACATTTTGGCTTGGTTCGTTCTCAGTCGAAATCACGGACAAAGCTGTTGACCCGAAATTGCATACAGTGGTGAGTTAGAATATGATCCATGGACCTTGCGGAGTTTTCAACAACAAGTCGCACCCTGTATGACCAATGGAAAGTGCTCAAAGCGATTTCCAAGTGACCTGATTGCCAACACTATCACAGACAATGACAGATACCGATTATATCGTAGGCTATCAGTTGTGGACAGTGGGCGATCTACAGTTGTGAAGGTCAAAGTGCAAAATGTTGATGTGGGCAATCGTTGGATTGTGCCATATTCACTAATATTGTAGCTCACATCAATGTGGAATACGGTCGACCAAGTACATACGCAAATATGTGAACAAAGGCAACAATATGGCTATCTTCTGTGTGACAAATGCATTAAGTATCTCAGTATCAGATGGTCGATACAATTGTACTTTTGGTGGTGCATCTGGAAAACGGTCAACGACTATATTTTAATTCGGAGAACGTAGCGGTGTAATCGTGGTCCGACGTCGTTCCAACAACTGAGAACCGTTAATGGGTATCTGTGCGTGATATAAACATCATATAACAACGTCATATAAACACAAACATGTCTGAGGATGTTTTGCAAGGTGCGTGTCGCCAAACTTGAAATCCGACATGGTAAATGACAGCAGATATTTGGGCATTATATCACCTAATCGTTCAATGCACGATTCATTCAACCATGAATTACAAAGAGAACAACAATATGAAACTGAAGTTGCCCTGATATGGCTTTATCAAAAATAGCAGCGACTTTGTTAGAAGGTGGATGAACTGCAAGTTCTACACTGAAATTCCAATGAACATACAAATCAACGAGACACCAACTTTACAACATCGCCAAAAACAGCGCAATGGAAAGAGTTCTATAGAGATGCAAATTGATCGTTGATGACCCACAGAAGGTCACTGGAGGCGCTGGACAGAACGTTGAACGATTTTCGTTGCAATCAAAATATTTTTGGTGGAATCATGATTATGTTATCCGGTGATTTTTGTCAGACCCTTCGTGTTATTCCACGTTCAAATTCGTTACGACATGTGAAAATCCTCCAATTGACGGTAATGGGAAAATCGCAGTTAACATCTCGATCGGATACATCACATTGCGCACTGATTTTTGCCAGTTGACCGAATCGAAGAAAGAGCTCATAAAGACGAGCCATAAAAAAAATAAAATTTCATTCCAGGACAGTTTTTTCCCTCCAAATCGGTTGACACAGCTATCAACCAGGATGAAGTAATCAACTATCCGACAAGATTCTTGAATTCGCTGGAATTACCCGGATTATCACCTCGCAATTTGCAATTGAAAGTAGGCTCAGTCATCATCATGTTGCGTATTGAAAAAGCTTATTAATAATATCATCATCAAGGCGACTATTATCAAGGGAAAATACAAAGGACTTTAACTCCCCGTACATCTGGTATTCGCATGTGGTATTTGAGTTTCCGTATTTTGCGGTTGGGCAACTGTACGTATGTTGCGTATTCGCGTGTTGGCAACCCATCATCTTTGTTTGTTTACGCGCCACAAAATAAAATACAAGTATTGTCAATAATTAGTGTATAGGTGATCTTCTAATTATTAAATTTTTAAAAACAACAACAAGGAATGTAATAAACTTTGTATAAAGAATGTACACTAGATATGTATATATTCTTATCGAGTCATACAATAATCACGTGCTTTAATCCAAATTAAATCGGTTTAATTGTAATACAATCCATCTTTATATTTTATTGTAACATCTAAAGTCTAAGATGATAACACGAGTAAATCCGAGCCGGTCAAAATAACAACATACTCCATACATTTAATAGCATGTGCATTAAAAGCATATTTCACAAAACGTGAGCAAAGAGATGATTGAATTGCACCTACGACTTCACATATGACACTTCGTAATAGATTTCACTTTATATTTATCATCATTGTTTTGTATGTAACCACAATAGAAAAGTCAATTTCAATTAAACGAATTTAATGATGATTTCCTAGAGCGTGTATTGTTGTACACAAACGTGATCACAAATTGTTTACAACATCGTATGTCGCGTACGTCCACTTTCTTGAGAAACACGAGATACTTTCCTACTCAATTAATTACAATTTACATATGGAATATTTTTATTCACAAAACGCTCTACGTAAATCATTTTAGCGATTATTCGTTTCAAAACAATCAAAGAGTTTTAAAACGCTCACATCAATTAATGAGTATCGGCCCCAAAAATAAAAACAACATATAATTCGTACATATTTTGATTCCGGCAAATACGTCATGATCATCATATCAGAAAAATTGATAAATGTAAGTGACCCTAATGTTCAATAATAACTGAGTCGAGTTAAAAATATTTTGAAAGAATTGAAGGAATGGAAAAGTTCATCTCCAATTAATTTTCCACTCAGTTACACTGAGAGTGTACCATGTTAACATATTCCATTCTCCGACCGCATGTCTTTCAATATTTATGTACGAGTATAAAGAAAATTAGATAACATTTTGTACTCATGCACTCTCATAAAATACAATATCTAAACAAGACAATCGCTCACTCATCTGTATATGTTGCGTTTAGGTTTGATAAGAAATCGTATAAATACCAAACACATCTTAGTAATTCTTATCAGTAAGCAGCTATACTTTGAAGTAGCAACATCTACTAGTTAATATATATAAAGTGGTTAAGTCTTATTTTTAAATTTAAACTAATAAAAAATATTCAAAATGTTGGTTGGTGTATCAACTCGTATCGTTGCTGGCCGTAATGCAGTCCAAACTGTCTATTGGAGAACAACAAAAGATGCCGATGGATTTAAACTCATCAAATATAATCGCACCTGCACGTTTGATAAAAAGTTCAAACCAACGATGGCTGTGGTATCACAACAAAATTTAAAATTTCTTCCGTCTTAAGTTATCCAAGGCGCATTTTAAAAATTCTGTAGACAATTTTTACGGAATTCTTAATGTTATAAGTATTAGCTGTGCGTGTAGTTAAGTGTATTTATTGTTATTCGTATAAATTATGTAAGAATAAAAAATGTGATTAAATTTATAATACAAAAAAAAAAGGAATTGAATTTAAAAGAATAATATAAGGTTTGACTTAATTGGGTTCGTTTTTGATTTCTGTAGAATTGCTTGCAATTCCAATTAAGATTCCCGTGAGATGTTATTAAAATAGAACTTGTTTGTTTTGCTATGCATCTTAAAGTGAAGATCAATGAATTAACTCGAATGTGTCTTGTTTTATCTGGTGAAAGCCATTACCAACGTTTGCATTCTCAACTTTTGTCTCGTATAAGCGGTGTGCTCAATCTTGCACCACTTTTGGAGAAAATGGGCCGTATTCTTGAAATCGGCGGAAATTTCTCTAATCGGAATACAATTTGCTTTGAATTTTTCCATAATATCCGAATTTTTCGCCGACTACTTTAATCATTTTTTCAAATTTGTTTTCAAGTTTTCAAATATTTGTCTCCTTTCTAAGCGAATAATTTCGAATCGATTTGCCCGCAATCGCAATTTTTCGCATAGTAGGGGAAAAATTTATGTTTCTTAATTTAAAAAAAGATAAGAAATTTTAAAAAATGATTATAAATGAAATGAATATAACGGAAAAATTCAAAACAAATTGTATTCTGATTAGGGAAATTTCCACCGATTTAGGAATACGGCCCAAGATCTTGGGTGTGACAAAGCGATTGCACTTAATGAAACTAAACTTTTGAGAATCTTTTTGTAGATACTGTCAATGGCTCTATTCTTGAGAATTTTTTAAAAATAAGTAGAAAAGTAAGGGAACGGATCGGATATCAAAAAAAAAAAAGAAAATCCAACTGGCCTAAATTTCCAAAATCTTAATTAACAAAAATATAAAATTCCATTTTACAAAATACCATAACATAAAGATCAAAATTCAAAATTCCAATTGAAGAAATTCTGAAATTTATTTATTTTAGAAAAAAAATTCTATATGCAAAATTCCATTTTTTCATTCAATTAATTAAATTTTATTTAATTCTTTTGAATAATTATTACTCAAACATGATTTTCATTGTTTACCAGATTGATTAACATTTGTTGTGATTCTAGAAGACAGGGTTGGCTTTTTTTGGAATACCGATCCCCCCTTGAAACATACTAATATGTATACATATATTAAAAACACTGTAACGGTTTTAGCAAATTACAAAATACCGTTGAATAAACCTTAATAGAAGATTTCCTAATTATAAATTAAATAAAATTTCCAGAACAAATTCCAATTTTTCCATGGCAAAGGCGCGCGCCTTTCATATTTCCATAGCATAAAATGAAATTTTTTTGGAATTTTGTATATTGGAATTTTGAAAATTGGCATTTAGTATAGGCATTTAGAATTTTTTTTGGAATTTTATTTTTATGAGTTGTTTTTATTGGAATTTTGGTTTGTGGAATTTTTTTTTTTAGAATTTTGATTTTTGGAATTTTGATTTTTGAATTTCATTTTTGGAATTTCGGATTTGGCAAATCGTACCCAACCCGAAAAGTAACAGAAAATCTTTCAATTTTGTTTAAGTTCGTATGATTTTAAGGTTTTCCAGTATAAAGATAATGGATCGAAATCGCTCAGGAGACCACGGCGTTTGTAAGTGCCTAACTAACTCTATATATGATCAACGACATATAAACATGTAAAAATTAAAAAGAACTGAGTTCAAACCAGAGTAAAAGGTGACATTTGCGCCTTCGGCATCTTTGCACAGTAGTTTATTTATTTATATTGAAATAAGTCTACAAATTTAACTAGAAAATTATTAATGTAAAAATACAAAATGAAATAAATCCGCTTTGAATTTGAAAATTTAAAATATAAAAGTGAAGTAACAAGTAAGTATCAATAATAAAATGACTGAGGGGCATACAATTACCTTAATTTACTTTTAAAGTTATCCTAAGTTAAACAAACATCTAACAAAATAGTTAATTTTATGGAAACTCTTACACATCATCTTCACTGGTTCATTATCGCCATATTTGGTTCTGTGTTTATCTAAGTAGAGGAAGTCATGATCTCTTAGTTGTCTACTAAGAACCTTTATTTTAATTGAATGTAGTCGGAGGGTCGATTAGGCCTAGTAGGAGATTACCAATAAATGTACTTTTTAGCGATTCATACACCCGGTTAAATATGGTGATTGTCGCTATATGTTTACGTGGTATGGTAGATCATGATCATAAACCCATTCGTCTTTCCAAGTCAAGTAAAGTTTAAATTTCTTTTGAATTTTCTCAATACTCTGGATGTGTTCGAAACGTAAACACAATATAGGATCTTATTTGTTTCTAAACCAAGAATGTCACCCGTCCAACGTTTGATAAAACCGAGCATGGAGTTCGCTCTAGGGATACATAGTTCAATGTGCTAGCTCTATAGTTTCAAGTACTACCTGGAGAAGTATACAGGGTTGACTTTTCGGTAAAATGATAGTGATTTTTGGAGTTTTCAATGTTGAGACTCAGAGAATTAAACTCGTCGATTAACTCGATAGCTTTGTAGACTTTGAGGTCATCTGCAAACATCACGATATTGGAGTGCTTTATATCACTTCAGTAATACCTTCAGGTTGTGAAAATATACTGGCCAACGTGAGAGCCTTGAGGTACGCCAGAAGTTTGTTGTATTCTAATTGACTTTTTATGTCCTATTTCAATATATTGAATGCGATTACTCAAATAAGATCATCATTTCTAGATCCACTTTTGTAAATAGGCGTCACTCTATAGTTATTTTCCACGTTTGTGGAAAATTTGCTAATTTTACTGACTGATTAAACAAAATGCTTTGATGAATTGCCCAATTTTTTTTTTTTTATCAAAAATGAAGCCGGAATACCCTCAGGACCACATCCTTCTCCGAATCCTATCAATGCTCGCTGGATGTCTTCCGGCTCGATTTGTAGAGTATGCAGAAAACCCATGCTTTTTTGCGTTTAGGATTATCGTATATAAAATCCACTTTTCATCTCTTTGTTTTTTCAGTCATTTTATGAAGAACCCATTTTCCTTCCTTCTGTATTTTTTGAATCGTATGCTCGTATTTTTTGAATCGTATGAATCGTAAATTCTTCGTCTTCGAATAGTTTTATTGCGCACCTGGACGTGGCTCTCAAGATTAAAATTGCCATCACGAAATGTTGTAAACAACTTTTTTACTGTTGAATGGCTCCATCTCTTAAAATTGATGAACTCGGAACGATAGCTTGTAAATGACTGAAACTTATGTTATAAAAACAGCCATGACTAAAGTATGGGGACCAGTCAAGAATAAAAAGTTAACTTAATAAAAAATAAGAATGCGATAAATGGCATGCCGGTGTTACTACCCAGAAAAACTTAATTTTTACTTAAGAAACCGAACGAAACTTCGTTAAATTTTAGCTGTCACTCAAAAATAAGAAAAACTTAAAAAATTGTACAAAAAATCTGATTTTTATTAAATAAAAAGGTGGAAATTATATTGATTGTATAATTAATTACAAAATAAATAAATAATTTTTTTTGAATAATTATCATAATTATCATGATAAAATTATTGAACTTATGAAACCTAACCTACAAATTAGATTGAATTGTGCACGTTGTTAACATAAAAGTTGTATATTAAGAATTATAAGTTGTGCATGGCTATTCCAGCCAAAAAAAAAGACAATTGGTATCGTTAAAAGTAGTGTTGCTTTCGCAAATCCGCTTAGCTTAGCTAAGAAATGTGAAAGCAGCAACTTTTGGATTTAATTTTTTAATGCGTTTTAATTTTTCTGTGTTGGTTCATTTTCTTAATATTTATTTTATTTTTTTTTATTTTAAGAAATAGATATAAATTAAATTCGGTATTTTGCTATCAAATAACACATGCTAAATTATTATTCCATATAAATTTTTCTAGAAAAATAGAAAAAATAACGCCTTGCGGTAAACACCATAACCATAAAATGATTTTATTTCCCCTAATCCTAATTTTTTTTTTCTTAACATTCTAAAACAATCGGCTTGAATACAATGTAATTGTTGTTGTAATCTTTTGAAAGCAACACTACTAAAATTAATTTTTTTAGTTTTTATTTTTGACCTTAAGCTGCATATATCCAAAATGGCGGTCGATTTGGATGCGTTCAAGTATATTTTAATGCAACCAACTTCAGAGCCGAGTTTCTATTTGTACACCTAATAATTAATTTCTTGTAGATGATTCTTTGTGAAGTTATCTTCTTTCATTTTAGGTTGCGGTTAGGTTTTAACATTCTCCCGGGCTATCATGGTGACCACTCGGACTAATCCATCGTTGCCAATGAATACTTCTATGATGCGACTTAGTAACCATTTTGAAGGTGGCAAATTCTTGCGACCATCACGAAAACGATATTATCCACTTTGAGATTCGGTTTAGGTGATGTCCATTTTGATCGTGTTTGTAGTGTGGTCAAATATTCAATGTGCTTTGGTGGTTTTAGAGCTCCCCCAAGGTTTTAAATAAGTTAATACACAAGTCCACTAATATTTTAAGGATTTTATTTTAAATTAACATCTTATATTGTTTTCTCAGGTATATACTATAATTATAAT
Source organism: Nephrotoma appendiculata (assembly GCA_947310385.1). Classification (NCBI taxonomy): domain Eukaryota; kingdom Metazoa; phylum Arthropoda; class Insecta; order Diptera; family Tipulidae; genus Nephrotoma; species Nephrotoma appendiculata. The sequence continues at coordinate 256,494,041 of OX371223.1, forward strand.
ATAAATATTAACACAAATTATTTTTAAACTTTAAACTAAAAAACATAAACGTTTATTTTTAATTATATATTTTTATATCGTTATATTTTTTTTTTGCTTATTTTTCGTGGATAAAACAAAAACTACTGAACTTTTTCGTTTTTCACAGCTTGTTAAGAAATTTTTATAATCAAACCAACCAGACGCACACTACAATATTTTACCAAGAGTTGTTGTATACCCAACTAACCATTCAGGTGCTAATCAATTTAAATAAATTTATATGATGACTTTTGATACAAGGTGTGGAGACACCACAATACTCCCCTCCCAGAGAGATCGAATCCCATTTTTGACGTTTTCATATGAAGTGAAGTGCTGCTGTGCCAGGGCTGATTGCATCGACCGGAACAAGTGGTAATCAGAGGGAGCAATGTCTGGTGAATACGGCAGGTGGGGTAGAATTTCCCAGTTCTGCCTGTCCAAGTAATTTTTGACAGATATAGCAACATGTGGCCTAGCGGTGTCATGTTGCAAAATAATCTTATTGTGCGTTTTGTCCCATTCCGGTCGTTTGTCAGCTAGAGCTTGTTTTAAAGCCATCAGTTGTCGTCGATAAACTTGTCCCGTAATAGTTTCACGCTCTTTCAGCTCATAATAGACGATACCCTTCATATCCCACCAAATACGAAGCATCGCTTTCGAACCAGGGATATTTGCTTTTGGCGTCGACGGGCCCGGTTCACCTGGCTTGACTCACGCTGGTTTGCGCTTTGGATTGTCATAATGGATCCATTTTTCATCCCCAGTGATGATCCGATGCAAAAACCCCTTCCTTTGTTGCCGTTGAAGCAACAATTCGCACATGGTTTTCCGACGTTCATGTCCCTTTCTTTCAATATTTGTGTGGCACCCAATTTCCTAGCTTCTGAACCAATCCCATTGCATGTATACGTTGTGAAATACATTGTTGGGTAGTATTCAACTCTTCTGCCAATTGTTTTTCAGTCTGACAAGGGTCCACATCAAGCAATTCTTCCGATTCTGTATTTTCAAATTTTCTTGGTCTGCCTTCACATTCTTTGTCTCTTACGTCAAAATCACCAAGTTTGAATCGTTGAAACCATTTTTTGCATGTTGTTTTCGATGGCGCATGTTCATCGTAAACTTCCACAAGCAAACGATTTGTTTCTGCTGCACTTTTCTTCAACAAAAAATAATGAAGTAAAACTTCCCGCAAATGTTGTTTTTTGGCACAAAATTCGACATCTTCAATTACATGACAATAATTGTTACGCTTTGAACAAATATCACTAGTAATTATTCAAGCTTGACATCTAACCTCCAAAAAACATGTATTGCACGATTGAATATTATGTTAGCAGTGATACTAATGACACCTATCTAAAAAGGTCGCAAATTTAATTGTACACCCAATAATTATTGATACAATATTTTATACAGAAAATTACTTTTACTTTTTATATAATATGATTGAATTTTTATTGGAAAATCTTTTTAACATTAAGTTTTCTCTCTGGACTTGCAAATTCTAATTCATATTTGTTTTTTCCCAACGTTTTTATACCCACCAACAAAAGAAAGAACTCATGACTAACTTTTTTATTCTCGGTTTTGCATTATTCATGAGTCATGAGGTCATGACACAATAATTTTGGACAACAATAGAAGTTAGCTCGGGCAAATCAAAGTCGGTTATTATTTAAAATTGGTTTATTGAAATTAACTTTTATAAATTAAGCTAATCGCCACACTATCCTACCCCCAGTGAATCGCTAGTAAACGACACTTTTTATTTGAAACGGAGTGGTTTAGTTATAATACGACCACTCCTTGACCGAACCTGCTTATTAACGTCTGGAGCAAATGTTACCCTTTTGCTATGCGAATTATTAGATACTTTAGCAAAATGCAAATCCGTTAATGGAATTTCCGAAACCTCATTTGACGTTTGAATTTTTTGATGGTTTGGGGTGGTGTCTTCCATGTCGTCTGATTGTGACGTTTCGATGTTACAAGGTTTGAGTCGATTAATGGAAATAATTCGATTGACAACTGTAAAAGGTCCTTGGTATGGAGGTTGCAGAGCACGTCGATGTGAATCTGTTCTTACCAATACTGCTTTACAATCGGTTAAATCTTTGAACACAAATATTCGCTCTTTTGCATGATGCGCAGCTTTGGATGGTTGAATGCTATATCAAAATATTTTTGTAATTGACAAACGAATTCAGATTGATTGACATGTTCACTCGTGGTAATGAAATCAGCAGGTAATCGTAAGTTTTGTCCATACACTAGCTCTGCTGACGAGCTTTCGAAATCTTCTCGAAAAACTGATCTTAATTCCAATAAAATGATTGGTAAAGATTTTGTCCATTGGATATTGGTTGCACACATCATGATTGCACTTTTCAATGTACGATGCCATCGCTCTATAATCCCATTGCATGCTGGATTGTAAGCTGTGGTGCATTTGTGCTGGAATCCCAAAACTCTAGAAATTTCGTCAAAGAGTGCAGACTCAAACTGTGCGCCTCTGTCCGTAACTATTTTTAAAGGAACACCAAATCTACTGATCCAATTTCTTATTAAAGCATCAGCAATATAGTCTCAGTGCGAATATCTGATATCGGAATCGCTTCAGTCCAACGCGTATATCGATCAACCATGGTCAAACAATAAATTCTATCTTCAGAAGGTGGTAAAGGCCCAATAAGAGCAATATGAAGTTCTTCAAAACGACCGTTCTATCCCATATGACTCGATCTTACTCGTTACATGTTTGGTCACTTTGCATTTCTGACACTCTATGCAACATTTTGCCCAATTACGTATTTCGCTCAATATTGATGGCCAAATGAATTTTTTGGTGATTTGTTTGACCGTTGATCGAATGCTGGGATGGGATATATTATGATAGGCAATGAAAACCTGACTAAAAAGTTGCTTTGGGACAAATGGTCGTTGATTATAATTTGATATCTCGCACGTAATAAACTGACCGATTCCAAAAATTGGGATTTTTTCAAAATTTAAATTTGAACTTGCTTCCAAAAGTGCTTTAAGTTCTGAATTCACTTGCGCTTCCGCCATCGCTACATAGTCGATCGATGTTCCGATATCTTGTTGGATTCGTGATAAAGAATCAGCTACAATGTTGGAAGTTGGAACTACCTGAAATATGTCGTATGTCGGACGTAAACTGTGCTATAAAGTCTAAATGTCGTTGTTGCCTGGGTGAAGCTTTATCTAAATTTTGATGTAATGAAAAAGTTAAAGGTTTGTGATCGGTGTATAAAACAAACTCTCTTCCTTCGATAAAATTTTTAAAATGTTTAATTGCTGAGTATGCTGGTAAAAGCTCTCTGTCACATACGTGCTGTAACGAATTTCCGCGTCATGTAATTTTCGCGAAAAGAAAAATAAAGGCTGCCAACATTTTTCCGTTAGCTGTTGGCGAACAGCCCCTACAGCTACGTCAGATGCGTCTACAAAAATTGCGAACTTGGCATTCGGAATAGGAAACGCTAATTGCGTACAATTTGCCAATTTCGATTTACATAGCTTAAACTTTTGAGTTGCTTCGTCTGTCCAACTAATGATCGATTTGTCCTTCTTTTTCTTCCTATTTCCTTTGAAAAACTCGTACAAAGGAACGTGATCATTAGCTGCTTCTGGTATGAAAATTCTTTAGTAGTTATAATCATACCCAGAAACCTAAGCAACTCATCTGCTGTTTTTTGGCTGTGGATAATTTAAAATCCCTTCAACTTTTTGTTTGTCCGGACACATACCTTGATTTGAAATTTGAAAACCTAAAAAAACCAGCTCGTCAACTGCAAATTCATATTTATACAGATTAACCACTAAACCTGCTTTGCTTAAACGCTGCAAAACGATATAAAGAAAAACGAAAGGAAGATCTCGAAACAGCGAATGTACCATCCTTTGGAAAGTTTGAGCGGGGTTTCTCAAACCGAACGTCATTCGCGGGAACTCAAACAATCCAAAAGGAGTGATTATGGCAGTCTTTTCAATGTCCCTAGTCTCGACGGGAACCTGATGATAGGCTTTCACCAAATCTATTTTTGTGAACTTGGTACACGAGTGTAATTGATGGGTGAAATTGGTCACGAAAGGGATCGGGTAACGATCTGGTTTGGTCAATGCGATTAATGCCCTATAATCACCGCATAATTATCACGACACATCTTTTTTAGACGTCATATGGAGTGGACTGGCCCAGTTACTCTTGGACGGTCTACAAATCCCCTGAGCTAACCACATTTCGATTTCCAGTTTTGCTATTGCCATTTTTTCCGAACTTAAACGTCGTGCTATTGCATAACATGGCTGACCTACTGTCTCAACGCAATGCGTTATGTTATGTTTTGCAGAATTTAATTGCGGAGATTCTCGTGTCACCGAAACACATTCCTATAACAATTTTAAAATTTCGCTTTGATACATATTTGCCTTTATGGTCGTAATACCGTAAGACTGAATTTGAGGATTTGACTGATTCTACGAAGACCAAGATTAAGAGTGAGAATTTTAACTCCGAATGTGTCGATTCTGAAGCATTCGCAGCAAACAATTTAAAATCCGAAAGATTAGCCATCTGTAAATTTGTAGGGGAAATTATCGAAATTTCAGCTCCCGTATCAACCAAAAATTGCATTTTATTTTGAGTATCCAAAATTGTGAGGCGACTGTTAGTGACTAGGCTACTGACACGTTTTGTTAACGGTTAAACTACCATTATTAAAATTACACGGTTTCAGACATTTTTTCGCATTGTTACCGTGTTTAAAATGGTACCAACATACCGGATGCTTAGCTGCTTGTTCCTTAGAACGAGAAAGGCTACGAGGTCGATCACTACGTAGCGATCGTGATTCTCTAGATCGATTACGTAGCGATCCAGAGTTTACCATGTTAAATTTATTAAATAATTCAATGCGCCTATTTGAACGAATAAATTGTCTTCTTGCTGCTCGGACTGGTTCGAATTTACCCCATAAATTCCAATGGGTTTTTGTACTTCCACTATTTTGTCCGCTGCCTTCGCCAACTGTCCTAAATTGGTCTCATCCATACAAGACAGAATCTCCTGGATTTGAGTTGGTAACCGCTGCATCCATAAGTTTCTCAAAACCGGTTCAGTAACCTGGTCGGTGGAGAGGGTTTCCATTTCGCGTAACAACTAGGATGGTTTTTTGTCACCCAATTGAACCCCGAGAGTAACCGATCAAACTTAATTTTCGCGGATTCAGTCAACCTTTTGATAATTAGTAATTTAAGAAACTCGTATTTGATGTCTCTTGGTGGCTTCATCATTTGATCACGAACGCATTTAACAGTTTGTTTAATCAACCGCTGCAATCAAATGCCCGTATTTAGTTGCGTCTGACGTGATGCCACCAATTTGGAATTACGCCTCCAATTGGGTGAACCCAGGAATTTCAGGATCATCCCGATTGAAAGGCGCGTATTTAATAGGCACTTTGTAAACTGGTGTCATGCCGGAACTTGAGGCTCCACCCTCGTTTTCATCGGTACAATCGAACATGGTAAATTAATCAAAAAAAAATTTCAATAATAACACAACAACAAAAAAATTTTGCGAAAAAATTCCCAGAATTATTGTGTAAGAATGTTAATGCAATATTTGAAAAAATTAAAACTAATAATGATTGTATTTATTACCATTTATTTAACGCGAAACGAAGAGATAGATAACTTTACAGATATTGTAAAGATACCAATGAAACATGTTGGTTATATTTTGCACGAACAATTGTCCATGAGGAAGCTGTATTCGAAGTGGGTATCAATCACGTTTGCTCATAATGGATCAAAAACGACAACGCGTTGATGATTCCGAATTGCTTCCGCATCCAACTTCTCATTGCAGGAAGATATCCCTTAGACTTAGAGAGATCTAATAGAAAAATCATTAGGGGAAAACAAAATTTGAAACTTGTATCTGAAGATGAGATATTTTAGAATTGCTTCAACTTCAAATTTCTAATTATCCTCTATGAACAAGTTCTGAAGCCCATTTGGACATATTGTATTTAATTGTAGGGATGTACCAATACCAGCAATAAACAGTTAGTTCAACGATTTCAAAATAAAGTACTCAGAGGGACTGTAAATGCTCCTTGGAACACCCGTAATGATGACCTTCTTAACACATGGATATTGGAATCGCGCAGTTATTATGCGGAGCTACCCAGCCCAACAAAAAATTATTACTTTGGTTAGCATATGTTTCGTTTGTGGTCAGCTACAAATAATGTAAAGAAGTAACATTCTCTTATCCGACACCGATATCGCAAAAACGAAATAATCTACGTGCGTACAGGATATTACTATTTTGGATATATTTGTGTTCAAAGGGTCGATTGCGATAACAGCAAGCAGCAGAAAATTCTATTTAATGGATTGTAAATCAGGATGTTCATTTATATTTTTTTTAATTAATTTATTTTCAAATACATAAATCGCATGTTAAATAATAATAGTGAAACATTTAAAACTAAATGTTTGCAGCTCCACCTCTTAGTCAGTACTATGTGGTGTTTCTAGACTAACATGACCAATTTCAACATTTGATAGGTTTCAATATTTTTATTTTTAATAAAACAACACGTTCTGCTTTTAAAATCGAATCAAAAATAATGAATATGTTCAATTCTTTATTAGGACCGATTTTTTAATTTAAAATTGGTATTTATGGGCTAATTAAATTTTAAAATTTTGTTGATTGCAACATTAATGCCATCTACCAGTGTCTAGTGTCTTTACAATTTGTGCGAACCCTCTATTATTTGTGACCAAAACTATTATATTTTACACAAAAATATTAGAATTCATCTAATTCATTTGTTGCTTTAAAATAGAATTAATACTTATTTATTACTTCTATCTCTTTTCATATATTACCGTTTTATTTTGCATATCTATCACCCGTTTCGTTCTTTCGCTTAGTTCGAAAATAATAACAAAACAGAATTTTTGTTGTTTTTTTTTATACTTGAAAATCTTTTCCCGAATAATAAAAAATAAAAAAATAAAAACAAATTTTGTTTTGTTTTTCTTGTTTTTCGCTCATCGCCAGCTCAGTACCGCAGTGACTTTACTTAAATTTGGTTGATTTGCGTGTGCCATGTGCGATTCAACGTGATAATCTAACATAAAGTTGTAAAATAGAAGGAAAATTTATTGTTGAAAAGAAAATGTTGTTTGATTTTCCACCCAGTGACTAAATATAAAATAAAATTTGGTGATTTTCCCCAATTAAAATTTCCTTTATCAATATAGTGTTTCCTTTTTTACCTGGTGCATATTTTTTTTTTATTATGTGAATGTTATCAATTTTTTTTGGTTCTAGGTTTGGTTTTTCCATGGCTAAGGCCAGGGAAATTTTGTAAACAGTTACCTTATATTTTCTTGAAAAGCAAAAAATAAAAAAAAAATAATTTAATTATTATTGTTTATTTTTTCTGTTTGAGAATCGTGGAAATAAATTTTCAATGCTGTCTGTGCGCAAAGAAAAAAATTGAAAAGCATAAAAGTGGAAATATATTATGTAGAAAGAAAATTTTAGTGTAATTTTTAGTGTACCTCTCCTTGTTTCGTTTGTTTTTACTTTTTGTGTTTAAAAATAAAAATAAAATCCAAAAATAGTAATACAAAGTATTAAAAATATTAGTGATTATGTGGAATATAATGGAAAAGGGAAAACTCACTAAAATGTCATGTTAAAGGTAAATTTTTCATTTTCTATTGTTTATTTGATTAAGTAATTTTCCTCTTCTAAATACTTTTTGTTTGTGTATGCGTGTGGTCTGGTTCACGGATATTCGTTTTCTGTGTGATGGTTAATATTCGGAAGCGAATTTAATGAGGAACAGGAAAGGGTTACTTCGTTGTCTGATATAATTGGCGATTGATCCAAGAATCGCTGCAGAATAAAATTGTCAATTAAATCTTACAATCTTACTTAAGTAATATGATGTCAAGGTTTTCTTTAAAGTTGGTAACAGTTTTAAAATTATCAACCCTTTTGGGAATTAACCGATAAATTTATTAACATACAGCATTACTTGTATTTAGGCCTAATTTTAGGAGATTATGTTTTTATGTATTTACAGTCATGCACAAAAGTATTTTCGCATTTTGTTTGTTTATGCCTAGTTAAATTCAAATTTTAAACGTAATAATTATTATTACTCACGGTTTAAACTGATCCTTCCCGTGTTTCATATAAATTAACACTGTAAAAAACTAGATGACGATTGAAATTTACTAATAAACGAATAGAGGAACATTCGTTTATATTTAATATTACTTATTAAAGTTTTATTTCTGGACGCAAAATTGTTTTTGCAATATGAAATAGCCACGGTAGCCATATAATATTTAAAAATTCAAAAATATAAGAGCCATCATAATTTCCTAGAAAAATAAGAGGGGAAAATTAACGTCAAAACTGAATACATTTTGGGGAATAAATAATTCCCCATTTCTAGAAAAACGTCACTAATTCCCAACGCCCGGAGAAACCCGGAATAGGGCCACTGGAAATGAAAGTTGAAAATTTATTACAGACATACAACAACCGGTTTGGGAAAGTCGCTTAGAAATTAAAAAAAGGCTGAAATGAAATAACTAAGAAGTGTTGCCAAATTAGCCCTTTTGGAGCTAGATTTGGCACTCTCTCTTATTTTATCATCATACAAATTAGTTTTGCCCCAAAATACAATTTAGCACTTTTTCAATATTTTTAGCACTAATTTTAGCACTTTCAAAAATTCTAACAACAAAATTTACTGAATATTGTACTCCAATTTGTTTGGTATTTGTTTACTTTCTACTAGACTGCATTTGATTCTTTCTAATGGGTCGGAATGAAATGTAATCAAAAACATTATTTATAAACTGATTATTTTTCTAATATCTCCATATATTTTAAATCTCCTCATCTTCTGTTCATCGCCATACGAGGTGTATAGATGTGATCGATCGCTTTAAAGAATCAAAAAAAATCAGACGGGGCTGGCGATTGACAATGACAAATCAATGCCAAATGAATGGATTAATCTTATCTAAACTTATCCAATATTTATCTACGTTACATATACTCCGCCAGACTCACCATGTCCATCTAATGTTGTTGGTTGCGTCACAATAGCCCACAAGACACTAACTATTCCAATAATTTTTTTAATTTTTTTTTATTTTATTTAAATTATTAGAACTCTGGCCCATTGGCCAGCTCCATTTATAGGTTATTTACTGAGGTTGTATTTGCACTGGTGTCCTTAATCCATTAAATCAATTGGTTTCGTTCTCTACAATCGTACTGGTGTGAAGTTCTTAGACAAAAGTTTTTGGATAAAAATTTATGCGAGTGTTCATTGTGAAATTTTTGGACACAATTTATATTTCTTGGACAAAAATTTATGGAAGTGTGCAATTTTAGCAGTGTATTTATTTTATATTAAAATAATTCGAGACAATAATTGTAATAAATATTGGTAAAATAAAATAAATTGTTTGACATTGCAAAATATAATATGCTAATTATTATAAATTTTTAAGTAAATAAATATATCACATACCATACTGTATAAAATGATACACTAAATAGCAAAAATCTCAAAGATTGGCTTGCATCAACGTCAACGAAATTGGGGACAAAGTTGGGGACAAAAAACTCACAATGAATAGTCGCATACATTTTTGTCCAAAAATTTCGCGCCATTCCAGCTCGACAAATGAATAACCTCAATTTTGTGCTCAATTTTGTCTCCAATTTTGTCACCAATTCTGTCCACAATTTGGTCCCCAATTTTATCCCCAATTTCGACCCTAATTTTGTCCCCAATTTTGACCCAAATTTTGTCCCCAACTTTCTCCCCAATGTTGTCCCCAATTTTGTCCCCAATTTTATCCCCAATTATGCCCCAATTTTTTCTCCAACTTTGTCCCTAATTCTGTCCCCAATTTTGCCCCTAATTTTGTCCCCAATTTTGTCCTCAATTCTGTCCCCAGTTTTGTCCCCAATTTTGTCCCTAATTTTGTCCCCAATCCTGTCTATAATTTTATCCCCAATTTTGTCCCCAATTTTGCCCCAATTTTGTCCCCAATTTTCTCCCCAATTTGGTCTCCAATTTTTTCCCCGATTTTATCCCCAATTTTGTACCCAATTTTGTCCCCAATTTTGTCCCCAATTTTGTCCCCAATTTTGCCCCTTATTTTGTCGCCTATTCTGTCCCCAATTTTTACTTCAATTTTGTCCTCAAATTTGTCCCAAAATTTATCCCCAATTTAGTCCCCATTTTTCTCCCCAGTTTAGACTCAATTCTGTCCCCAATTTTGACCTTAATTCCGCCGTAATTTTATCCTCGATTTTATCCCCAATTCTGTTCCCAACTTTGTCCCCAATTCTGTCCCCAATTTGTCCCCAATTTTGTCCCCAATTCTGCCCTAATTTTGTCCCCAATTTCGTTGACGTTGATGCAAGCCAATCTCTGAGATTTTTGCTATTTGGTGTGTCATTTGATACAGTATGGTATGTGATATATTTATTTACTTAAACATTTATAATAATTAGCATATTATATTTTTTAATGTCAAACAATTTCTTTTATTTTATCAATATTTATTATAATTATTGTCTCGACTTATTTTAATATAAAATAAATACACTGTTAAAAAAATTGCACACGTGCATAAATTTTTGTGCAAGAAATAAAATTGTGTCCAAAAATTTCACAATGAACACTCACATACATTTTTGTCCAAAATCTTTTGTCCAAGAACTTCACACCGGTTGCAATCTGCATGTAAATTGTCTTGTCCAAAATACCACGAAGCTCTTCATTTACGTGTTGATAAATACGTTGTCCATGAATTACTGCAAGTTTTTTTATTTCTTTTTGAACCATCTGAATATTTAGGTCTCTATGAAAGTCACCATTCCTAATGTACCACGGAGCGTTAACTATACCACGTAGCACTTTGTTTTGAAAAGTTTCTATTATTTTGGTATTGGTTTTCTTTGTACAGCACCAGCGCTGTATTCCGTAAGACAGGTTTTACCTGTTGATATAATAGCAGTTTATTTTCGGTTGACAATTCCGAATTTTTCCCGAAAGGCAATACATTTTTCGATATTTGATATTAAGCTCATCTTTTTAATGTGCTCTGTCCATCTGAGTCTGGTATCTAAGGTCATCTAGATATTTAGCCTTAGTTGCATACGGAATCTTCTTACCATTAATGATTACAGGTTTGTAGCTTTAGATACTTTTAGATTAGTAAAATTCACATGCATGGATTTCGATTCGATATTTTTGTCCAATTAATGATTTTGTCACATGCTTCTAGAAGTTTCTTTGTCGATTCCTCAATAGTGTCTCCTACTGAGAGAACTGCAGTATCATCAGCAAATATTGTAACGGTAACATCGTTTAATTGACGTAAACCTCTGGTGTAGAGCAGGTAAAAATAGATCCCAAAACACTACCCTGCAGGACTCCTGCCGAAATCTTTTTTACCTCGGAATATTCTTCTTCATATTTCACCCGAAAGTTGTGAATCTCAACAGTTGAGTCTTTCTCTTTGAAACCAAACTAATTTTCTGGGATAAGGTTTTTTATTCTATGGTTCTTTTAAATCTTTTGAGCAACAGCCGCTCAAACAATTTCGCTAGTGGTGGTTGAAGTGAAATTGGGCGGCAAGATTTTCTATCATTCGGTGGCTTGCCCGGTTTCGAAATCATTATTACTTTTGCTACTTTCCACTGCATTGGCACATATTTTTTCCCGGGCGTATCAGCAGTTGATTGGAGAAATCTGCGGTTTTGGTCGTTTTAACCCTTTTGTTGCTTTGTAGAGGCAATAGTCGGTATTTTTAGTTGGAGCTAGAGAACAAAGGTAGTTTCCAATTGCTTCATTTTTCACTGTATTTATGAGTGCCTTAAGTTTGATGCACAAGTTGGTTAAGGTGGTTTTATCTTGCGGCGCACGCGTATTCTGCCAATTCTTTCAGGCTTTTCGTTTTTCCTGCACTAGTCCTCTTACTTGTATTGGGTAAATAACGGAGTTTTCTTTCCTTCCCAAGCCAACTATTGGATGACATTAAGGGGCCGGTCTAGTTCCTCTTCTATTTCATTTACGCTTTTGATTGGCACTTGAAGTTCTATTGTTTCCTCTATTAACTGCTTATACAGCTCCCAATTTGTTTTGTTGTTTGTGAGCTGTGGTGAATTGGGTTTTCCTATTACATTTTCACTAACCGTCATAATAACAGGAGAATGATCAGATGTTAGATTTTTATCATTTTCTAAGAAAATGTAGCGTTCCGATATGCCTTTAGTGATGTATAAATCTATAAGGTCTGGGATTTTGTTAGGATCAAAAGGTCAGTACGTTGGTTTCCCTCCTGAGTATAATTCACAGTTTGAGTATTGGTCAGCTGCAAGTAATTCTTTGTCTTTTGGGGAGGTTAATATTGAAACCCAGAAGACATTTTATAGAACAAGTTAATGCAGTCTTCTTTCTTTAGGTTATACCGTGGGTGGCAATATATTGTAGATATATTACAGGTGTTGTGATGACCAAATTCAATAGTCACGGTGGTTACTTGCATGGATTCTTTTTCTATTTTTAATTCTTCATGATGTTTGATATTCCCCCTAATAAATATAGCTGACCCTCCTCTTGCTCGTTCTGCAGGATGTGTGGTATGGTAACATGTACATCTCTCAGTATACGTCATTTCTTGCTCGATCCTTGTTTGGATGACTTAGAAAGGGTTTGCGTGCCTGATCCTTCATTTTCTGTAGTTGTTTGGCAACCTCACATCCTCGGTAGCTGACCTGATGCTGCCCAATACATATTATATATTTTGCTGGTTCTTCTTTAGATAGTTTGCAAGTTTGTGTTGGGTGCTTTCCAGCACATTTCACACATCTTGGTTCGCGCTCGCAATATCGTTGCATATGGTTATAGCCTTGGAATTTTTACATTGTACTGTTCTTGTACTGCCTCTTTTAACAGCTTCGACCTTTACTCGATGAACATGGACTCGCATGAACACGGAAAGCGCTCTTTTTGAAACGGCTTCTAGTTGGTTCTCTCTGCTACGCCTCTCTTTTTTAAATATGTTCACGGCATCAACAATTTTTGATGCCTCTATTTTCTAGGTCCTCTTGCCCTGACCTTGATGGGACGATCGTTTTTGTTTTCGTACGTGTACCACTGATATTTCTCCGTATTCAGCTTCATTGACAAGTTTCTGTATGCGTTTGGATTTGAAGTGTTAATCTTGCATTATTATTATTATTCAGAGCAGTAATTTTATACTCTTGCTCCATAATAGTATTCATTATACTTTGGATATCTAAATAGTTGGTTACTCCTGGCTTTTACCTTTGCTTCATTTTTTTGTGCTGGTTGCCGTTTGGGTGATTTTTCTACCTCTGGTGTGTACTAAGCATATCTTTTTTTATTTATCACTTGTCCTGTTTAGCTTTTCCCTTCTTCAACATCCAGTTAGTTTTTCTCTATCTAGCTCTTCGTCGTTCGTTGAGTATTCAGTTTTCTGCGACTTGTCTCTTTTAGGTTGTACTTCATTGTCTCACGCTTCTTTGTTTATGGTTTAGTTTTCCGTTTTCGAATGAACATTCCAATGAACGAATGAACATTCCAAATGGAAAATTTAAGTATTACAAAGAGTAAAAAAATTGCAATATGTAACCATACATTTCGAATTTTATTATACCAAATTAAGTTCAAAAGTTACATCTCTCGTATTCAAGAATAAATTAAGAATGGTCCAAAATATTTTTAGAGTTACTTTAAGTTAAAACGTGCTTGAAAAACAATTTGTAACCGTAACTGGCTTCATGGTTGAGCAACCGTAATAGTTTTAAAAATAAAAACGAAAGCAAAAATATTTACTCGAAGTAGGCCCGTTTTTGAAAAATTAAAAATATGTACAACATAAAAACCCGAACTGAGCGATTACTAATCGAAGTGTATGCGATTGCAATATTCTCGTAAATTAAAAAAGATAAAAGTAATGCGAATGGATGACGACATACCGAAATTTACTCAATCACACAAATAGAACACAAACAGAAGATCACAAATACTTGAATGTTACGTATAGATGCCCAGCTGATGCTACTTCTGCTCTCAAAGAATAGTACCCTAACATCACTAGTATGAACACAGTGGAAACTTTGGCCGAATTTATAAACCAGTAAAGTCTTCAAGTCTTGACGATCCATGAAGCACAAGGTTTAACCTCACCTAATGTAATATGTATAAGAACCAATTCACAGCCTCTTGAGCTATTCGATAGTGTACCGCATTCCATAATTGCAATCTCTATAGACACACACAATCATTTAAATATTTTTCACCGGTGGCTAATGATAGACTACACTCTCTTTTAATGAAAGCTCGAACTTATACTATTACTCAAAAGGTAAATCAACCCATAAAGTACAAGAAAGAATTAGTATATATGAGAAATGTGCAATTTACTATCAAAACGTAAACAAAATGGCATCAAAAGCATCTAAATTTTACATCTTCGTTTTAAAATCAAACTACCTTATTTATGTAATTTGTGAAACTTCATTAAAACCCAACATAAGAAGCAACGAATTTTTTGGCCATGATTACGTTGTTTTTAGATGCGACCGGTCTCCTGAAACTAGTTCAAAGAAATCGGGTGGTGGCGTACTAATAGCAGTACATTCTAAACTCTGGAATGCTCCAGTAACTTTAGCCCCAAAAAAATCAAAATCAACCTAACCAATCTAATCATCTACGCAGCATATATACCACCTCAATCAAATAGTGATCATTATGCAACTTGCATCGATGCGATTGTTGAAGTTATTAATACAACAAACTCGTCAGATTTAGTTCTTGTGATTGGTGATTTAACCAAATATAACTTGGAACTTGGACCCAGAACTAAACTGTATTTTACCTTGCAATATAACAACAGATGCGGAATCTTTATTTTTGGACGCCATGCTTGGTTATAATTTGAACTAAATAAACACAATTGCTAATAATTGTGATAGATTATTGGATCTTGTCTTCAGCAACGACATTGACAACTTTAAAATTTGTGAATCCCTATTACCTTTTGTCATAAATGATGTTAATCACAAATCTTTGGATATTGTATTTGACTTAACTAAAATGGCGAGATCAGAACACCTACAACCAATGAAATACAACTTTAAAAAAACTAACCGTGTGGGGCTACAAAGTTACCTGGAATCCATCAACTGGCAAATAACTCTCAATTCCAATGATATAAACGAAAATGTGGACAAATTTAATGACATCATGCTTCAAGGCTTCGAACTGTATGTACCTATGTGCTGTAAACCACAAAAGGCTCACCCTCATTGGTTTGATGATAGACTAGTTAACTTAAAAAATCGGAAGTCGAAAGCGTATGCCAAAATGCTGAAAAGCGGGTTAAAAGAAGACAAAACTACGTTTCTACAACATAGTAATGAATTTGAAATTTACTTCAGATCAAAATACAGGTCGTATCTTAATCAAATTCAAGACAAAATCAAAGTAAATCCAAAATAATGTTGGAAATACTTTAGGAATAAATGCGAAATTGAAGGATACCCTGCTAATATGATGTACACCAATACCTGCTCTTCAAACGCCAAAGATATAGCTAACATGTTCGCGCCATTTTTTCAATCAGTCTATCGACCAAGCGTTACTAGTGGATTGTACGAACAACCCAGCAACAACAACACATCAATCAACTCCTCCTATTATTTTTGAGGACAACATTTTATCGGCTTTAAGGGGGTGTGGAGATGGTTGCGGTCTTGACGATATACCCTCTTCTATTCTGAAGGAGTACGCTGAAATTTTAACAATTCCATTATGTTATCTATTCAGTCATTCCTTAAGCACCGGCGTGTTTCCCGAAAAATGGAAAATCGCAAAAATTACTCCAATTTTTAAATCGGGTAAACGTGAGGATATCTCATGCTACAGAGGAATATCAACTACATCATCAATTCCGAAATTATTTGAGTTAGTATTATGCAACAGTTTTAAATCAACAATTTCACGTCAAATATCAATAAACCAGCATGGGTTTATGCCTGGCCGATCCACGTCGACTAATCTGGTTGAATTCACCAGTAAACTATTTAACGAGATAGAAAAACACCGTCAAGATGATGTGGCGTACACGGATTTTAGTAAAGCATTTGATTCTATCTGTCATCATAAAGCACTCCAGAGTTTATTCAATTTTGGGTTCTCTCTCGATTACATAAATTGGTTTAAATCATATCTATCAAACCGGTGACAATTTGTAATAATGGGAAATGAGAAATCAAACGTTATTAAAGTTACATCTGGTGTTCCCCAAGGATTACCCCTCGGGCCTTGGATTTTTATTGTTTTCATAGACCGAATAACCGAGATAATCAAAAATTCAGACGTGCTCATATTTGCAGATGATATGAAAATTTTTCGTACTATTAATGGATTGTTAGATACGGAGAAACTTCAAGAAGACTTAGATAGATTAAGTGAGTGGTGTGATCGAAACTCACTATACTTAAATATTAAGTAATGCAAAATCATGTCCTTCCATCGTAAAAGAAATACAGTAATTACTTCATACAAAGTCAACAACGAAGTACTGCAAAGAGTCAATGAGATTATAGACTTAGGTGTTACATTTGTTGAAAACGCCAGTTTCAATAGGCATATTGAAAATTGGATTGCGAAAGCGAATGCCATGTTCGGATTTGTTAAAAGATGGACAGGTGAATTTAAGGATATTCAAACCTTATGTTCACTCTATTTCGCTTATGTCCGATCTCAACTGGAATACGCTGTAACGGTCTGGAATCCATACTATGCTGTGCACATAAAAAGAATTGAAAGCATTCAAAAGAAGTTTCTGATTTTTTGTTAAAGAAAAGTGACTGGGATTACGACCACAACTTACCATTCCATGAAAATGTGGCTCGCTTACCTCCATACACAACAAGATGCACGGATTACAAAATATGCACGCTTGCAAATAGACGACTTCTCTTCTCTTTCCTTTCTTTCTCCTTTTACCTACAAAATCCGTTTAGACTGCGACGTACAATTTTTCGGTGAATCCGAAATGAACAAATAGAAATGAAAATAAAAAAATTTAAGGCCATTTTTGAGAGCAGAATAAAACAATACAAAAAAAATTTGGTGTTTTAATATAAAATAAAGGTTTAAATTAACAATAAAAATCTATTACGACTTAGTTTGAAACCAGAAGCTGAAATCGTGTGTAGCATGGCTGAACCGAATAAACTACGATGACAAAAAAATTTAACGATATCGACCGATTGCAATACGAAATACATTTTCGTATTTCAACATGTTTTATACCGAACACATCCAACGGAAAGATGCTCGTCTTGTTTAACTGATACAATATCTTCCCACCATGGAAAGCAAAATCTTTTCAAAATAACTCGACTGCTTCAAAGATTTCTTAATTAAAAATTATTTATTTTAAATTTTCGGAAAACGGAAATTTCTCAGAATAGAACATAAAACTGATATACGTAAATATTTAAAGCTTTGTGTGTTTTGAGCTCATTGCACAGATGGTAGACGTCTACTTAGATCGATAAGATATTTAGATATTTACCTGACACTATTAAAACATGATCATCAGTGTAACTCTGAGCCGAGCCAGTGTAAAATGAGTCACTTATATGTTACCGCTGCAGATGAAATGATTTGCATTTGGGTGCAATCACCTCTTAGTATTAGTGGTAGCCTCTAACTTGCATTTTATAATTGTGTCACATGGCAACGTTTCGCTGCAATTTTTTAATATCAAATGTTTAATCAAATCCAAATGTAGTAAATACTTTTGACTACTACTGTATCTACTAATATGAGTATTTATACTGTACCGCATTACAATTTCAGTAATGTAGAGTTGGTTGAACTTATATTTTATTTGTTAAATTTGTTTTAACGCAATTTGCTCAATGAATTTGTGCGTATTCGTAGTCGCGCTCATACTCATATAATCGAGTTTGTTTACTTATTCCAACAGTATGTAGGAAGTTAAGTAAGTAAAGGAAGTCTGATAAAATATTTAATTTTAGAGTTCGTTTTATCACTGTATCAGTTGAAATACTATTTTAGTTAATAAAGTTTCTACAAAATATGTGCCAAAGATTAATATTTTGAACAAAATTTTGAATCTCTGCCTCTAATTTAATTTAATTTTTACAAAATATTAATAACGACTAAAGGGCGGTTCACGGAAGTTATAATGTTTGTTAGTTTAATGATCAAATGTTGACATAACTCGGGTGTCGATCGTGTGCGGCGTATTACTGAACCGCGGATTGATTTGCGTAAAATTAAAAGATTTTTGAATTCAGTAGATACATTTTGTTGTGCATTGAATCACCTTGATTGGTCGATTCCTCAGATCAATAATTTGATATTTTCCATAATTTCGTGTTATTTACCATACATAATCCGTGCGCGGTTGAAATACTCGATCACGCTTTTTTCAGGTAGTAAAATAAAGTTTAGTAATCATGAAAAATAGTTTAACTGTGAGATTTTTACAGATGTACCATTTGCTATATCGCCGAAACCGAAAAAAATACTTCTTAAAAAATTCGTCTGAGTTCGTGCATGTGTGCCTGCAGACCAAATGTTTGTGTCGTGTCTATAGCCCAAACGGGTCTAGCTGATCGGAGTAAAACTTCTTACATAATTTTTTTTCAAAAACTGGGAATCCCAGGGTTTTCTCCGAAAACGGCCCCGAAAGTTGCGGATTGTATATCATAAAAGAATATCATTTACAAGAAAAACGATAATGAACTAAACAATTTTTAATTAATTACAATAGCAACAATGCCGTTCTAGATCAGTTTTTAAAAATTTGAGCAGAAATTATGATTTTTGACACAAAAAACCATTTTTCAACCAACCAACAAAATTCGGCCGCGATGGATTGATTGAACTGTGGTGGACATCTGTGTACGAGAAGAAGTTCCAACTTCCGTAAAAGCTTTTTCAATTTTTGCAATGATGATTAAATTTTTAACAAGGGTTCACCTTGTTAGTTTTCTAAAATTAATTGTATAGGAATAATGTATTTTGATTATAAAAGGCTGTGGCAACTTTTTATTCGAACTTATTTCGCCACTCATAGCTCTAATGTCATCTGTTAAGTAACATAATTTAGGGTTACATTCCCGGTGAACGAAATGAGTCGATATCAACTTCGCTGAATGGGCCGGCCAATTTTCGGCTGGAAGATGAGCCTTCTTACCAAAAAAATCATCTTTCCCGACGAAGCTCATTTTCAGCTCGGCGGTTAGGGCAGAGCAAACCCACTCGAGATAATTGAGAAGGCAAAATACCCAAAGTGACTGTTTAATGTGGTATATGGTCCAAAGGAATTATAAGGCCTTTTTCGATTTTTTTTTATTCTGTATAGGAATGAAGGAGAAGACGTGACCGATATTTCGTTTCAACATGAAGGCGCCACTGCTCACACAACCAACGGTACAATCGACGTTTTGTGCTACATTTTTAAAATGAAATAAACGTTACCACATCCTGTACAAGACAATTTGTATCACAAATCCGGTAGGTTCAATTTTTCGCGGTAGAAATTCAGTGTGATGTATTCGACATTCATGTGCATTTATCGCAAAAGAAAATCTGGTGTTGGTCACAACAATTACTTATATCCCTCCATTTTTGTATTTTCCTGATCCAGTTAAAAAAATAATTTTCCAGGTTGACTTCATCTAACCCGTTTTTGTTTTATAATAATATGTACTTTTAAAAAACTAGTCAGTCAAAAAATAAATTTATTAGCATCACATGCGGCAAATAGTGTTAAAGCTATCTGTTTCTTTTGATTACACCAAGCCCTCGCTTAACGAGGTTTCTTTTTACGAAAAAAAATCAAAACGAATTTTTTTATGTTTTTAATAAATATGCAAATATGTAAATAATTTAAATTAATCTAAATCAGGAGCGAACTGCTCTTCTAATGGAAAATAGGATGGTTTCTATTTCTTCCTGGATTGGAGGCAATCCTAATGGCCAATGATCCTTTTCAGTTATTAGATATATGGCGGAACCTGAGGAAATTGATAATAATTGCTCCCATCCTGACAAAGGAATGTATGTTCTTGCCATCTTATTATAATTTTGTCTATATGAACGAATTGGTAGGTTTGGCGGATTTGATTAAAGGTATTTACATCGTTAAATTTCGGAAATATTCTCTACATTCTTCTGTTTTGGATTTTCTAAATTTTTGATGAACATTATATCAACAATTTCTGATCAGATGAGGATTATAGGGTGTCCTTCTCAAAACAGTTTTTAAAGAAGTTAGCTGCTTTCTGTCCCTTAGTCATAATGGTTTGTCTGGTTAAAATTAGGTCTGATAAAGCCGTTATAGAATGCGTTAAAGCCTTCCAAACTATTTAAACTGTTGTTATCATTGGAAAATTGAGAGTACATACAAATCTAATATTAAACCATTTCTAACCAGAAATTGTATTACGTTAGATTGATAGTGTTTTAGAATGGCTGGATCTTTTAATAAAACAATTCCACATTTCCTAAAATTCTGACTTTCGTAGTCTTCATTTGGATGCCTTGAAATTCTAATTAGCTTCCGTGAGTCAGATTGCACTTTGATTACAGGTCCAAATACTAATTTATGATCCGAAATAAAGTTCTTTACTAGTCTACCTTTTTCCTTCGTTTGCATTTTTTTTTCTTCGAAAAATCGTTTGATTTAGGACCTTTCAAAGTAGTAAGGCAGGATCTATGATCAAAAGTGGTACAAATTGATAAACTATTCTGCAGTGCAAATTCAATTAGAATATCGTTACGTTCATTAGTTTCTTGATAGTATACATTTTGCCCTAATATTTTTTTATGTGATAAATTTAATTGATCCAATCCTTTATGAGCATTAAAATCGCCCAAAATGCAAACAGCTCGTGTTTTACTATACTTTAGTATGATTTACTGTCAGTTTATCGTGAACAATTTATCGTGAGCAATTTATCGTTGAACAATTTATCGTAGAACAATTTATCGTGGAAACAATTTATCGTGGAATCAATTTACCGTGGAACAATTTATCGTAGAACAGTTTATCGTGGACAATTTATCGTAGGACAATTTATCGTGGACAATTTATCGTAGAACAGTATATCGTGGGACAATTTATCGTAGAACAGTTTTATGCGTGGTATATTCAAATTAGTGGGATTCTTTAATGGTTTTTGGAAGAAGTTCTGGAATATGGCCATGTGGGACGGAACTCGGTAGTTTCTTATCCGATTATGATGGGATTGGGTATGTTGGATGGAAATGGGATTATTGAATGATTTTTGGAAGAAGTTCTGGAATTCGGTTACCTGGAATGGAACTTGGCCGTTCCGTGGTAATGAGATTATTTAATGATTTTTATAACAAGTTCCCGAAAATAGGAAGAAAGTTTCTGGAGATCTTAAGTCTTAAAAGGCTTTTTTTGGGGAGCAGATAGTTGGCTGACCGCTCAATCCACTTATTGGGTTGACACGTGTGTGCTTTACAGATTAGTGATATACATGTACATAGTAAGCTCCTTGCTATAAGTTAAACGCTCATTTCCGTCATCCCTAGCCTGGAGAACATACGCTTATGTATGGATTTGTGGCGCCCATAACTCGTCCTTACATGTAGTGTCAAATGCCATAAGCAAAATTCTTCCTGCATCGCTTTCTCTCGACTGCCGTATTAGTTTAGAGTTACCCAGCAAGCACCACAAAGAGGTAAAAATCTAAATCTGTGCGCCATATTTTATAGAAATTTATAATTTTACAAAAAACAAAGAATTTGCACAATGCAATGCGATTGACGTCAAACATTCTCATTTTCAATAAAGTACGAAAACTTAATAACGAATAAAAAGTTTATTAGTTTATTGAATAGAATACTCTGAAGAATAAGTGAAAAATGAATATGAATATTTTAAACTGAAACAAACGAAATGGAACCTACTACTACTCTCTCTACTTTACTTCAATCGCATGGAAAGCATCCACCAACTTTTTGAACATTGAGATTATCGTTACGCCTATTAAACACCGTATTTGCATATTCGGGTTTAATGGACGTAATTTTGATATTTCGTCTGCCAATATATATACCCAAAATTTAGGTAAACTTGATCAAACTAGTCATGCTTTCTACAAACAACATCATGATAATTATCGTTTTGAGCAAAATACTACAAGACGACGTGAAAGTACTATTGTTTATTTATAATTATTATTATTTTTATTTTTATTATCCCCGCAATCTGGTCTGGGGCCGAGGCGGTCAATTTGAGAACATATGGCTATAGGTCCGATTTTATTACCATCCGCACATTGCATAGCTCGATGCCAGCTATATCGATGCTATACTGGCATGGAAGATGGGTCAACCCATGAGTTTTGCACTTCGACAGGGGGTTATAGATGTGTTCCATTTCATCACAGATCGCAAATTGTTGAAGAAAAATCCCTTTGCATCCTGCCGCTATCGGGATTCGAACCCGGTACCTCCCGATTCAAACACCAAAGCTTTAACCACTGCGCTTTTTAGATGAAGAATCAATCAAAGCATTTTGGGATAAAAATTGAGCACGTCAGTGAAATCTATCTCAAAATTACAAAATAACTTCATCAAGACTGCATGACCGCGTTGAAATTGTCTAACCGATTGCGCAGGTAAAAATGAGACAATTAACAAGCACTTCACATCGAAAATGTGAAGATTAGATATCGATATCGCTGTATTATGATACGATAAAAAGTGTTGAAAAATAATTATTTCGCTATATTTCGAGGACGAAGGAAATCGTCATTGATAATAATAAATCAAGGACGATTTCGTCCGTTCTCGAAATATGGCTAATTAATTTTTCAACACTTTTTGACAGACAAACAACTAATGATCGAACGTTATTTCTTCAGTTCGATATCAATATCAAGATGGCTGCTCCATCATATGACGAAGTGCACTGCATGACATTGTTGCGAAAAATTAAAACGTTGGGTGACTAGGAACCAGTATCAGATTTTACCAATAATTTAGACATATGTTGCTTGAGATTAGTCGCCGTTGTTTCAATACTCGAACAATTATGATTGAAAATAGCAGTGTTTTAATACTCGAGCACTATCCGGCACCGAATGGGAAATTTCTACTAATACTGTAACCATTATTCACTGATGTTGCTGTACTATAAAAATTAGAACTAAATTCATCCATAAAACAAACATTTAACGGCTTGAAATATACGAATTCACATGTTTTTTTTGACATGACGTTTTAAACCAGTATACATTTTGCTGCATTTTTAATTTTAATTGTCGTCCCACATGGGCATATTCCAGAACTTCTTCCAAAAACCATTCAATAATCCCATTTCCATCCAACATACCCAATCCCATCATAATCGGTTAAGAAACTACCGAGTTCCGTCCCACATGGCCATATTACAGAACTTCTTCCAAAAATCATTCAATAATCCCATTTCCATCCAACATACCCAATCCCATCAAAATCGGTTAAGAAACTACCGAGTTCCGTCCCACATGGCCATATTCTAGAACTTCTTCCAAAAATCATTCAATAATCCCATTTCCATCCAACATACCTAATCCTATCATAATCGGTTAAGAAACTACCGAGTTCCATCCCACATGGCCATATTCCAGAACTTCTTCCAAAAATCATTCAATAATCCCATTTCCATCCAACATACCCAATCCCATTTTAATCGGTTAAGAAACTACCGAGTTCCGTCCCAAATGGCCATATTCCAGAACTTCTTCCAAAAACCATTCAACAATCCCATTTCAATCCAACATACCCAATCCCATCATAATCGGTTAAGAAACTACCGAGTTCCGTCCCACATGGCCATATTCCAGAACTTCTTCCAAAAATCATTCAATAATCCCATTTCCATCCAACATACCCAATCCCATCATAATCGGTTAAGAAACTATCGAGTTCTGTCCCACATGGCCATATTCCAGAACTTCTTCCAAAAATCATTCAATAATCCCATTTCCATCCAACATACCAATCCCATCATAATCGGTTAAGAAACTACCGAGTTCCGTCCCACATGGCCATATTCCAGAACTTCTTCCAAAAATCATTCAATAATCCCATTTCCATCCAACATACCCAATCCCATCATAATCGGTTAAGGAACTACCGAGTTCCGTCCCACATGGCCATATTCCAGAACTTCTTCCAAAAATCATTCAATATCCAATTTCCATCCAACATACCCAATCCCATCATAATCGGTTAAGAACACGCATTATTCTGTTCTACGATAAATTGTCCCACGATAAATTGTGTCCACGGTAAATTGTGTCTACGATATTCTGTTCTACGGTTAAAAGTTCACGTTAAATTGAAACACGATAAATTGTTTACGATAAAGAGACCGTCACCCCTTTAGTATAATTGTAGATATTCTATGAGTTAAGAGATGCGGAATTATTGAATTAAATTCTGATCGGAAATCGGTACAAATCAGCAATACTTCACTTAATCCTTTAACATCTATGATTGCAAAACACAATCTTTCTGATATAAAATATCGCACTTTTAATCCACAATTTTGTTTCACTAATATTCCAACTCCGTTTTTAACTCCATGGTTTCGTATTATGGGAGGTAGTTGATTGCTAGATTTGATTGGTTGTAACCAGAATGAATTAGACTTGGTCTGAACTTGCATGAGGTGATTAATTGAAGGTGAATGAATAGGAGGGTAGTTTAAAAAATCATTTCTACATAATTCATCATAATGATTGTTATTAATGTAAAGTACTCAAAATGGTTTTTTCAATTGAAGTAACAAAGATTAATGGAGCTGCATTGATTTGATGTACTTCAATTTTGGCCTGATCTATTTCTGATGTAGCTTCTAATATTTCGTTACCACCCCAAGTATTCTCACGAGCAAGTTCAATATGAAATATATTGATTAATTGATCGCTAGCTTCTAATTCAGGCCATTTATCCTTGGCTGATTCGATTAACACGGTTTCATAAGGAGTAACATTATAGCAAATATGATTTACAGCTGCCTCTCTAAGGTATTTTGCATGGTTCCTATATTCACTACACCATACTAATATGGGGAACAAGCAATTACCATATCATATAATTTTTATAGTATTTTACGTGTGTAGCCATTTCGATTTTTAAAAAATAAAAATAATTCATGTTTAATAACAATAATAAGAGTACAGTGATAAAAATAGTGAATATTAATTATTATATACAAAAAGCAGTTTGCTACTGATACGTTTTCGTATCACCTGCATTTCGTTTTAAATTCCAAAACATTACTTTAATGATTCGTATATGAAGAGAAATTCGAACTAACGAATACATACAAATCAGTTCGCTTTCATTTGAATTTTCTTACGCCAAACGAAATTTTAGCGAATAGCTTTCGCTTCGCTAAGGCGATACATTTGCGAAGTGTTTCATATACAAATCTCCCCCTTGTGATTCGTTTTTGATGCGCCAACTTTAGAGCGTGTTTGTTTCACAAATGGACGATTTTATAATTAATTAATTTGGTGGTAGGTGTCACTTCGATTTGCGAATATTTGCTCCGTTCTTCCGCTAGGTGGGCTATTATACATAAAAGAGACATGATTTAAAATTAATTAAATGACTTCTACGCGTTCTAGGCTGAAGGTATTTCTAGAATGTTTTGTGTTGTTAATTTTTTGGTGTTGATAAACTGAAATTTTGTCGAGATTCCTAAATTTAAAGAAACAATAAAGTTGTCTGGAAGGTCAGGGAAGATTGTGATTGCAACATTCTTGATCAGGGGGTCTATTTAATTACACTCTTTGAGAATAAACTCAAACAGTCAAATATGTTAACGATCCAAAAACTTTTTGCTATGGAATGTTGTTTTTCGACGATCTTTCAGGTTGCATTGAGGTTATGTTTCAGTGAAGTTGAGTGAATTTAAGATATAAGTCAACCCTGCTTTTAGTTGGATGAATTTAAATATAGGTACCTGAATGACATTACCGAATTTAAATATTACAATATCAACGGAATATTTAGGTCATCATATTTGTAATAATGCTGTCGAGTTATTATACGAACGTGAAGTCACTCGGTTAGATGGTGTTGGATGGAAAGATAGGGCAAAACAAGGTTACAAACAGCATATGATGAGATGACCCGTAGTTGTGAATTAAATGACCTAACCAGTCTATTATGACTGATGCCGAATACATATGATGAATATTATATTATATTATATTACCACAATCACAGCTAACCCAAATTAATAAACTAACAACATTTAAGCTAGAGTGTGCCCTAGTTGTTTCTTTGACTAACATCCTTTCCTAACTAACCTTATCTGTTAAGGATGCAGGCAGGGCCTGGGCCCGCATGATACTGAAAACGGAATAATATTCGCATCAGATATTATTTGTTATTTGATTGTTGATATTTCAGGATTATGGTAACGTACCTAGGATCGCCGTTATGGTTTGCATGTACGCCTCTATCAAATCATGTCATACGTTGGTACTTCAATTCTCTTTAACGTTGGCTCAACTAGGCCAAATATATTTTTACGTTCTAGAGTTCATCAATTCTAAAGGTACTTAGTCCAATCAAAACTATTGAATCTGACCGTATTGCTGCAATTTTACTCAAGCGTTAAATTTCCTAGGCCGCTTAGCAAATCATTTCATCTGATAATTAAAACTAGTATTTTTTTGTAAATTTGGAAACAATGAATATTGAACCAATTCCAAAAAAGGTTATAAATCATCTCTGCCGATGGCTTTGTAATCTGTTTTGTCGAAAGTAACGGCAACTATCGTACTCTACACTCTTACATTATATCAAGAGACACATGCTCGTCTATCCGATTTTCAATACGAATTTATGAAAAACCTCTATTCCGGTGAACTCATAACTTATATGACACCCTCTTGAAAGTGACGTATTGCAAAATTTGAAAATACTAGAGTTATGGTTTTGGATATTTCATAATATTGATAGAGCAGGTATGGCATGAGTAAACCTTTTAAGTAAACTTTATTCATTTATTCATGTTAACGCCTCTGATATTGAATGGAGAACAAATATTTATCAAGTCGAACAATTTGTGTTGTTCTTGATTACATTAATGACTTGTTGGCCTAGAAAGCAATGCCACTCTGGATAGTCCAGAAAATTTTATGAACGCCACTTATGTTAGCAAATTTACAGTAATCTGTCGAAGAAAAATGCAATCTCCAAAAGGTCAAGTCAATGTTTGGGGTTCATTAGGCGTGCGGCTCGTAAATCCTATTTAGAATGTCTTATGATAGATCTCAGATATAGAGTCATAATTAGGGAATCCAAGTCGGTTCTACCCGATTTCGTGTAGTTGGGCAATTACTTACCCCCCAGAGACACCCAAAACTTTCGGGAAATGCTGCAAATAACCGAAACCGACAACCCTTCTATGCATCTCAACGAAAATGGAAAAAACTAGAAACGTATGTTTGTAGAAACCGGTAGGGTAATTGTAAAAAAACGAAACCGAAAGTCGGGTACCCGAAATTCGGGTAATTGGATGCCCTAGTCGGGTAATTGGATTCCTTCCAATGTATGGGATATGTACGTTTATGTTTTTTCCATTTTCGTTCAGATGCATAGGAGAGTTGTCGGTTTCAGGTGTTTGCGGCGATGCCCGATGGTTTCGGGTGTCTCTGGGGGGGGGGGGGGGGGGGGGGGGGGGGGGGGGGGTGAATAATTGCCCAACTACACGAAGTCGGGTAGAACCGACTTGGATTCCCTAGTCATAATATGCTAAACGAGGAACCAATTTCACTCTTACTCGATTCTTTAGAACACTACGAATCTACCCAATTTAAATACTTGTTGCAGTTCTAGGAAATATTGGTTTGATCTAGAACCTTTATTGTTGAACCCATCATTTTAAGTCTTCCTTTGTTCCCGAGTGATTTTCGTGTGCAACCACACAAACTCGAATTTTTCGAGTTCTTTAATTCGTAGCACATAAAACAACCAACTGTTTTTTGAAGAACCAATAGCCGCCGTCAGGGGTTTTGTACGTGGTTTGCAAAACTATTTACTTTAAATTTAATGTATTAGAGGAATACGGAGTACCGGACAAGTGATGCATTGGTTGAAGCTTCTGCACTTCGACCGGGAGGTACCGTACTGGGTTCGAATCCCACAAGAGGCAGGATGCAAAGCGAATTTTCGTCATCGATTACGATCGGTGATGTTAATAAACACAGCTATGACCCTCTGTTAGAGTGCAAAATTCAGCACCAACCCACCGTCCATGTCAGTGTACAGGTTGACAAGGAGCTTGCAATGTGCAGGTGGTATACTGTAATTGTGTGAATGACAGTTAATACTTTCATTAAAAAAAAAAAAAAAAAAAAATATAAGCCTGTCATTTAAATAATTTAAATCACGTCACTAGTTTTTTAATATTTTATTAAAAGACTCTACCCACCATATTTATGTAACGAAAGTCATTCAGAAGCTTAATCATGGCAAATTGTTCCTATTTATAAAAAATTTCTCCGTCTTTACTTGGTTGAGTTTTGATTGCCCTTTGGCTAATAAAGTTGGCTTCATTGCTTATTGTATTTTACGTCTCTATTTATGCAAATAAAAGACTAACACTCGAGATTACTTTTGGTTGAATTCTTTTATTTCACCTTACATTTTATTTACCCAAGAGGAATACAGTAAGTGATTCATGTCATCTTTATTGTTATTTGTTATAGAGGGGGGAGTGTTACCAGAGGAACTAATATTTCCCCGATTACCCGATGTAATCTACTATAGTCATAACAGTCGTCCTTCTTTACAGAATTCTTGACAATACAATCTAAGTATACATATTTGTTTATAAATTTAATTTATCAATAAGTTTCCGAATTCTTGTACCTCTTCGCACTTCATAATTGCTTCCATTATTTTGTTTTAGTATTTTGGATTTATTTAACTGATTTCTTGAAAACTCAAATACTGATTCGATTGGTGATTGATTTGTGGTTTCAATTTCATTGAAATCTGGTAAAATACCATTTTTGAGTTCTGTCCCATTATCACTACCCCGTTTTAAATTTTGCGAACATTTTGATGAGCTTTGAATAACTTTGTCATTCAGTGGTAACTGATCTTCTTCATCCATCTCTTTATTTCCTATTCCTCTTACTTGATCCGAATGTCTTTTTCAATTTTTACCATTGTCTATATTGTTTTATTTGATAATGTAATTTCCCTTCTTGTCTCTTTATATTACCGAATTTCCATTTCGTTTTATTGACGTAATTTCTAGCGGATACTCTTGATATTTCACAATGTTAGTTGCATTTTTTAAATTTTCATCCGATTTCATTAATGAAAATCTTGAACGCATAGGATAGTTGAAAATTACATCAGCCGGAGAAATATGCGTTACTGGATGTAGTGTAATACGGTATTGTGATAATATATGAAGTAAATTGAAGACCTTTTTTATTTGGAGTTAATGATCTTATCTTGTTTTTTAATGTTTGTACACATCTTTCAACTTGACCGTTTGTTGCGGGATGATATGGTGTTGTTCTCTTGTGAATGATTCCATTTGCTTCCATGAAATGTTTAAATTTTAGATTTACAAATTGAGAACCATTATCTCTGCAAATTACCTTCGGTAAACCAAAAGTAGCGAACAAATTTCGAAGTATTTCAATGGTGTTTACCGTATTTATTTGTTTTAATATATGCATTTCAGGACATTTTGAATGTGCATCTATACACAAAAATAAATACACCCCATAAAACGGTCCTGCGAAATCTATGTGCAACCGGTTAAACGCTTGTGCTGGATACTCCCAATGATGTTTCCTGGAAACTGATACTAGATTATTTTTGTTTTTGCAACATGATTCACAATTTTTTACCCAATTTTCTACGTTCGAATCCTGGCCACCAACAGAAACTTCGACCAAGTGCCTTCATTCTTATAATGTCACTCCGAAATGTGCTTTATGTAAATCATTCAGTCAATCATTCATCTTAGGTATTCCACGAATTATACAACCTGTTTGATACGAAAACTCTTCAATGGTACATTAAATCTATCCTCCGCTGAGATATTTACACCAGTTGTTAAATTTTCCAGTAATTTCTTTAATTTTGAATCGCAAGCTGTCTCTTGCGCAATTTCGTAGTAGTTACTGGTAATGTTTGAATCTGTTTTATTTCAAAAATGTTGCTAACTTCTTAATTGGAATTCATTCTAAACCGTGAAAACGCATATGCATTTGCATTTGATTTGGAGTCTTATTATTTTGTAATTAAAACCATGAAGAAATATTGCATAATGCTGCACACGTGTGGTAGATAAATTTAGAATACTTTTACATGGCGAAAATATTTGTATTGATGGCTTATGATCCGTATACAATAGAAATTATGTGCCATACAAAAATTGAAAGAATTTGATTACTCCAAACACAATTGAGTCTTCTTTATCCATTTGTGACCAGTTCCTTTGCGAGGCCTTCAATGTTAGTGATGCAAACTGTATTGGTTGTGAGATAACATCGCGCCTACTCCTATTGGTGATGCATCGGTAGCTAAGCAAATTGGAAGTTTGTCTGAAAAATGTCCCTAGAAATCACCTGATTGCTGTCGCTTCTTCAATATATTGAATGAATTTTCACAATATTTGTCCCAATTCCATTTAATATCTTTTCGTAGTAGTCTATGAAAAGGTTCTAATACTTCACTTAAATTTTGAAAAACCCGATGGTAATAATTTATCAGTCCTAAGAATGACCTTCACTCCGATTTATTTATTGAACGTGGTGCTTTTTGTACTGCTTAAATTTTCGAATCCGCCTTGAAAATTCCTAATTTGTTTAATTTGAATCCACAATATTCAATTTTGTGCTTTACAATTTTTGTCTTACTCAGATTTATTTTTAATCCGTATTTAGAGAGTCGTTTGAAAATTTCTTCTAATCTCTGAAGATAGATCTCGTCATTTGGAGCTGTGACTCTCTCTCGTCGTCTATGAGGACGCAAGTTCCTTCAATACCTTCAAGAATGGACTCTATTTTTCTTTGCCACTTTGCTGGGGCACAATTTAAACCATATAACATACGAGTACACATATACGATCCTTTGTGCGTACTCAAAGGTAGTAAGTGTTGGTCATCGTCATGTACTTTCCATTGTAAGGATGCATTACGAAGGTCTAACTTTGAAAATTTAACGCCCGCCGCTAAGTTATCAAATAATTCATCGGTTGACGGAAGTGGATGTTCTTTGGTTGCAAGAAGCGGATTGATTGTGACCTTAAAATCACCACCGATTCAAACGCCATCTGGTTTCATGACAAATACTATTGGAGTTGCATATTCGCTATATTCTACTTTAATGAAAACTCCTTTATCTTCTAAACGTTTAATTTCCTATTCTACTCTCTCTCTCTCTCTCTCTCTCTCTCTCTTATGAAAAATGGAATTTGGCGAGCTTTGATGAAAATTGCTGTCACATTTCTTTTAATTGGTAGGCGTACTGAATCACCTTTCATTTCACCAGCGAACTATCATCGAACAAATAATGATAGAATTCCATTAATTTATTTAATTATCGTTGAGTGTCATCCGAATTTTTTTCCAAAGAAATTGAATTTATCTCACTCTAAATATAAATCTAACCATTTTGAACTATCTTCGGATTCAACCATCACTTCAATCAATCATAGAATATTTAACTTATGATTACTGTATGAATTTAATTTTAAAATATTTTCTTTTAATTTATAATTTCGAAATTTTTCATAAAATTTGGTACTTGACATAATTGAAACATTCGAACCTGTATCCAGTTCAATTTAAACCGGTACATAATTTATTTTTATATCAATCCACATTTTATTTTGACTTAACCTATTTACATAAGAACTACCCTTTTCCTTTACAAAAGCAACATAACTTTCCATTTTATCAGCCTGTTCGAGGCTATTTTTTTACTTTTTAATTTATTACACACTTATATTCAAAAAGTTCAAAGACCTATTTTTTATAAAACAAACAACTGTTTGGAACATGCCGACAACTGTTTGCATAGTGAGGTCCCCACACCTAAAACAAATTACTTTTCTAACCTCACTATTTTTTGTTATGAAACTTTTATTTTGTATAGGTACCTGTGTTATGACTATTTTGATTTTCTTTTGAAACGCGCTTGTTGGTAGCGCTTTCTTTTTTATCTTTTCCGAATGAATCCCATTTACATTCACACCACCTGAAGATTTAAATTTTTGTGCGTCCTTTGACGATGCTTCCATCGTCGCAGCTACTTCTACCGCCTTTACGAATGTTAAATCCACTGTCTCCAACAATCTATTCCTTGCACGTTCATTCCGAAGGCCACACACGAACTGATTTCTAAGTGCTGTCTCCAGAAAATTTCCGAAATTATAATATTATGACGTCGTATTGACGCTTCATATCTTTAATAGTTTCCCCTTCTCGTTGATGATGGTGGTGAAATTTATAATA
This sequence comes from Nephrotoma appendiculata, assembly GCA_947310385.1. Classification (NCBI taxonomy): domain Eukaryota; kingdom Metazoa; phylum Arthropoda; class Insecta; order Diptera; family Tipulidae; genus Nephrotoma; species Nephrotoma appendiculata. The sequence continues at coordinate 256,526,769 of OX371223.1, forward strand.
CTCGAATATCTCAACAGGTGTTGGAACATATATTTAATTTAATATTTTCACTATTTCGTCGTATAATTTATCCTCAGGTTTTAAGGGTGAAAGATGGTCACACAAAAGATCATGTGCCTCCGCACCAGAATAATGGAGTAAATACGGTTTTTTTCATCTGCACTTAATTGAAAATTTTTAATGCTCATTCAAATCGAATTAATCACCTGTCGAATTTATTTTTAATCGGATCGAAAAATTCGATGAATATGGTGGTGAATTTTAAATTTGTTTTCTTTGTTGAAATTTATACTTTTATTTAAGTTTTCTAAGTTTAATATCTCGTTGCCAATTATTGTTTTTTACGTTTCTATTTATGCAAATAAAAGACTAACACTCGTGGTTACTTTTGATTTAATTCTTTTATTTTACCTTATATTTTATTTACTCATGAGCAATACAGGAAGTGACTTCATGTCATCATTATTGCTATTTTTTTATAGAGGGAGGTTTGTTACTAGAGTAACTAATATTTCCCCGATTACCCAAGGTAATCTACTATAATCATAACACTTCTTCGATGCTCCTCTTCCATAGATCGTGGCTTTTTAGAGTTTTCCGAATTTGGGATAATTTTTGACATATGTCACGTATCGCTCGATTCGGCAATATTTATGCGTACGATTGAAACTTTTGTAATTTTTGCATCGCGTTATTGAATCAAGGTTTCTTTTCAGGGCCTTTAGTTGATATCGAAGACTTTAGATGTTTTTACTTTAGTTTGATTTTTATTATATTTACAGCATTTTCTATTGGTATTGCTTATAGGAAAGATTCTCAATCCTTTTACATTTTGCGCAGTTTGGGCGTGGTTCTTTAGCCATAACTTTCATTATTCTTGTTTCTTATAAGTAAATTATTCATATCTTTCGAAATTAAACTGCGTAGACATCCTCATTAGGTTTCAGAATCTGCAATATCAATTTTCCAGACACCATCGATTTATTAAGAAAACTAGCTTGTATATCCTAGGCCACCGTAACCGATTTGATCGATTATGAATAATTTTATATTCTAACAATGTTAATGGAGTGGAGATGTTTCATCCTATATGGTTTAACTAGTTGTAGTTCTGGCTGGAAGTAGTTGTTCCGTGCGGTGATTAACTGGCTTACAAAAACCGTGTTTGCTATTGTATTGATAAGTATTCTGCCAATCTGGTTTCGTTTTTTTTGTTCAGGATTTTTGCTTGATCGTGTTTCTCCTTTAAAAATAGGATGAATTTGTTTTCTCTTTCTTATACTTCTTCATCCGCTAGATAAATATCAGGTACCACCGATTACTGGTTCAAGTTGTCATTTGAGATTTTCGTTTTCTTTCTTTGTAATGTAAATTCTTTTAACTTAGGTGTTACTGCGCAATGATTGGCAGATATTGGCACCGCAAGATACTGTGCTCTTTTACTGTGTAAAAAACGATACACGGTACATACAAGATAATAATCTGTTAACAAATTCTTTTTACAACTCATCGAGTCTCGGAGTTTCCAGCTGTATAGCTTTTAAGTGACACAAACTAACTTTAAATTTTATTTAGAACCCAGCTCTTTCTCATTTCAGTACGGCTCACTGTCGTTAGTCGCCACACTCTGTTTAGAAGAATTAACTTTAGCACCACTCATTTTGGTATAGTTTTGGGAATTTTCGGCCTACAATACGAATTTTAAAAAACATTTAACTTTTATTACGTAAATGAAGAATAGCGTTAATCGATTTACTACTGAATTGTCAATGACAAAATAAGTGATAATAAGCTAACATGCAGTTGTATCACTTAACCAGTAGAATAAATTATTTAAAAATTTCATCCCAAATACGATACGGTTCGGTTAACTTCTACATGCCACGTTTCATTATAACAAGTCATTTGTCTATAATTAAAATTCCATTTTCATGAACACCTGGACATCTAATTCAATTTTGAAATATGGCGTGATTGAAAATATCAAAAAATCAGACGAAAAAAATGTTTAAGATTAAATAAGTTTGATAAAAGAACTTCCTGGGCTCAATTTAATTTTATTTCTGTTACCTTTCACCCTTGTAAAAAGATTATCTTTTCTTTAAATATTGAATGTACATAAAACAATGAATGTAAAATATAAAATGCACAATTTGAATTTGAACCCTTATATAACACACACTGAGTAAATAAGTAAGTAGTAATACAATAAAATTACAATGATGCGGCAAATCGTATAGGTAAAATATAATTCAGCATTTTTCGGTGTGCATACCGTGAACAAAATAAATGTCATAACAAAAAAAAAATATGGCACGAGCCATGCTATTCAATCATTCATACCTGAAATGCTTTATATGGGACCATATGCTAATAAGAGTATCTCAACAAATTTGTCTAATTAAAATGAGTCAATTTGTTACAGATTGCTGACTTTTGTTATTTTTGTTGTGATGTGTCTGCTTTTAAATTGGCTTGTTACTTTTATTAGGTTATTTGTTTGTTGTTTGTGTAGTGATGGTGCTGTAATATGATTTATTGATAAAACATTTTAGTTTTATTCGAAAATAAAAATTAATATAAACGATAAAGTGAATTTCCAGTGGGATTTCTTTTCTGGGAATTTTAATCGAACGCCTATGAATTTTTCGCTAGAAATTTCCATTGAATCATTTCGAGTATTATCGATATCTGTCATCCACAAAAACAGGTATTTTTTTTTATATTATTGTTGGTGTTAGGTGGTGCTATGTCTATTCTCACCGATCATAGGTATGTCGATGGGACCAACACCTAATTTGATTTTTATAGTTTTTGTATAATTATGAATTTAAGATAATCAAGTTAAAATAATCATTTGAGATAATCTGATCATTTATTATCAGATTATCTCAAACGATTGTGTTTAGTTGGTTTATGTTTATTGCAGCAGCAGGTATAAGTAGGTAAGAAGAATTAAATAAATATGGGTATAAGTACATATCTATGATCACAACCAATAACTGCTTAAGTCAAGTTTATTTTCTAAAGTATTTTTACCAATAAACCGCTGTCAAATAGAGCCCGTGAAGTATTCCACGGATTTTTTCACGGCTTTACGTATACAAATCTAATTGGAATTTCATTCAATCCAATTAAATTCTTATTGCATGTATAAGTAGTAGTGTATTATACACTGTTATGATTTTTAATTTACAAAATTTTTAATAAAATTGTAAATTAATCGATAGGTTCTAATTCAAACATGTTAATATAGGAATAAAGAACATGTTTTAATAGAAACTAGATCATTAATCGAACAGTTTTATTCACAAATATGTGAACATGTAAAATTGAGATAGCAACAAGAGACGAATTAAGTAAGAGGTAAATTTTATGCAATATTGAATGGCCTTTATCGGCCATCCCCGGAGATGGTGCATCGGGTTTTATTGATGCTGGGCATAGATCATTACATTATCTTTCAGGAAAACTAAACAATTTGATTTGATTTGGTGATTCAGGTTTTATTGATGCTGGGCATAGATCATTACGTTATCTTTCAGGAAAACTAAACAATTTGATAGGTATCTCGGGCTGTTTTTTAGCTACAAGCAGTTTCCCTTAATTTTACGAGGTAAATTTTTACGCAATTTTTTTTTTTTTTTTGTAGTTTTATTTTATAAAGTCCCATGGAATACATTAATTGTCGCAAAATAATAGTATAGCATAAAAAAATAATACTAGATAGTGAGCTCCTGATTTTACAATGTCACGGAGTCACGATTCTTATGTAAAAATAATAAAAAAATATATACAAATTAGAAAAAAAAGTAAAATAAAAATTAAAAATAAATCAAAAATTAAAAGTAAATAAATATAATTTAACAAATTTAAAAATAAATAAAAGAAAATAACAAAATTTTAAGCAATATTAATCGACTTACTTTCATTATAAATAAAAGTAGCTTATGTTTAAAAAAATTTAAGATAATGTTCTAAACAAAACCTCAATGTCATTTTTAGAGAATAACCATTCTTTCAACAATTTTATAAATAATCTAAAAGTGCCCGCAGATGCAATAGAGGTTGGTAGAAGGCTATAAAACTTCGGTGCCGTGTAAGAAAAGAAATTTTTGAAATGCTCTTTAAATGGTTGCGGAATACTAATTCTATTTCTATTACGAAACAAGTATGGTTCACTATATATATTCATTAAACGATTCCTGCTTATTAAATAATACATTTTTAAAACTTTAAATACATATAAATATCGCAAAGGTAATTCATTCATTCTGATTCATTGAATTTGATAAATTTTTCAAAGTCGTAGAAGGTATGGATTCCCAAATCGTCATCAACAAACTTTTAAAGCTTGAATCGATTCTGGGCGCTTTCTTGCTATTTCTAGCTTCATTATATACCAAATATTTTCAATGGGATTTAAGTCTCGACTATACGGGGGCCAGCTCAACACATCGATACTTCTTTCTTCGAAGTACTTTTTTACCTTTAAATGAAGACATATGAAAAAAAAACAAGTTTTTAGCAAATAGTTTATCTGAAAGCCAATTTTACTATCTACAAATCAAATTTAATAACTCACAACTTTGGCGGTATGGCACGGAGCGTTATCCTGTTGAAAAATAAATTTGCAGTCTCACCAAAAAGCTTTAACACAGAATGCTCAAATTCGTTGTGTATGACCTGCAGATGAACAGCTGCTGTAATGCTGAAACTAAGGAAACACAATCGACCGGTTTCATTTCCCGAAAAGCATTCCCAGACCATAACTCCTTCATTTTTCGGTGGAAGTCTTAAAAGATATTCGTTGCCAAGCCTCTCGCCTTTTTTTTAACTAAAATTGTACTTTATTCTTTGTTTGACTAGGTTCATTTACAGAATAACTTAATCTTACAGGCTGTAGAATATCTGCCCATAATGACGGCCAAGAACGGTAGGCGAAAAATAAAATAATTGCTTGACCAAATTTTTTAGACATCAGTTGCGATGTACCGGTATAATAAAAACAAAAGGCGGTCCAACAAAATATTAATATTAAAAATAGAACTTCTATAAATCAATAAAATACAAAAAAAAAATTAAAAAATAAGTGTTTAATTTATTACATTACTTTAACTCCAATCAGCGTATTTTGAACATTTTGGCATTTTTAGGGGTTTTGCCCCTAAATTGCAGGTAATTTTTTTTTTCAAAAAATTACGTCATACATGTATTTAAAATGAAACAATAAGCGAATTGCTTTCAAAAGTTTTGTAATTTTAGCAAAAAAGACTCCATTTTGCAATAAAATATGTCTGTACAATTTTTTTTCCCAGCACTGTATATTATACTACACTGTTAAACATGCGCATAGCTACAGGTTAGCTGATTGCACAGCATCCTTAGTATCAACAATGTTCTCAGATTGGAAAATTGTTAGCGACTTTTCGTGCGGTCGCACAAAAATTACAAAAGTCATCATAAATGTTTTGGGCAAAAATTCTTTAAATTCTGTAATTGCTGATTTAAAGATCGACTATCCGTGTTCTATAGGTACAGACGCGTCAAACAAGGGGAATAACAAAATGTTCCCTTTGGTTTGTCATTATTTTACTAAATCAGCGGGCGTCCGAATTAAACTTTTAAGCTTTTTAATAGTCTGTCCGATTCGTCTAAGGACATTACAAATTGCCTAGTATCCAAATTAAAGGAACTAGGATTAGATCCAAAAAAATATTGTAAGTTTTTGTGGTGATAACGCAAACGTTAATTTTGGCGCTCATCAAAGCGTTTTCGTTGAACTTCGACGTTTTAATCCAAACTTACTGGATATTGGATGCCTATGCCATGTTTTACATAATTCCGTTAAAAACACCAGCTCTTGTCTCAAATACGATATTGAAATGATAATTCTAAAAACTTATAATCAATTTTCTTCACACTCCAAAAGGCTAGAAACAGTTTGCAATCCAAATTGGACGAGGAATTTTATGGGTTTGTTGCAAGACAAATTCTAAATGGATGTGATAATATTCAAGAGGTTTAATTATTTAAAAATAGGACAAATGCTTTTCTCAAGGGAATTATTTCATATATAGAACAAAGATATTCATTTATTCATAGCAATACATATATAGTAGTACCATCATTCGAAAAAAATCTTTAGAGGGTGAAAATCCAGGTAGCGCGTTAATCGAAATTAAATTATGCAATAATTTTACTAGTTCGCCTAAATGTTTGCAAGATTAAATACACTTACAGTACACACGGCGTATTTTTGTATACCATTAACCAGTATAGTATTGCTTCACTCTAACTTATTATACTACATATTAACACAGAATATATTTATTTCAACTCGTATTGTTTTACAATTGTCAAGGTCATGTAGAAAATGTGTTTAATATTTTTTGTGATAAACAATAAAACAAATCATGAATACCTTACTTCAATTTTCTTTTTAAAAAAATTAGCATAAATAATTTTTTTTCTATGATAGAAATGCAAAAGAATATGAATTGTTCAATCAAATAAATCCATTATTGGAAAGGAGATATGAACGATAGGATATATACATATGTATATTAATATATTGAGTACATACTCGTACTTAGCTGTGTATTATTGTTTATTTTAAATACATCTGTCTCACAAACACAAACGAATAAAGATTAAAAATGAAAACGATGTAGAAATCTATATAGAACAACTAAATACAATTTTTTAAAAGGATACCGTTGATTGCACTGTTACAGTATGGTAATTTATAATTGAAAATATGAACGAGTAATTTTCTTATATATGCATACATTAAGAACAATGTATTGTTATGGAAAGGCAGATTTTCTATTTATCCAAATCTGTGTGAAAGTTCAGGGACATTGAACCCAATATTTGTTTCAAAATTAAAATAAAATTTATTAATTCGATTTTATCATAAAAAATATTACGTAAGAGAAGTACGTAAAAATAGGAAAATTGTCACTTGGACATACTACAATAGTATGTCGTTTTTCATTATTGTCTTTCAATCAACTATTTATTAAGGGATTGTTCCTCATTGGAATAGAAAAAACGAGGATGTCATTATAAAGATTATAATTTCAACCAAAGCATGTCTGACTTGATCTGTTTTGTCACAGAATCCAATGAGAGTCATGTGGTGTTTACAGTGTGCGAATCTAGAGCGTATAATTATAATCTAATTATGAGCATTTAATGTTCGCTAACAAAACTTAAATTCATTTTTCTGTTAATCTAATCTGTTAATCTATCTCTAATAAATTTTATTGTTTAAATTGGGGGCTGAATTAATCCATCTCAAATGAATTACATATCCCTTTTGTGTTTTACTAACACAATTGTGCGGGTAGGGCTAAAGTACCATGTATATGTAATTTTGTATGTTTTTTGAACAAATTTACACATTTGTGAATTCCTTTTTAACTTATTTTCCGTCCGAAAAAACACTATATCTATACACACAGTTGTGTTGGTTTTACTTCAAATCAAGCGAAATTTTTAATGAACAACGCCGTTACATACGTTAATTTTTTACTCACACATTTGTGTGGGTTGGACTAAAATTGAGAAGATTTTTTATTTTTCTTAGTTGAAAAAGGGATATAAGGAAGTATATAAGATATTTTTTATAAATTCAATATACAAGTGAATAGCTTACGAGTGTAGGTTGCCGCTCACTATTTTGTAATTAAAACTATTTTTAAATAGTAGTTAAGCTAGAGATTGGTCAGCATTGTCTGAAAGAAAACGTTTTAGTTCTTTATGGCAGGATAAATAATGGCTTACTTTTAAGTTCCGTCTTTATTCGAACGCTAACTTTAAATTGTTTAGTTTGATGTACCATACAAATTATTTTTTTTAAATAAAAAATGCGTTGTGTATTTTATTTTGAATAAAAAAAATCAGTTTTTAATTTTCCTCTAAATTGTAAAATTTTATTTTAATGTCTTAATTTAATTAATTAACCTTAATTTGTATTTAGTCTTACACCGTTTTAATACTTAATTACCTTTTCGAAACGAATATTTATTTGTGGAGACTTTAAACAGCTTTCATAATAAAACAATTTTTATTTTGCCTTAGAAGAAGAGAATCAAACTTTAGAAAAAAATTTACTTTAGAGAAAAAATTGTCTATTGTGAGAGCTCTGTTAAGGTGATGATACATGTACAGATTTTCCCTTTAAGGCATAAAAATTATGCGCGCTTGTTGGTTAAAAGTCAGCCATCTTGAATCGCTTTGAATCAATTCGGATGATTTTGCATACTCATGAACGATGGCTACTAATAAGACAATAAGGCCTGTTTCAGCTGAACTAAGACAAGCGAACTGACCTATGTTCATCGTTCTTGGTTGTATATAAAAAACTTTTATAAGCCCCGTTTCCCAATTGAGCTAAGCATTTTGACTGATATGAGCTATGTTTTCATTTAACAGCTTCACGTTTTGGTTTCTTTCCAAAGTGAAATAAGAGAAATATTGTAGATAAATCTCAGAGTCTACCCAATCTGTAAAGCAATGTATTTAAATTTTTATTTTCACCTTGGAGATACGAGGGTATATCAAAAAGTCTTGTAATATCATATGAAAAAAAAAGAGTGAGTGAGACAACAATATATTTTTCAAAACCATTTTTTGTCGCGATGAAACTTCTAGAAGAACATTTCGATGTGAATTTTACAGTTCGTTTGTTTTTGTCAATTTAGTAACACGTGTTTTGAATTTTTCTTAAAATGAATGAAATTGAATATCGCGCCGTTATTAAATTTTTCTATAAAGATGGACGAAATGCAATTTATATATTCAACTATATATCAAAAGTTTACGGCGAATCTGCACCATCATATGCCACAGTAACAAGGTGGGTAAAATTATTCAAATGTGGCCGGGAGTCATTTGAATACGACAAACGCTCGGATCGGCCAGCAGATGCTATTAGCCATGAAAACGTAATTTTGGCCGAATCTATTGTATTGGAGGACCGGCGTATTTCTGTTCCGCGGTTAGCGTGGAGGCTTTCTCTTTCATACGGTACCACATATACTATATTACATGACCACCTTCACATGTCGAAAGTAAGTGCGCGATGGGTTCCCCGTTTGTTGAATGCAGAACAAAAAAAAAATGCGTGTTCAAACTTCAAAGGTGATTTTAGATATGTACAAAGAAGATCCAGAAAATTTCTTGGATAACATAATAACAGGCGATGAAACATGGCTTTATCATTGGGATCCGGAATCCAAACAAGAATCGATGCAATGGATTAAACGTAGTGAACCACCACCAAAGAAATTCAAAACTCAACCGTCTGCTGGTAAGGTTGTGGCAACAGTTTTTTGGGATGCTGAAGGAATTTTGATAATCGATTATATTGCACCGAAAACCACAATCACAGGCATATATTACGCAGAAGTTTTGCGAAAATTGAAAAAAGCGATCCGGGAAAAACGGAAAGTTATTAAAAAAATCTTGCTTCTTCACGACAATGCACCAGTGCACAAGGCTAATATTGCTCAAGCTGCATTAAAGGGCTGCGGCTTCGTGGAAATTCCGCATCCACCGTACAGTCCAGACTTGGCACCCAGTGACTACTTTCTGTTTCGCAATTTAAAAAAAAAAACACTAAGGGGCCCGAAATTTTCCAGTGACTATGAAGTACAGTCTGTTGTAAATGAATATTTTATGCAGCAAAAGAAATCTTTTTTTTAGAGGGTTTAAGCAAGTTAATTGATCGATGTGACAAATGTATAAACCTTAAAGGAGATTATGTCGAAAAATAAAAATATTGCTGTCTCACTCACTCTTTTTTTTTCATATAAAATTGCAAGACTTTTTGATTTGCCCTCGTAATTAATCAGCTCACAATCAGCTATGTTTCTATCCCACAGCTCTAAATAAAGAAATTAAATAAATCGGGACGTACGAGTGTGTTGAGTTAAGCTTCGCTAATTCGGTTTCACTTATTTAGGCTTTGCAAAGTAAATCGAAAGCTGTGATCTCAAAACATGCTCACTTTGCTAAAAGAACATAGCTTAAGTGTGCAAGGGGCCTTAGCGAGAAGCGCAGCTATTAGCATAGTTTGGCGTCCACAGCTCATTCCACTGCACATTTGAGTTAATTACATCGCTCAAACATACATTTCAATTCAAGTAAAATGCTATATGTCTGCCAAAATATTATTAGAATCACATAGTCACATAGGCGAATATGTACACAATAATAGCAATGTATGTGTGAACGATATAGCTGACTTTTGCAATCCAAAGACAATGCGAGCTAAGTTAGTTTCATCGCTCAAAACAGAAAAACATAGCTCGCATAGCTTAGCTCAAGCGTGCATCGTTTCATTAAAACTCTTTATTTTCAAACAAGAGCGATGAACTTAGCTGACATCGCTTAGCTGAAATGTGCAACGGGCGTTAGAATGAAATAAGTAGCCGTTTTGAACAGAACCAAAGAGCTAAATAAAAATTAAGGTTAATTAAATGGGAGCATTATTTTCATAAAAGCTCCCATTTAATTAACCTTAATTAGGTTAATTAAATGGGATTTCAGTTGGGCTCTTGAAAGTTCTTGTTGCTACAATAGCTTAAATTGTTGTAATTTATTTTATCTTAAAAAACAAAATAATCTCTCATAAGATAAAACAATAATATTTTTATCTAAATTGTATTTTAAATAGGAAAGCAATCGCCAATGGTAGTTTTTAACTTGCTTATTAGAGTTTTAATCTCTTTACAATTTTCATAATACCCTTCTAAGACCCTTCTAAGTCACATAAAAATAAAATTAAAATTTAACCCATACAAAAATTTTAAAACATGTACTAGTTTTTTTATACTGAATAATACAATTTTTTATCCTTATCTGGCAAATTAAAACCTTTCTTTAATAAATGCTTGTAACATGAAGGTGATTTAAAATCAAATTCCAAATACATTTTTTGTTCAACTTGGGTCCAAGATAGTTTTAATTTATGAAATATTTGTGCAAGTACAAAATGTGTTTACTTGTGGTCGATCGTCAAGTGTATTATCAATTAATATTTTTATTGTGTTTTCTTCTGTTTGCATTTTAGTTTTCTGAGGGGTATTTAATATAAACCTGAGAATTTTGTTTAAAGGTTGAACGGGTTCTTTATTTTCGTCTTCAATTTGATGTTGCGGACTAGGAAATTGAGATGGTGAGATGGGACATTCATGAGGAATTTGTGGAACTTGATAATTCTTTTAATAAGTTCTTGGAGGCCCTTTTTCATATTTCAATGTTATAGGTGGGAAGTCAGGTGTTTTCAATATTCTTGTTGTTTGACTCTCAGTGTTGTGTGTCTGGTTGGAAATCGTACGCGAAACTTTTGGAATCAATTTTTTTTTATTTAAAAAAAATTCGAATTTTAATAAACGCTTGCATCGTGCATCTATGTCATTGACCTTACACTTACAAACAAGATTATTAATTGGCTGGGGAAAGACAGTTTTTTAAATATTTTTTGTTCTAAAACTACTTATTTTGAAATCATTAAAATTAAAGTTCTTCATAATAGTTATGCGTTTGGAAGTAACTTTATTCTTGTCGAACACACGACGATGGTCATGCAGCACCGTAAAAAATGTTCTGGTGGATTTACAGTCATTTTTATTTAAGCAGTTTTTGTAAGCACACACCATTTTATCACGCAAATTCACAAAAGTTTTAATACACAAATTTTCAAAATGAACTTTTTATAACGTTTAAAAATAAGAAAACACAAAGCTACATGCGTTACGATTAGTCGATAAGCAATAAAATTTTAAACGAACAAATTTACGAAATTAACTTGCAAACAATTTTTAAATCTTTGTAGTGTGTAGATGTATGATTTCCTTTTACATATATTGAATTGCTGAGTGTGTGCGTGTAAATAAGTATGTATATCATCGGTGGTCTATCTATATAGTTATCGAAGCGAAAACCAAATACATAAATCAAATAATGTGTATGTGTTGTACCTACAAAATCATTTAAAATAATCTTTAATTGGATTTAAATGTAGATCGTTTTTATGGACAATCTTCAATTATTTTAGCTTTTTATAATTTTCAACGAATATTTTAACGTTCAAAATTATTTGTCTATAATTTAGAAAACATTGTTGCAATTCAAAACAAAACCAACTTAGTTGCGATCGGTATTTTCTCTCCATCATCTTTGTTACATTTTCTATTTACTTTTGAGCGTAAAAACTGTTTTGACTTATAATGAGAGCGTCATTATATGAGTAATACAATGCGATTCATTACTATTTATGATAAGAAAAAAATTTAGTTCCCATTTCTGTTTGTTTTCATATAAAATTATTATTTTTATTACTATTTTATTTGTTAATTATGTATTTGTTAATTATTATTATATATGTTATTTTATTTGTCAATTTGATATGAAAAGAAACAGAAATGGGAACTAAATTTTTTTCGTATCATAAATAGTAATGAATCGCATTGTAAGTACATATATGTATAGAATTTTTTTTTGTTTTCTGCATGTTGCATTATAAAATATTCTAGCTACATTTAGGAGAAGGTTATGCTATTTAGGCGGATAGGTAATTGCAGAAATTCTTTAAAAAGTTTAAAACGATACCAGTAGTGGTATCTAACATTTCACTCACGAACCTACCATTACATTACTATATAATGATTATACAATGATTTATTAATAATAAATACGAATCGCTATTTTTTTTAAATTACAGCAACTACCTGTATGTGAAAATCTTTTACAAATAATTAGCCTATTTAACATACAAGGAATAATTATTGATATATTGTACGAAGAATATGTTTTGCTCAAAGAATACATTGCGCAACTATTGAATTCTGAATCATCATCATCCGACAGTGACTACGAGCACAATTGGATAAAATTTTTAAGTACTTAACTATAATTGTCCAAACCTGGAAAAAATAGAAAATTTTATTTTTTCAATTCCACATTCAAACGCGATGAGTGAGCGTATATTTTCGCAAATGTTTTTTGCATGGCGGAAGGAGCGAAATCATCTAAAGGTTATGACTATTGAAGGTGAATTATTGATCAAATCTTATTTTCAGCTTTCATGTAACGAATTTTATGATTACGCATTGAAAGATAAAAATCTTTTACAGGAAATACGATCTAGTGAAAAGTATAACTAAAATTCCTAATGTACGAAATGAATAAAATTTGTACACGAGTAACAAATGCAATCAATAATGTTCCTATCTCTTTGAATTATTATTTATTTTACAGTTTGTGAAAAATTTGAGGTTTTTGTAATACATACAATTTTATATGTATAGTTTATTTTTATTATATGTCTTTATATTTTTAACATTAATGTTTTTGATCTTTTGAAATTTGTTATTTGGAGTTATGTATGTTTTAAACCATACTATATCAAATAATAAAATTAAAATTTAATCGTTTCTTAAGTTTTTTTGTCTACAAATCTACCCCAATTTCAGTGGTCAATCAAACCCTTTTTTGGGGTATTATACCCCAATTTTAAAATTTCAATCTGAATCTACTCCAATTTCAAAAATTTGATCTGGTCACTTTCCCGACACAGAAATTAGCAATGGTGTCTCGCATTTTATGTACTACTTTGATGGAGCTTGCAATACTTTCAAATTTGGGTTCCATACTGGAGAAAGTTACCGGTAAACTAGTTGGTTAAATATCATCGCAATTGAGTCGCGCATTTATAGGTTTTGTCAAATAATTATGAAGAACACCACAAACTTTGGCAATCATATCAACCGTTTCAAGTTTCACGTCCATTGGTCTGTGGAATATTCTAAACCGCGACGCCAATCTACGAAATGCCACATTCTACGGTTTTTATCGCTTGCGATATCCTATAATTCTTGGAAAAATGTTGGGAGTACATCATAACCATACATCAACTATATATAGACTTCAGACAGGCGTATGACAGTATAAACCGCGACAACCTATGGGCTCATATGCCTGGGAATCCCAGAGAAACTCGTTTCTCTGTGTAAATTAACAACATCCGGATCTGTATGTAGAATCGTCATTGAAGGAACTGTGTCAGACTCCTTTGAAATAACATCTGGTGTTCGACAGGGTGATGCACTCGCGCCTTTGCTGTTTAATCTGGCGCTTGAGTACGTAGTGAGGAAAAGCAATATAGAAACTTCGCGCTGTATATTTAATAAATCAGGCCAAATTCTTGGATATGCAGATGATATCGTGCTTCTTGGCCGAAGACGTAGCGATATCAAAGACAGTTTCATGCCGCTCGATCGCTGCGCAAGAAGACTTGGTTTGAAGGTGAACAGCAGTAAAACCAAATATTTAGCAACACTTAGGAATATATCTATGGCAAATATCGGAATTGGCGACTACAATTTTGATGGCGTCGAAAACTTTAAATACCTCGGGTCAGTTATAACATCGTCGAATGATATGCAGGCAGAAATAAAAACCCGAATCGCTGCCGGGCAACGAGTTTTTTACGCCCAATCAAGATTATTGCGATCAAAACATCTATCGCAGTCGTGCAACTTCGCACTTTATAAAGCACTAAGAAGAATTGTGCTGACTTTCGGAAGCGAGAGCTGGACCATGACCACTAACGATGGTTGAATGTTATCTACCTTCGAAAGGAAGGAAATCCGTTCAATCTTTGGTCCAATTAAAGTTGCGAACACCGAATATCGGATTCGTATGAATCACGAAACAAAGCAACTCCTCGCAGGCAGCGATATTATCGGATTCATCGAATCCAATCGAGTGAGATGGCTCGGCCACATTACAAGGTCTCCAGAACATCGTATGATAAATAAAGTGTTCCACCAACAACCAGCCGGAGTACATCGTAGAGGAAGACCCCGAATACACTGGCGTGACGACATCGAACAAGATATACGAACATTAAGATGTCGAAACTGGAGGACGAGAGCGACGGATCGAGATGGATGGAGGGCCTTAGTGCAGGCGGCGAAATCCCTTCATGGGAAAGCCAGAGAGAGAGAGAGATATCCTATAATTAAATACTTTTTGTTTAGTATTTAATATTAGGCATCTGGTGTACGGTTCCATCATATGCCGATCCAACTTAAATGTATCATCACTAATAAAAAAGTTTTGCACTTGCAGTTATTCACCTGCTAATGTATCTTGTGGTGGAATATTCAATTGATTAATTTTTTTTAAAGAAAGTTGAATTTTCATAGATCGTGTTATCACATGCTCTTCCATTACATCCAACATCAATAAACAAAAATTTTGAATGAGTATCTATGATATAGCCAATAAGACTATGCTATGATTTTCCTTAAATTTATAAAAATCTGACCCAGAATGCGGTGGTTGCGTAATCCTGTTGTGTCTCCCATCGATAGCGCCAAGAGTGTGTGGAAAATTCCAAATTTTCAACTCGATTATTTTAATCGATTAATTTCTCATCGATTATTTTATTTATCGCCGTACATTTTCCGCGTTTATCTGGAGTAAATAGTGAAGCCGATAAATTAAGTTTTTTGGCTATAGCAGTTTTAAGGGAGCCATCTGTTTCGCAAAGAGTAATTTGAAAACATAACAAAAATAAAACATTGCCGTTCATTGCTGTCCATGCTGGTAGGACAACATTTTTTCGTTACATTGAAAGCGCGGTACCCGAGCGTTGACTTGTTACCTTTCTTGTTCAAATATGATTGACGATTGACTTGCATTTTCTTCTGTCGCTTTTTTCCGGAAATTTTCCTCCCCACAGAGTTTGTCACAGAGGTGGAAGATACGCATTATTCGCAACATTAGTAAATTGTTATGTTGACAGTTGTGTGATTTCTAATCCCTTGTCAAATTTCTTTCCAGTTATTATTTCAATGTCGCTATCATTGCTATAATTGCTTGATTCGGAGGGATCATAATTAGGATCTTCTATGCTATCATTATAATCTTCATCAACTTCATTTTCATTTTGTTCTGCATTATTAACGTTACATGAGTTTGACATCACAGATTTTTATAATATTCAAACTATTTAGTTATAAAAAAATATTACATTTTACACCTGAGGCTGGGAATCTATCTACTGGCTGTAATTGATAATTTAACTCAAACTCAATATTTTGAGTCCTTGCTCCATCTGCAATAAAAAGGCGATAAATATATGAACAACCTTTAACGAAACCATTATATGTGAACGTTTCATTATTGTTAATTTTAAAACACTAACATAAATCGCGAGTCACCGTATAAACTTTTAAATTATAGTAAAGGGTATTCCAAAATTTGCGCAAGATTTGAAGTAAATAGAAAACATCGGGCAAATGAACTACACGGATCTGCTGGCACATACTCATTCTTTTGTCAAAATTTTCCATGACTATTTTGTATAAATGTAGCTGAATTTCGTTAATGCAGCGTTGAATCGAGCAGCGTTGATACACAGGTGGATGTAGGCTTGTTGACATAGATCTTTGATTTCAAGTAACTCCATAGAAAGAAATCCAATGATGTTAAATCACATGATTTAGGGGGTCAATTTTGATCACCGAAACGAGAGAGTACACGCACCATGAAATGTATCGTCTTGTTGAAATCGTATGTCGTCCACATCAATATCATCCAATTTAAGCAGAAAAAATTGATATCGAGCACCAGTAACAGTTACTGCTTGGCCAGCCTCATTTTCAAAAAGTATGGTTCAATGACGCCTCCAGCCAATAATTCGCACCAAACAGTGACACGTTGTGGATGAATTTGTTTTTCGACAACCAGATGTGGGTTCTCTGAATTCCAAATATGGCAATTTTGGCGATTAACGAAGCCATCAAGGCGAAAATGAGCTTCATCGCTTAAGAAGGTTTTATTCAAAAAATCAGGGGCGGAATCATGAAATACGACCGGAAAAATTTAAACGGATTTAAAAATATTTTCAAACTTATTAGATTAAAAGTATTCAAATTTACTATGATGGATGCAGACTGATGTATAAATGCAACTTCTATAATATTTTAAGAGCAATGGTTAATCTCCTACAAGATTTTCGAAATTCATTTCGAATTTCAAAATTTCTCGTACCAGGTTCGTTGCCACTTCATTTTATGAGATGGCATTGAAGTCTTTTGTATTTCAAAATTGTAAAATTTCCGGAAATATTTAATTATTTTGATGTAAACACGGGCAAGATCATGAAATCCGACCGAAAAAATGAATTGTTAGAAAATATTTCAATGGACAAACACAAAAAAATTCGAAAAATGGTCAAAGTTGGCGTAAATATTTTGTATGAAAACTCAAATAAATGAAAGTTTAACATAAAAATTTAATTCGACAACTATTTCATAATCGAGCAGTTTTAAACGGAAATGTTGTACCGGTAAAAAATGAATTTTGAAAATTTTGTTGGAGATTAGCCATTGCTCTTCAAATATTATAGAAGTTGCATTTAAACATCAGTCTGCATCCATCATGGTAAATTTGAATACTTTTAATCTAATAAGTTTGAAAATATTTTTAAATCCGTTTAAATTTTCCGGTCGTATTTCATGATTCCGCCCCAGAATTCATTGTTCTTTCGTGTATGCGTATAGTGCAGCATGTTTACAGACATTAAATGAATTAATTTTCTATTTAATTCAAATCTTGTGTACATTTTGTGACACCCTTTATAAAAATATTATTTATTCACTCTTGATAATTACTGCTTACGTGTTACATATCAACTAAAATTTAAAATAACTGATAAACTATACTTTATTTTTCACCATTAACAAAATATAAGAAGGAATAACTGCCAAACATCAGTTAATTTTTCCCGTTTTTATTTTATTTTATTTTATCTGCAATCTGTTCTGGGGCCTAGGCACTCCCAACTCTTTGGCAGTTCGCTTTTCTCGTCCTTACTTTTTCGCCGTTTCTCAGCCAATTTGAGGACGTACGGCTAAATGTCCGATTTTCGTAGAACCATCTGCACATTGCATAGCTCCATGCCAGCTTATAGCACTGTCATGGAACATGGGTCGGCCCAGATGTAATCTGAGGTCCATTTTTATTTTTCGATTAGGAAAAAAATGAAATGACGAAACTTAAGCAACGTTTATTGTAAACAATTTGTAAATTTCAATTTAAAATAACTGCTAAAGAGTTTAATTGTGAATATTTACCAAAAGTGCTATGTGTTCGAGATGAGAAAACAGCTTAACTTGAAATAAATCGAAATCTCATTAAATATTACTTATTCAAGTTAAATTCATATTGACTTTAGCAGTTCATTCAAAACCATTTATACCATACAGACCTTCGCTATTCAAATTATTTTGAATTTTTTTGGTACAAAATAAGCAATGAATTCCTCGATTACGTAGAAATATATTTTAAAAATATTATTAATAATAAATTTCATATCCATTAGAATACAAATTGTTGGTATATCATTAAAATTAGATAATGTAATATAATAATGGAAGTGACCTTGTTACGCACTACATCACAATAAAATCATGCAATATTGATAATGCATTTGGAATCAAAGAAGATTCAGCCTTCAACTGTCACGATAATATTTAGTCGGTTAACTATAACAAGCATCCGGCGCTGTGCATGTTTGTGATGGAAATTCAGATTTAAATCTGACATAAATATTATTATGGTGCATAATTATGTTCTGCTAAATGTGGTTACACAGTCACCGATGTGAACTTTTTAACGAAATGTGTATCTGCACAGATTAACGAAAAGTGTTACTTCTAAAAAGTGTAGCAACTAAACGTGAAAATAGCAGGAAACAAGAATTTATATCCTTAATAATTCAAAAAATACATTCTTTAGAAATATAAATTCTTGCATCTAGAATCACACATAGCCCGAATCAAAGTCAAATTGAAAAATAGTCAGAGTCGGGAGTTATTTGATATTAAAATCAAGATACGGCTAGATAAAGATATAAAACAAATCAAATGTTTGAAAAGAACATTACAACAGTCAATTATTTCTTTTCTTCGTATGGTGAGGGACGTTTTTATTCGAAGTACAAATTCACATTATTCTGTAATTATTATTTGCGATATATTTTTGACATCCAATTAAATCTGTCTTAAGCAGATCTTAATTTCTGTGTATTTTATCGTTGAAGACGAAAGGCTCTCTTAAGCTCTTGCCGTACGTACGAGTTAACAATACCTAAGTATAATAGTTGTATCTTGGAATCCGGAATATTTTTTGTAATCCCGTGATTGTCTTACTAGAATTTTAGAATTTTGGGTAAATACAAAAACTATGCGTTTAAGCAACGAATCCCATTTGGCAATACAATTCAGTTAGTCACTGCGAGTTTTTCGAATTCCACTGTTCCTCATCCAATAATATTTTATGTAGCTGAGACTAAGTTCTCAATAGCACCGTAAATTTATTAATCGAAACAATTTCTAGTTATTTGGTAGTTATGGAAGGTTTCTTTTTTTTACCTTGAGTTAATTTTTAATCTTTGTAAAATGTATGGGTTAATACACAAACAATATATTAAATCAGACATGAAAACTACAAGTAAAAGTTGTGTAGTTCAATATTTAAGTTAAACTCGATTTGTAAAATCAGCAACATATTCTATCGCATTAATTAAAACACAAAAATAAAAATTGTCTCGGGTAAAAGCTTTTCAATCATAATACGTCAATAAACATCGAAAACCCCCTCATTCATTTTTATAAATCGTTCGACTCGAAAAACTTAAGATAACTAAATTTCCCAAAAATCTAGATACATCGCAATCCATTCCTGGCAATCTCGAATTAGAAAACCCTTACCATCGCAATTGTTATGAGAATCGTTAGAGTCGAAAAACATTTCAAAAATGGTCTCGAGATCCTCAAAAATAGATCAGAATCCATCGCAATCGGTGTTTGGTACTCGAAGACATTAACTCAGCAATATAATAAAAACGTGCGAACCTAAATAAAATTAAAAAACCGAACCCAGACCCACCAGACGACATTAAACTCATTTGAAGCGGAAGAATATATGAAAAGGGACCAAGCTCGTAACATTAATTGGATAGTAAATGCTGGAAATCATTATTGTTACCCATAATAACAGCATTTGGTGCAACATGACGCACCATAGTTGGACAACATTTCTAAACAAGCTCCAACATCAACGTAATGCAACATAACGCAACATGACACGCAACATGTGCAATATTATTCAACCTGGTGCAATATGTCGCAACATGGTGCAACATGACCACCTTTTCGGAGGTCCCTAAATGAATTTTCTGGAAATCAGAACTCCTTGTAATCATTTCCTTGTTCATTGAAAACCCTATTTGTCAAGTCTTATCAAAATCGTTCAAGCCAAATAAAATGATAAAAAAGGCCTCAAACCCAACCAAAAACCTCCTTGTATAAGGAATAATCCATCGTAATCCATTTTAGGTACTTGAAAACCCCTCTCAACAAGGTGTATCGGAATTATTCGAGCTACATTTATTTTCAAAAATGGGACCCGGGGCCCACCGGGGGAACCTCGTAAACGGACTTTCCCCAAATTAGAACATTTATTACAAAAATTGCGGTGATAGGGCTTTTTTCCCTATCACTGCAATTTTTATCAAAATTGTTCAAGCCGTAAAATATTACAACCGAGCTCCACCGAAAAATAATAAACCCGGGCCCCCACCGGATGACCCCTATAGGGTATTGTAGCAGATGACGTGCTTGGGCAATTTGATGAACAATCCACGTATAACCCTCAATAATTTGGGTATAATTAAAAACAATAATTCAATTTATTACTATATAATTGTTTATTAGTTCTGTTGTTCAACACACGTTTACTTCGGAGAAATTCTGGATCCGTGTCCGTTTCTGTGTGTTTTTTAGTTTTGCGATTTAGATGTTAATGGTTGAAGTTTTATTTGCATTCTAATGTAAAGAAAAAAAAAACAATAATTATTTATTTTGAAAATATTGTTTCAAACGAATTGCTGTGATCAGCATGTCGCTGGCAGTTCGTTTGTGGAACGCATTGCAAGGTATTTTCCTAAAAGAAGAAAATACTCTGCAATGCTATGCGCGGTGTTTCTGAGTTTGCAGGGACTGAACGTTGCACCCCCTAAATGAATTTTTTTCGAAATTGGTACTCGAAAACGCCCTCCTTCCTAACAATTTTTAGAAAATTTTGTGAGCCGAAAAAATATGATGAAAGAGATCCGGGGTCCATTGGATTGATTTTGCGCCGAATTCCAGTCCGATCACCAGAATTCCTCGTATTTGAACTTCTCTTTCTTTCACTTATTTTTATCAAAATTCTGCGAGCCAAAAATAAAAATAAAAAGGAAACCTGGACCCCAACCATATGACTTTCTAAACGAACTTTTCCGATATCAGGACTCATCGCAATCTATTCCTTTTCGGTACTCAGAAAACCTCCCTCAGAAATTTTCTTGAAAGTCGTTTGAGCTGAGCAAAAAATAAGAAAAATGGAAACCGAGTCCCACTGGAAAACTCCCTAAACAAATTTTCCTGAAACCCATCGCAACTGATTTCTGGTACTTGAAAACCTCCTATTAGTAATTTTCATGAAATTCGTTCGAGCCGTTTCCAAAACCTTTGTACAAACACTTAAATATATAAATATGTTTATAAAGGTTTTGCACTTCAATTTTGCAAATGATATTCAATTTTTTTTAGTTCATTCACAATTTTTACAACTCAACCATAATTTTTTATACTTCTTTGTCAATTTTTTCTAAATAAACTCTTCTAAAGTAGCTTCAAGTAAAATAGTAGAATAAATTAAAATATTTTTAAAACAAATTCAAGTTATAATATTTCAAGTTCGTAAATTATTACAATTCAAAATCAACTTTTTGCAAAACAAATTCAGTACTCCCAATTCTTAACCGATTATGGGGTGTATCCTCCATCCGGTCGCAAATTAAATATTTGCGGTCAGAAATATGGTTACTAGATTTATTATGCCATGCCAATTGTCACATATTTTTTAAATTTAAATTTGTTTTGCGATTTTAAAGTAGAAATACATGAAAAGACTGCGACCTCGGAAAATGCGTAGCAGTCTTTTCGTGTATATCTACTTTACAATCGCAAAATAAATTTAAATTTAAAAAAAAATGTGACAATTTGCATGGCATAATAAATCAAGTAACCATATTTGTGATCAGGGTTGCAATGTTTTAAACAAAATGTTTAAAACGAATGTTTTAAACATGTTTTAAACAAAGCGGTATGTTTTAAACATTTTGTTTTAAACAAGTGTTTTAAACATGATTTTAATTAGACAAAAAAACAAAGGTTTATTTATTTAAATTAACTTTAGTAAATTTTAAAAATATAATATCAGTAACTTCAAATAAAATTAAGTAAATATGATTGGCCACAAAACCCAAACTCATCAGTCAGATTCAGTTAATATCATTTATATACCTATTGACTTCAGTGTTCGGTTTGGTTTGCCGTAGTATAAGCCATTTCTGAATTTCAATAAATTCGTTTAGTTATTTAGTTTGTAATATGGTACGAGTATTTTATGAAATTCTCCAGTGAAACAATAATTTCGCGTAGCAATTTCGCTGCATAATTCATGTGATGTGTCATGGTTGCTATAGACATGTGATGTGTCATGGTTGCTATTTAGATCTTTAACTCATCCAAAGGTGTGCTTAATTGCGTGCATTTTTTCAGGTGCTCTTTCATTCTAACGGCTAAAACAAAAGCCCCATTCTTGAAATCGGTGGAAAATCTCAATCGGAACACAATTTGCTTTAGAATTCTCTGCATTATTCTAAGAATTCTAAAGCAAACTATATGCCAATAGGCGAAACTTCCACCGATTTCAAGAACAAGACACCAGATAGTTCCTTTTTACAATTTTTGCATTTCAAACATTTATACTGTATGCCTGACACCGATTTTCTGGTCCCAATTTGCTGTCAACTAAGTGGATTATTACTTCAAACCACTGTCGTAAGCAACAAATCTAATCTGTTATGTTTTAATTATAATTTCCTAAATAAATTAAGATTTATTAATTTCTTAAGTTTTTCTAATAGAATTCTAACAAATCCTAACAAAGTTTTCAGTTTAGAACTAAGTTTAAGGCATATGTTGGTTATGAACCTTGGAGACGTCTATTAATAACTGTTATGAACAAACCATCAATTTAGTTAAACGGAGATTCGGACAAAAAATTTGGCATCAGGCACACAAGTATTAAAACTAAATTTTGCGATTTTATCATCCAATTCAGTGAACTAATACCAAATTTTTGCGCGATCAGTCATTGTTATTTTTAGACAGTTTAGACATTTCAACACCGCTCAGGAGCAAGATAATCAATGAACTAAAAATTGAATTACAAAAAACGTAAAGCCGATTGTTAGAAAGATCTTCCCCAAAATTGTATTAAACTTCATTTAAGAACAGTTATGTAAAATACCAAAGAACGACGAATGCTGTAAAACGACCGAAAATAGAGAAAAACGATTTAATCCAAAATTGGTTTATAGAGATCCTCATACTATAGAAATAACTATAAAATAAATAAAATACAAATTATATTGTATTAGTATTTTATTATTTTGTATAATTATGTATGTGGTAAACCAGAGCCATCTTCCACTATAGGCTAGTGACAACATTGGTTTTTTGCTAATGTCGTCACTTTATGTCGACAACATTTCTTTTACTATTTTTTTAATACGGCAAAACAAATAAATGATCGAGTTTATTTGTTGAAAATTCAGCACATTAAAACAGAAGAGAAAAGTAAACTTCACCTCTAAAGCAACTTACAATGAAAATAAACTTGCTGCTACTTCAATCGATTAAGAGAGATCGAATTTTTTTAAACACGTTCACGACCGAGCTGCTACCCTATAGTCTGGAGTCGGAAACAAATCAGATGATAAATTTGCACGAAATGAGCAAATTGAAGCCTAATGGTAGAATAAATGTTTTATTTATATGTTTTGTGATGTTAATAATAAATAGTATGACCCATAAACGAGTCGCCGGTTTTTTAGAATAAAATTTCGTTGTTTAAATCGCATGACGCGCATATGCGTCGTGTGGTCGTTCGTGAACGTGTTAAACTGTCGACATAGCGATACGTCATCGTTTCAGCTAAAAGGCCCGTAGTAAAGATGGCTTTGGGTAAACATGCTTCACGTTTAGACCTGTGCCTGTATTTTGTACGTTCGTTTGGTTCTCTTTTATTTTGTATGGAGAATTACAAAAATATCGACAAAAAATTACCATACTTCGTAATGAAAATATGTTTAAAACAACGTTTAAAACATGTTTTAAACATATTTTAGTTGGTTTGTTTAAAACATGTTTTAAACAAAAAAAACACGTTTTAAACAAAAAAAACGTGTTTTTTGTTTTAAATTAAAAAAAACAGTTTTTTTTTGCAACCCTGTTTGTGATCGCAAATATTTAATTTGCGACCGGATGGAGGATATGCCCCTATGATGGGATTGAGTATGGAAATGAGATTCTTAATTGTTTTTTGGAAGAATTTCTGGAATATGGTCACCTGGGACGAAATTCGATGATTTCTTAGCCGATCATTCTGAAATTAGATATGGTGGATTGAAATGAGATGCATAAATAATTTTTGGAAGAAGTTCTGGACGTGACCTACTCATGTAATTAGTGTAATTTGTACTCTCACAAAACACACATTATAAACCGTACACAAATGGCTGTTATAAATTTATAGTATTCTTACCAACAACGACCTCGAAAACTGTTCACAGGAACATGGAATATGATGTTTTCTACCACCTTGAGATTACAAGATCCTTCAGAACCATGCTGAAATTTATACTTTTGAGATACTTAGAATACAAGAGCATAAATGGTCTGTTAGTTATTCCATAAAATAACCGATAAATATACTTTCCACTATAGCAATAATCAGAAAACAGTAAAATTAGGATTCGGTTATTATTATCGGTTAAGTAATAGCTGAGTCCTGTTCTCTTCTAGGTGGCCATATTAAAAGACTCTATTACGAAATCATTAATGAATCTCTTTTTCATTAAAAAAATCCAATCCCATCGTAATCGACTAAAAACTGCCTGACTTCCGTCCAAAGTGGCCATATTCCAAAACTTCTTTCACAAATCATTTGAGAATCCCATTTTCATCCAACAAACCCATTTACATTATAATCGGTTAAAGAATGGCTGAGTTCGAGGTGGTCTTTTCCAAAACTTGTTCTAATGACATTTTAGAATGTCATTTCAATCCAACATATCCAATCCCATCGTAATCGGTTAAGAATTGGGAGCACTGAATTTGTGTTGCAAAAAGTTATTTTGAATTGTAAAAATTTACGAACTTGAAATATTAAAACTTGAATTTGTTTTAAAAATATTTGAATTTATTGTAAATTTACTTGAAGTTACTTTAGAAGAGTATATAGTTATAAAAAACTGCTAATGAAGTATAAAAAATTATGGTTGACTTGTAAAAAGTTGTGAATGAACTAAAAAAAATTGAATATCATTTACAAAATTGTGAATAATGCAATTTTGTGCACTTCATTACATATAGATGGATATAAGTTTAAGTAAAAAAAAAAAATATTCTAATTTTTTCATCTGATAGCTTTATTGTTTGTGATTAATCTTCAGGCTCGGTAACGAGTAGGAGAAAAAGAAGGAGAGACTTTGATCAATTAACTGTTTACATCGGTTTTATGAAATATACATCTTATTTGACCTTAGTGGTAGTAAAAAGCTAGTTATACATAGTCTAGAATTGAACCATTGTAAGATTTTAAAGATTACTGAGAGCTAATAGTGCCTCTAAATAAAATGGTTAACATTTTTACTTTCTGAAAATTTAGATTTTTTATAGGCCGTCATATTTATGGTACTTACTTTAAACATAAAATTATAAATAATAAATTTATTTATTTGGTGTATTTGTGGGACAGAAAGAGATAAAACTAAGCACACGTATAAGTAGAATGTAGACGATCGAGTAAAATATTCCAATGGTTGACTTTACTAAAAGACTTTTATAATTCCAACGATAACAGTCCAGTTTTATAAGTTCAAAAATTTACATTCTAAATTGAAATAATTTTAATACTTCTCTATGTAAAGTATTGCAATTAATTGGATCTGTGTCAAAATTCAAAAAAATAAAATCCAAACGGGACAAAGTCCAAATAGAAAAAATCCAAATGGACAAAATCCAAAAAAAAATCCAAAAAAACCCAAACTTTATTAAAATAGTTTCCGCGCGGAACATATAAGTAGGTGAATGTGTATTATTTAGAAATTTAGATATTAATACTAGCATAAGAAAAACATTTCATATATTTAAACATCAAAAATTAAAGTAAAACTACATTTTCCCGCTTTTTAATAATACTATTTTTAAATGTTTGAATTGCAGCAAAACCTTTTTTTCTTTGTTGGAACTTCACCGGTTTTAATTTTTTCAACATTGTTGAAAACCACTAGCATTTTGTTTTGTTGTTCTGATTTTGGCATATAATCCACATTTTTTTCCTATTAAAATTTTCAGGCGATTATGCCAGCCCTCTACCGAATTTTGTGTTCGGGGAAAGTATTGTGAAATTCTGTCACCAATACGCCAGAACTCGGGTAAATATTTTGGTCCTCGATTTTTGTGCCAACTATATAATTTTTGTTAAACACGCTTTCCCATTTTTGCCATTCGGCATCTTTTACATACTTTTTTAAATTATTAAAGTATTACTTCTGTTGATGGTACGAATGCCAAACTTTTTACCATTTGAATTTGTACATTGAAATCTTCGTTCTTTTTCATTATTTTGAGCCATACAATGCTTTTAAACTTGGCGCCATAATGTCTGGCCAAAGTAAAAATACAACCTTTGTATTCAGTAGTCGGAAAGAATGATTTCGCTCCGAAAGAGTTTGCTATTTCGAAATCTGATATTATTGTTTCTGGGTATCGATTTTGTCTCGTGAGTTACTCATTTAAAATGAGTGAAGCAAAAAAAATCGAATACGTACACAGTGTATACAGTACAATACACAATTATGTCTTTGTATTTGTATTTTTCTTTTGTTCGTATTTGTGTCATTTGAATGATGAACAGTACCAAAATAACGCGATCCGGGCGAATCGGTTTAATTTTTATGGTGCTTACTTCCTTTTCTCAGCACATTACGTCTGCTCTCGAGCTGTGGAGTGTCATTATTTAACATGCCAATATATTTTATATTATCTATTATCATAAATTAATTTTACATCTAATAATAAAATTTTATAGGTAAATTTATTTTAAATTTCATATATTTTAGAAATTATAAAAAAATCGAAAATACATATACAACGCAAAAATATGGCGTTTACAATGGCTAACCCTTTGAGAGCCTAAAAGCGCAGTCGTGTTCCTCAATACACTAGCTGAAATCATGTTTGCACTGAAAGAGTTAATATGAATAAACAGAAAAAGAATGACACGTGACTTGCATATGCAGAAAAACAATCATACGCACGAAACTACCACAAATACATATGCTACTACTATATCATTCCGGTTACACTCATTTCGTTTCACACATTTTGAGACAAAATCGATATACTGGTTTTAAGGAAACACCACTTTCACAGGCCAAAAACAGAGCTCGTAAAATAACTCCTCGTACGCTATTTTCTACTTGTTGCTCATCAAGAAAAATACAAGAGATACAATTAGGCCTCCAATTGTGTGCTTAATACTAAATAGCTGCCGCATTATGGACGGTGCAACGTACAATGGCCCATCCATTATCAAACATTTGCATTCACCTATAGTAATTCAATTGAATTTTCGTGCCTAAACGTTCTCCGGCAAATTCTTTTTCCCTGAGAACGAATAATTCACCTTCTAAAAATTTTAAATAGTCCGGGATTTGGATTTCGTTCAAATTTGTTGGTTCGGATTTTTTCTCCTTTGCGCTTCATTATTGACGCTAGATATCGTTGGCATTTGGGTTGAGTTTCAACAATCGAGTCCGAAATAATTTTTGATGGACAGACTGTCGAATTTTTAGGCATACTTTTAATTTGTGAATTTTTTCGTAAATAGGGTTCTTAAATGCTTGTGGATCATGGAAATGCTGATTGGCATTTCTTTGTATTACATAATTTCGTTCCACTATAGTCATATCTTTACGAAATTTACAATTTTTAGATTTTCGTTGCGAATAGCTCAATCTAAAAATATTTTTGGTTTTTTTGTCGAGATAAAAATCAAATCCGTCGATAAATAATTTATCAAACCGTTTATTTGATGTAACAATCGATATAGAACTCATTTTAAGAAATCATTATGATATTAAATTAAATTAAAATGAAGAAAAATGAAACACATGAATGTATAAAGAAAATTTAAAACAATGGAAACATTGTGTATCTATATACATTAATCAAACAGAGACCGCTATTCAAATTCTATAAACAAATAATTATGCAATTCATCCCAGTTGGCTTTTTTTAAGTTTGGATTATTTTTTGTTTCGATTTCGATATTTGCATTTTTTCAAAAGGTTGGATTTTGTCCGTTTTGTAGTTTTTCTTTGGATTATGTGACACAGCCCAATTAATTAAATTGTTAGAGCTTCAACTTGTTAAATTTTAAAACTATAAACAAAAATATCAACAATTGCATCAATTCCGATAAATCATATGTGATACTTTTTGGCATAAATTTATGATGCCACTTTACATTTTAACTTGAAAAAATGTCGAGTATGCAAATTAACTGTGTAAAACTTTTTACACTATTTACCGTAGGCACTTGGCGAAACACACTTACACTTAATAAACACATCTTATTAAACATTTGTTTTTTATTTCGCAAAATTATATTTTTTGAATATTTTTAAAAAGTTTAAAAAATCACTCGATCGATTTCGACTTGTTAGGTCATCATCAGGAGTATCTACTCGAGATGATACTCCTGATGATGACCTAACAAGTCGAAATCGATCGAGTAACTTTTTAAACTTTTTGAAAATCCACAAAAAATATAATTTTGCGAAATAAAAAACAAGTATTTAAAAAATGTGTTTATTAAGTTTAACTGTGTAAAAGTTATCGCTTTTACACATTGCAACTTATCTTGATTTTGGCAAGGCACTGATAAGATCTTGAAACAATCCAGTCATCTCGTCAGGCCGTTGTATGATTGAATAGTACAACACAATGATGACACTTTGTGTTCTATATACATAGAACACCCGTGTATCAGTAGCCCTAGTAAATTATATGATAACTCACTAAATTTTGTTCTTACAAACTTTCATCTCATTCTCACTGGGTGATTCCCGTACAAGTAATTTTATATTTTTTTAATATTGTGCCCAAATTTAATACTGAATCATATAATTAATTCAAAGCGGTATCGAACATATCGGCCCCTTTCGGGGGAGTACCAATCGACTGCAATGAATATTAATGTCGGAAAAATTCTTTCAGGGGGTCCTTCGTCGTAGTTTGGGCGTCCTTTTTTAGTTATTTTTTAAAGGGGTTTAAAAATCGAGTGCATGGGTACTAATTCCAGGAAAAAGTATTCAGGTGTAAAACTGTTAATGAAAATTGTTGAAAATTAAGTACCTCAAATGTTTTTGCAGAAAATTACTAAAAGTAGTTGTCCGAGTACCACGCGTCGATTACCAATTGCCCTGATTTCGGGAAAAGTTATTCAGAGATAATGATGCCATGCGTAATGGTGCGCCATGTTGTGGTATAGCAGCATATATCACTCTTTGTATAGTGGACAGATTCAGCTGGTTGGAATAGTTAACCACATTAAAATAAAAAGATTCAGGTTTGATTCACGAACATTTTTAAATCGACAAATTTAATGAATATTTTAGTATTTTTCATAATACCTACTACAGATGGCCGACTCCAGAAAACCAGAGACGTTACCTAGTGTGAGCATATATTTTCAAAAAGTAGATAAATCGTCCTATTCAAAACAGTTAACCACGTACCATTAAAAAGACCCTTAATTGGTAACATCTTTGAGTTTTCTGGAATCGGCGATAGTATAGCAGGTATTTCTCACGAGTATTAGAATATTCATTAAATTTACCGATAAAATTTATCGTGAAGCAACTTTAATGCCATGGAAAAATTTGAAATTTGCTGTCAGCATTTTTTTTACTGAAAAACGAAAACAAAAAAAATCTTAAACATCTATAAGAGTGACAAAGAAAAGATATATTTTTTATTTCATTTTTACAGTAAAATTTTATGGTTTAACTTCGACAATTACATTTTGGCTAAACATTTTACCTAAAAATTTAGGCATAATCTAAAAAGTAACATCTCTCAGATTTTTTTATTTGGCCATAGTATATTTATATCATTTCAAACATTTAAAGAATATTTTTTTTACTCGTAATAACCATAACCTTTAGACTAGAATTATTATGATAAAATTTGATCCCGATATTTGCATCAAATATACAGGGTGGGACATCTTGTTAGTCCTTTTTTCATTTATAATTGTGTTTTAATTAACATTTTGGGATGAAAAATCAAAATTTTGTATAAATTGGGAAAAGTGGTTCTATGTCATTTATATATAAACAACAATATCGTTGGTATGCCTACCACGGCTTCGTCTACACGCCTGCATCCGAACATCAAAAATTTTGATGACTTTTTCCAATAAAAGCGGATCATTGAGCTTAATTTCAGCTCGAATGTTGCTTTTAAGTTTGTAACGTAGTCCTCTCCCGTTACCTCGTGGTGTGGTTCCACATGCTGGTGCCGAGTTGCTCAGGGCTAGGGGGTTCAACACCACAGTATTGGGCAACGAACTACTGTACAAAAAAAACAAAAATTACATGTGCCGTAGATCAAACGAAACAAAAAAAAAACCAAATTCAATAATCGGCTTTTTCCCGGTGCCCCTGTTGGCGTTACATCACCCACGATCTCCCCTTCTATTGTTGTCTATATATTCATGTTACTCAAACACAAAAAAAGAAGCAAAAACAAAAAATTATACTCTGCGCAGGTAATCATTAATTGAATGCCAATGATTCACCTACGCCGCTTGATAATGAATACCAATTTAACTTAAGCGTTGAAAAATGCGAGGAGCATTAACCCACTAACATATAAAATTGAACATTACCTAATATGATTCGATTAATATTGTTTAACAAAAAAAAACATAGTCTAATGTACGTTATTTAAATTACAAAAAAAATATGAACGGAAAACTAAATTCTTAAACTATATATATATGTATATGTATATGTAAAAAATAAATTCAAAAGAAATAAATATAGAGAAAAAAAATTGGTTTACCAATTGGTCCGCCGCTGGAGGATGGTGTCCAATCCACTTTCCCCTTGGTTTCCGAAATTGGGCAATCGTCCCACTCCCTGCTTCAGTTCTGTAGATTTCGCTGGTGCAGTCACCTGGGTTTTCTCTTCCTTGACAGATGATGTATAATATTCGGGAGCTCAATATGGTTACCGTCGCTTGCAGTACTCGTTGACCCGTTGTGACCCGTTGACAGAACGGTAATTGGTTTTCTTTCCACGCACGGTCCCGCGCTTTGCAGATTAATTCGGTATCTCGTTTTTTTCGTTTCTTAAAACCCAAACACTTGTTTTATTTGTTTTATTTATTTATATATTTTTTTTTCTTTTTTAACTTTTTAACTTTGCAATCGTTTCATTAAAACTCATTTTTTTTTCAGGAAATGTACAATATAGCAATTTTATTCGACTTTTATCACACAGCAATTTGGCAATACAATTTCTTTTTATTTTTTCGTTTGGGAATATCCCTCCCAGATTTCAACACTTAACTTTGTTCTCTCCTTGGTTTTTCTTTTTTTTTCTGCTTTTTGATGCGTATCCAAGTAAACAGAACAATATTTTTTTTTTTGATTTTTTCTTTTGTTTTCTTTTTTTCTTTTGCAAGTTGGTTTTAAAATCACTGCGTTCAATTAATCACTCAGAATCCGAGTTCGATTCAATTATTGTTTTCCACGACTGACTAAAAAAAACCTACCATCGACGCGAGCTTTATATACCCGGTCACAAATCACCAAATCCCGCCAATTTTGCTTTCTCTTTTTGTTTTCGTTTTATATTATATACATATATATATAGACAACTTTTTCTATTTATCAATATCGTTCTTTTTCCGTACCATAATTATTGATAAATTTTTTTATAGGTTTTTTTGTTTTTTCGTTATGCTACTCTTTATCCCATCTCTATTCAGGATTATCAATTAATAATCAATTGGTTGGAATCCGTGAAAAGTTATAGGTTTTCAATTTGCGCTTTTGGCGTCTACAAGACGATAAAGGTAAGCCAACCGTTACAAGTTGTTGAATTGTTTGTGGATGATTAGCATATACCTTACCTTTCAAATAACCTCAAAAAAAAAAAAAAAAAATAATAATCAAGTGGTGTTAAATCCGTGTCTTGGTGGAGGAAGGAACTTCACAATTTCTTGAAATTATGCGATCAGCAAATTTTGTTGACAATAAATTGTTTGATGCACGACTTGCGTGGTATGTCACTCCGTTTTGTTGAAACCAAAGGTATCGTTGACACGCAATTCAATAAATTTGGGCGACAAAAAACCAGATAACATGTGATAACGTTCCCCATACACTGTAAGAGCATTTTACTGTTCGTTTTCAAATAAAAACGGCCCAATTATGCCACCAGCCTATAAACCACACCAAACAGTGGCTCTTGGAGGATGAACTTCTGCTTCGTGAATAACATGAGGATTCTCCGCTCCCCGAGTTCGCCAATTTTGCTTATTATGGGTACGTTGAAAATAAACATCATCGCTAAAGATGATTGTTGATGAAACACCTTCATTTTGTTCAAGCATCTAATTAACAAAACGACACCGATTTAATTGTTCTGGTGGCTTCAATTTTTGAGTTAGCTGAGTTTTGTATATGGATGCAAATAAAGAACAACATGCAAAATGCGTCGTAATGTGGTTCGTGAAATGTTTAGTTCTTGTGAACGATGCCTGGTTGATGTGCTTGGTTCATTACGAATACTTTTACTAACAGCTGCCACTGCATCAAGAGTACGAACTGGGTCAACATATGATATACGGTCTACGACCTTCCACTGAACCACTTTATTCAAAACGATCAATAATGTTGCCAATTGCACGATCAGTAGGACGTCCATGTCGACCAAAACTCTCAAGTAATTTAAGAAATGTTATTGTTTTTGATGGTAAATGGCATGTTGTTGACTTTTCATATGTCAAAGAATTTTTTAGAACAGATAACATTAAGTACTAAAATTAATCGATTGAAAAAAGGATCAACAAATGGCCCACTCGTTACATTTTGAACGATCTTTTTTTAGTAAAGGTGTACTATTTACACTTTTTAGAAGTTACGCTTTTCATTAATTTATGTAGCTACACTTTTCGTTAAATAGTTTACTCCGGTTACACAGTCTAGAGCAGTGATTAACAAGGGGCCGCTGCTCTTTGGGGGTTCATTAAAAGTTTGCCGAAATCGAATGTCGTATCTCGTCATTATCATTGGTGCTGCTCTCAGACTTCTAGTTAAATTCGCCTTTAGGTAGTGTAACTCCTGCGAGTTGGCCAGGTGTTTATGGTTGTGGACGAGAACAACGAATAGATTCTCGAATTCAATGTTTTAAGTCAGTTGTGTATCGAATGACTGCTGTGCGTTGCTTGTTCTCGACAGTGCTAAGAATTGCCTCTTTATGGGATTGTAGTTCGAGATAAAATAATACTCTCTCGCTTGATTGCGTTTACTGTATTCTTTCTCGAGCTGTTCACCATCGCACACGGCCTCAATCTGGTCTTGTACGACGACAAGATTACGCATTTTTACAAATTCTTCGTTACTTTTGGCGTGTTACTTATGAGCTCCTTGCTCGCGTGTTGCCTGAATAGCCCTGTTTAGACATGAATCTCGGCTTTCACTTCACTTAAGACTCGCAATGAACACCGAAATTTCTATGTTATATTCTCTATACTCACGAGACTGCGGCACTGTACGAATGATCCGTCTCAAAGAATCAGAGTTGAAACAAATTCGTACAAAACAGTACAAACACTTTTAATTGGGATAAAGGTAAAGCAAATTCAGGAACAACACTTTTGCTAAATAGTGATTGAGATCAAAATTTTATTGAAGCACGAATCAAATATTATTGTGTCTTCCGCCACCCATAATAAACCGTATAGTTATGTCGGTTATTTTTTTCTCATCAAAATTTCACCAAAAACTGTTGGCTAGTTTGAGTAAAAGTGTTTTTATCACAAAAGAGCTCGAAACCACCTACGTCACGCGCATCTTATCAGAAAACTGTAGATGTACACAGACCAACAGCTTTTTGAAGAAGTATAATTTTTGTGGCACTTTTGATTAGGATCTCTCTACCTTTATAAATTAATTAAAATTTTTTACAAATTTGGTGGCACCCTGTTTAAACTGTGCTAGATAAATTTCAATTCGTTAAAGGTTGCAGACACGAAGTTTGTTGTAAAATTAACTTTATTTGACTCTGTCAAGTAAGGTCGTTTGGTAGTTTTGCCGCAAATTTATTTTATTGCTACTCTGTAAAAAATAGTATTCACAAATTAAAAGGTGAGTAAATGATTATTAGTTTAAAAAATTATGATGTTTTTTATACTCGTACCGAAACGTTTAGCAGTTTAAGTAAACAAAACCTGGTGTTTTGCTTTACACGATTTGTTATATAAGTAATTAGTCTTTTACGTTGATTTCCCGCAAATTTGAACGGTTCAAGCTATACCTAACGTTTTGTTTTTTACAGTTTTTAGTACTCGTAGTTGTGTAAACACAATCTTTGTATTTAACAAACGTATTTTGGTGTTCAACTGCATGTTTACTATTTTGGTATGTGACCTTTTAATTATCACATATAAATATGTTCATCAGCTTTTTATAGTGGTCCCCAACTATGTAGAAACCAGAAACTATAGGAAATTATCAACTAAAATAAAACAAATCTTTGTGATGTAAATTTTTAAAATCTGGATTTTTTTATTGGAATTTAACCCAATACACAGCAAAGTATGTGAGCAAAGTATATCCACAAAAAATTTGTAATATTTGTGGATTTGAACCGTTTACTTTCTATTAGATAAATTTGTGTTTGCTGTTGGTTATTTATAACATCTATTAATAGTTTTTTTTTTGAAATGCTAAATGATGTACTAATGAATTAACGTTGTTCTTAATTATGTAGGAAGTAATAATGATTTTGAAACTAACCTGAAGGCTCGCTTTCAGTATAAGATTTAAGTAGTTTCTATTAAAAGAACAAATATTTTATGTGTTTATAGGGGGTAATAATTATTTATGGCACAAACGAACAAAGTGGATTATTGCTATCCCGACAGATAAGTTTGGTGGTTTTGAAGAAAAAATAGATTAGTTTTAAAAATTACGATTTTTGTCAGAAAAAGTGTTTTCCATAAAAATTTGGCGTCTCTTTCAAGTTCAAGCTTTTATCCATAAATTTTGTGAACCCATGGAAATATGGTCTAAGTCGATCAGCAGACAGTGGTGGATCCTCACGAGCGCTTTTTATAAATACAGTAAAACCTCGATTCGATGGACTAATTGCGGATTGGCCAGTCCGGTATTGGTGAGGATGATGATATTTTTTCGATAATTTCTATAGTACCGAATGACTTCTCTAAAAGGTCAAAAATGTGAATAATACGGTTGTAATTCTTCATCAGTTGATGAATCGATATAAGAAATGCAGTCATTCAAGTGGTATCTCAATACTGACAAATTTATTTTTGGTACTACAACGGTTTCGCCGTGGTCAGGTTCTGCAACCCTCCTTGATCTCTATTATTCTATTTCGGTGATTATTTGATAAATTCAGTGGAATTTTTCCCGCCAGAACTGGTTAAAGTTTAATGAAAGTGTCGTACTTCAATTCCTTCAAATGAGATGAATTCTTCTGAATTTTCCAAAAGCTTGTCCCAGCCATTTTCTAAAATTTCTCGTTTTACTCGTTTCCAAGCTGATGCGAAATTATCGATTTTAAATTATAATTTTTTATTATTTTGCAATGGTCGGAGACCTCTTTCATGTTTAACCAGATCAGTTTCTCTTCAATCATAGCGAACTCCCCATCCGCTCACAATTATCCCTTGGTCCATAGGTTGCAGCATAGAGGTGGTATTTTTTGGTAGAAAAATACATCTGAATTTGTCATCTTCCGTGCATAAATTTGATGGATGTGAAGGTGCATTGTCCAAAAATAAAATTGCCTTTACATCTTGTAATGGTATATTAAGATAGTTTGTTTGAAACGTTTTACTTCGGGCACGAAGTTCTTAAAGAACCAGTTGCTAAAAATCTGATATGAACCACGCTTTCTTGGTAAATTGTTGCCGATACTCGTTCTTAACTTATTTTTCTGCCTGGCGTGGAAGGTTCATGTCGAAAAGCTTGTTTATTTTGCGTACTCAAATGCCAAAATAAGCCGGTTTCGCCCGCTTTTTAAATTTGAATGTGACTTAAATTTTCATCTTTTACTAAATTTTGAATTTGTTCCCAAAACGGCGTAATCTCTTCGGTTGGAGCACTTAACGATTCTCTATACATACACTTACTAAACATACCATTACGTGATCCTGTTGCATTAATTGGTGTTGAATTGAGATCGGCAGCAAATACATTAGCGGGCCACTTGAACATTTCTTTCAAAGCTAGCGTTGTTTGGCGTTGGCGTTTTCGTCGACGCTGCTCATCAAGTGCGTAACCTATCGATGCAAACAAGTGGTAATCGGATGGAGCCAAGTTTCGTGACTAAGGCATATGATGTAGAACTTGCCAGTTGAGTAATTCCAACGTATCGCAAACCGGGTTTGCCGTATGTGATGGAGCATTTTCATGAAGAAAAATGACTTTGTGTTGCCTCTTTCGGTATTCTAGCCTTTTTTCTAGCAGCGAACGGTTCAAATTATTCAACTGTTGTTGGTAACGTTTAGTATTTATTAACCATTTTCTCAGGTTTTAACAGCTCATAATAGACCAAGTCCCTCTGGTCCCACCAAACAACAGAACATCGTCTTTCTGCCAAAGCGATTTGGTCTTGCGGTTGTTGTGGATGGTGTGCCTGAGTCCACCCAAGATTTTTTACGCTTGGAATCCAACATAAATCCACGTTCATCCCCTGTAACTATGAGATGCAAAAACGACTTACTTTGGTACCGAGCGAGCAAGATGTCACATGTGTTTTGCGCTTTTCCATTTGCCTGTCGTTCAACTCATGAGGTACCGGTCTTCTGAATCTTTCCCATCTCTCGTAGCCAATTGGAAACAGCTTCTTGACTTGAACGCCCAATTGCCCGGTGAGTTGTTTTTGTGTTTACGAATCATTCGGCCAACATTGCTTGCAATTCCACGTTATGTCTGCAACATAACGAAGTAATCAGTATGATTCAGCAGCAGTTTTCTTCAAATGAAAACAAAACATTAATGCTGAACGCGAATGCTCTCTGCTCGGTATGAATTTTGACATATTGAACACAACAATACAATACATCACTATCCATACATTTTTCCAATTTATCACTCGTGAGTTTCTGAGATTTGATGATAACACAACAAAATCGCGCAATGTCAAATTTTTATAGCACAAACCATCTATTGTCTGAAATCCGCATTTTATACTTCTACACCTGGTAAAACAAACAAAAATTCTTATGCACTCGTTTATATCTAGAAAATAGAAAAAATACACGAAACATAAATAGAAAGCTAATTTTTTTATCTTAGAAAGCTAATTTTTTTATCGCAATCTGTTCTGGGGTCACCAACTCTTTCGCAGCAGCCAAATCGAGAATGTCAAAACATCTGCGCATTGCATAGCTCCATGATAGGCTATAGTCTGGTATGCCATAGGCCTGGCAAGGAAGATGGGTTGGCCCATGAGTTTTTAACTCCGACAGGAGGTCATAGTTCTGAGTTCATAGTTTTAATTCCAAATATTTTTGTGTAGGTATATTTTTGTGTCCGTGATGTTTGTACACGTAATTTAGTATGGAAAAAAACTATAATTTCCTTTCCGTGCAAAAATTGCTTACCGGGGAGCAGTTTTTGGATAAAAATTCAAAAATACAATCATATAATTATTCTACTGGACCGAAACTACGATTGTTAACATGGTTTTTAACGGATATTGATGAAATTAGGGCAAGGTATGAATGCGACTCTAATATTTTTTCGATGAAGTCGTGGAAACTTTACGAATTAACCGAACTAGCATATTTTTGATAGAGGAAAATTTATAAATTGATTTTGTTCAAAAATTAGCTAAATTTGATATCATACTGATGAGATCATAGACGAAATGTATAGAAGCGTACATATGGTGGAATATTCTTGCTCCACTTGACAGTGTCCTTGGTAGTCACCGGGTATTATAAATTAAAACCAAACTAGTCTTTGGGAGAGAGAGGAGGTAGCATCCGTCTTGTGAAATATCACGTTAATGTGAGATTTACGTTATATTTATCATTTTATGCTTCGAAACCAGCCGAATCTCCCTCTTCAAGAAAATGGTTCTTATAGCTTTCAACCAACCACTGTGGCACTATTCTGGTTTTCCCTGGGAATAAAAATTGGGAAAAATATTTTCATAGTAGTTTTGTCTAAATTGTATTTTTCTGGCCTACTGAGGAAATAAGTTTGGTGTAAATGTTTTCGAAACAAAGTTTATTGGGAAAATATTTTGCCCTATAAAAATTTTGTGGAACAAAAGTTTCCCAATTAACTTTGTTTTAAAAATATTTACACCAAACGTATTTCCTCAGTAGGCCAGAAAAATACAATTTAGAAAAAACTACTATGAAAATATTTTTCTCAATTTTTATTCCCAGGTAAAGCCAGAATAGTGCCACTCAGCAGGTAGGTAGTGTAGAAAATACGATTTTTTTGATAATATGATTTCCATGACCTACATCTCCAACTTCATAGTGTCAACTGAATGGGATTGGGCCTATACCTAATCTACTACTTAACCTAAATTAAGGAGATATTGGGTGATTTTTTAAGAGTTTGGTTTATAATTTTCAAAAAAAAAAACACTGTTAAATTGCATAAATGTATGAGATTTTTATTTCTATCGTATTTTATCGATTGCCATTTATTTTTTAAAGTTTATTTCATGTAAATGTTGACCACGGCTACATTTTAAGTGGTCCATGCAAAATTTTCACCCCTTTTTTGAGAATTTCGGCTGGTGTCTCGGCCAATTTTCCTTACCAAAACGTGAGATAAATTGCTCACCGAACGCATAAGGTAAACGGCTATAATACTGACATAGGCGGCATTACTGACATATATCGTGAATTTGCTCAATTTTAAGAATATTACCCAACATAATAAGATTATTTTTCTTAAAATCACTAATAAGAACATTCTAGTTGCATCTCCTTCTAATTCAATCTAATATTCTTTTACTGGAAATATTATAAATCAGCAGTAATCTGATAGACATCGAAAACATACTTTTGTGCAACTATTTCTTAGCATTTTGCCTTAAATTTTGAAATTTTTATTTTAGTAATAGTCTCTAACTAAGTGTTAATTACGTTTTAAATTAAAGTTTTATCGATCATATGATTCGTTTCATTTAATCATTTAACTTCATTCATGTGAAAATATTGAAAATAAATATATATTTTTGTTAAAATAGTTTTGTCAGTATATTAGAATTTATGACAAAATTGCGTGTCCCTTTCACTGACGCATATGTCAGTATTAGGTTAAGACATATTTTTTAAACATCCTTTAATCTGGGTTGTATGCTTATTTATTGTAAAAACGGGATTTTGGGTTCGTTTTCTATTGAAAGCGTCACTGTACTGTCCTAATTATGACCCTAAAAATTTGTGATAGTTTGG
Organism: Nephrotoma appendiculata; assembly: GCA_947310385.1. Lineage (NCBI taxonomy): Eukaryota > Metazoa > Arthropoda > Insecta > Diptera > Tipulidae > Nephrotoma > Nephrotoma appendiculata. The sequence continues at coordinate 256,566,731 of OX371223.1, forward strand.
CCACGAATTAATCAAAACGGCAACGATCAGTATTGAATCCTTATTTAGCTCACTAAAATATCCAATACATGTCAATATAACCTAGAAATTCTAAATTCTATTTATTGTAATTAAAAGTATTTATTTCCGTTTTAAGTAAATTAAAAATATTTTAATTAGTGTAAAATTAAATAAATATACGTAATCTAAAAACTGATTCTAACTTTTTGGAGAATTTAACTTTAGTTGCCTCCTTAAAGTTGTAGGTCAGTATTATATACACACATGTCAGTAAAGGAGCTCTATTATATTTTATTACCATGGCAATAAAACTGAAGCATCTTCAATAATATTATAATCTCGATGACATTATCAACGCATTCCAGCGTATGGCAAATTAGTTAATGTACAAAAAGTTGTGTATACTTTAAATGTATACATAGGACCAATCGGTTTTAATAATGGCAGAAGAGCAAAATATTTAAAGAATGGATGCCTATTAGATGCCTCTTGCAATTCCCATCGAATACAGTTAGCATCGGATTCTTCGTCTATCATATGGAAACGAGTAATGGCCAATCCAATTTATTTACAATTTTCACCCCTCTTGCTCCATAGTAGACTGTCATTCGCATTTTGTTCAGCAGAATTCATTTGCTCCTTGCTAGAAATGGCTAATATGACTGACATGAAGGATGCATCGCTCGGTGGGTTCTGTACTCTTGATAAGGGGTCATAATAGTTGTGTTCAGCGTGATATGGTTGAAAATATGTGACACAACTAAATATTATGTGTGACCGACCGACGCCAGACGTTGAAAAGCACTATCTCCATTCTGCCCCTATCGGCGTTCAACCCAGGTACTTACAATTTCACCAATTTTCTAAACCCCCATCGGTGCACCATTTGGTCTGCAATGAACACACATGGGAGTACCAACAATTTAGTATCATTTACATTTTATTCTAAATGTTATGAAATACTATATTTTAGCATGTGTAGTGTAACTAATCAACCGGACGATCACTCGATTACAGTAACCTTAATAAGGCGACCAAATCTTTTCAAGGGACTTAGCGCCAATCTAACAAATTAAACCAATTAATGAAGCGAATGATTGAAATATGAATGTGAAAGTTTCAATAGGATCAAAGCGAAGCTTTCATTGACATTTTAGAAACCCTCCTGCCATCAAAAAATTTCATAGTCAATTTGGAAATCATTGAGCAATATTTGCTACCCATTGATGACTCACATTGATCAGCTGGATCGGTTCAAATTGAAAATGTAAAATTTCATTCAAATTTTGTTTTAGATCATCATTTGGATTTCAAATCTATTGTCTCATGAAATATGAACTGAATACTTAGATAACGCGCCAAGAAAAGCGGCTATTATTGCATCATTGGATTCGCAATCGAACATTTTCCCAACGATCTAAAGAGTAAAAATATCAAATGATGCGTGTTAGCACAGCTAAATAACTGTAGCAACATGTGATTTTCATATAAAATCAAAATTTAAGCAGACGTTGCTGTGAAAATACTGCGTCCGGTCCAATAAAAGTTATTTTGACTTTAATATTGCTAATTTACCTGTGCAATAAACGCAATAAAACAAGGCTTCCGCACCAAAGTAGAAACAAATTTTTAATAAGAGAATATTTGTTTCTACTTTTGTGCCTTAGAGGTTTTATAATTGATATTTTGCAAAAGACAAGTATTTTGGTAAGTTTTCATAAACTCAATAGTATATCAGTATAGAGAACAAAAATTGTCAATAATAGAAACACGAATTTTTCAATAGCTCAGTATTATATACAACATGCCGTTTTTTCTAAAATTTTAAAATTATAAATGAAAATTGTTTTTCATTTAACATTTTCTATTACTATCTGATTCTTAAATAAACAAGTATTTTAAAAAGTAAACCAGCTCTTAAAATATCTGGTATTTTCTAAGTAATAATGAAGAACAAACTTCAAATTGTCGCGCCATATGTCAGTATTATAGCCACTTACCTTATGTCAATGAGTCCATGGTTTTGCGTGCTGTATGGCATGTGACGCCGTCTTACTGAAATCACATATCAACCAGTTTCAGTTCATGCATTTAGGGCAAAAAAAAGTCCGAAATCATCGAACGATAGCCAAGAGGATTCTGTCGGGCACATAACCAACGAAAGGTACGATGATTCATTCCCAATCTCATGGATTGGTAGAGGTGGCCCTGTTTCTTGGCCCGCACGGTCCCCAAACCTCACACCCTTGAATTTCTACGTCTGGGAACCTGCTAGGCAATTACTGTACGCAGCAAAAGTACCCACAATAGAAATTTTAATTGAAATGATAAGCGCTGCATTTAAAAAATTGAAAAATCTCGCACTACAGCCTTGGAGATAAGAAAAATGCACCATGCAGGCATAGGGAGTGGAGGAGGTCATTTAAAACAAAATTTAATAAATGTAGTTGATTAGAAATTTATCAATAACTGAAAAGGTATATTCTTAAACCTGGCACCGGTTAATAGTATCTCTTAAGTTGACCACAAACCCAATGATGATTTCTTTGATATGTAGCATTCCGTTGGAAAGGGCATAAACTAGAGAAGTTTTTAAAACAAAAGTTATTTCAAAACAATTGCTAGTTTTTTTTAATGCATATATAGAAGACATTTTTTATACTTTTATACATATTTTAGGATTTGGAAGCCCATAACTCATTTTTCTTACACCGATTGTATTAGATAATGATTTATTTAATAATGTGAATAAAATCACATTGCAGAATACAATAAAAGTTATTTCGTGTCTTTACGTCTAAAAACAAAAAAGTTATGACCATTTAAAGGTGAGATTTTCGGTAATTTAAAAAAAATATCTCAGTTACCGTGAGACTTAGGACATCGGTTCCATGGGAACGGGGTTATTCCTCCGATAACATCACAGGAGGATATAACAAAACAATTAGGCGAGTTAGCAATTCACTAATTTTCCATATAAATCCAAATTCAGGAAGTCTGGTAATGTTACAATCAGATTTGTCCGGAGACGTCTTGACGTTTCAGGTTGATACAGGATCGTATATCACTGTTTGCAAAGTGGATAAATTAAAAGAAAATGTATTAGATAATTTAGGCCGAGCGAAATATTTTTCAACGCTAGACCTAACTAGTTCATTTCATCAAATAGAACTAGTGAAGGAATCTCGCCCTATGACAGCCTTTTCGACGAATAAAGGACACTTTCAATTTAAAAGGTTACCGTTTGGACTTAAGATATCCACCAATAGCTTCCAAAGAATGCTATCAATAGCATTAGCCGGCCTTGAGGAACTTGCTTTCTTATATGTGGATGGTATAATTGTTTTTGGTTGTGGAATGAAACACCACAATAATAATTTAATTAAAATATTTAAAAGATTAAGAGACTATAATTTAAAAATCAATCCATCTAAATGTAATTTCTTAAAAAAGGAAGTCACGTATTTAGGGCACTACATCACAAGTGAAGGGGTTAAGCCTGACCCTGCGAAATATGAAGTGATTAAAAATTATCCACGCGCAACCGATTCGGATAGTACACGCCGATTCGTTGCATTCTGTAACGAAGATTCATCAACAACTTTGCCTTGATAGCGAAACCTCCAAATAACCTATTAAAAAAGGAATAGAATTTGTTTGGTCTGACGATTGTGAAAAAGCATTTAATTTACTAAAAACAAAATTAATCGATCCACCAATCTTACAGTATTAAAATTTTGATAAATAGTTTGTACTAACAACGGATGCATCAAATTTCACGTTAGGTGCTATCTTATCACAAGGTGAAGTTGGGAAAGATCTACCATCCACCATTTTTCTATAACAAACCAGTTATAGAAAAAGAATTATTAGCTATACATTAGGCCATAAATTATTTTAAACCTTACCTTTACGGTAGACAATTTACTGTGGTAACTGACCACAGACCACTTATAAAGAATCCATCGTCTAAAATGACCAGAATATGATTAGATTTAATTTACTTCAATTTCAACATAATTTTTAAACAAGGTAAACTAAATACCAATGCAGATGCTTTATCTAGAATAGTTTGGGATACTGAAGCATTAATACCAAAAGATGTTATAAATGTACCAACAGGTTTAGAGGTCATAAATAAATTCGGCAATGACAACAAATCGTTAAAAACTGTGACTATTTTGATTAGCAATAATCCAATTATGGAAATGAACTCAAAATTAGAGAAGTTAATTAACTGCATGCAAAAACTGAAAATAGATATACTAGCGCTGAAAAGCAACGATTTAAATTTTAGTCACATAGATATTAACGAATTCAAAAATAAATTTAATGTTCTGCAGAACTCAAAAAAAGGTAAAAACGAAGAAAATATTTTATAAACCGCCGAAAAGAATAATAGATAGCAAAGAAGTGTAAGTAATAATTTTAGAAAATCACACGAATCCAATTGGAGGTCACTCAGGTGTTAAAAGAACAACCTGTAGAATAAAACAGAGATATGTGTGGAAAAATATGAGCAGAATGGTCAAAAACTTTATAAATAAGTATGAATCTTGCAAAAAGAATAAGATAATCAGGCATACGAAAGGGAAAATGAAAATTACAGAAACACCAGAGAATAGTACTAGCAGTAGATACTGTAGGAGAGGACCACTCAAGATTTAGAATGGATTTAGATACATATTAACTTTACAATGCGAAATAACAAAATACATAGAAGCAATTCCATTAAAAAATAAAGAAGCCATAACCATTGCGATATCAATAGTAGAAAAGTTTGTGTTAAAATATGGTATTTTCCAGAGAATGAAATTAAAGAAATACACAACAATCGTCTAAAAAAATAAAAACAAGAATGTAAATTTTTTATATGAATATAAATACAAATTTAAGATGAATTCATTTGAGTAGAATTAAGATTACTAAATTAAAATAACTAGATAATAGTTATAGAAGTTAATTATAAAAAAAAAAAAAAAAAAAAAATTACAAATTACAAATCTTCAATTGGTAAATTTTTCTAAAAGGGGAAGGATGTAATGCCACACACTTATCATGGAAATTTCAACATCATTCGCGTTGCAATAAACTTTGCATTTCGAAATAAGTCCACGCGAAAATATTTATTGATTTGACAAATTGCATGAAATTGTATTTTGTAAAATAAACATATTTTATATTTCAAAATTTACTTGCTTTATCATGAATTAATAACAAAAATAAAATATGTTTATTAGGCATTACGAAATTTTGTAATAATTAATATTAAGTTATAAATTATATTGATCGAATCGATTGAGTGGAATAAAAACATCATGGTTTGAGGAGCCGTCATTAACGATCAATTAACAAAGCTAGGATAAAAGATAAATATGTAAAATATAAAATATAAAAGCCTAAATAAATCTTTAAAAATAAAAGTTGAAAGTGAGTTTCACTAAGGTCGTGTTTCAATTGGTTTAAATGCTGCATAAAAAGTTAAAAAGTTAAAAATTTATTCGTGTTAAATATTTTTTAACTCTTTAACTTTTTATGTGTTTCAATTAGGTAAAATTTTGACAACAGCATGGTTGCTTATTTTACGTTTAATTGTGAACAAATATAGGCAATTTAAATATGAAAACATTTAACCCTCGTCAGGCGGCATAGGTACAATTGTACCTTTTCTGTTTTTAAATACTAATAAGTCTTCTAGTAGAAGCCGGAGAGAGTTAAGTCTTTGTGAGATCTCTACATTTTAATAATTTGGAAATTCCAAATATTATCTATTTACAAAAATTATGTCTACAGTGACGATTTCCATATAAAATATATGAAAGTACAATTGTACGTCTGCCACCTTTTAGCATTGTAAAATTATTCCGCCGGACGAGGGTTAAAATAAATACTTTTTAAATATATATTAGTCAATTATGGTCAATTTTTTATTTACAAACAAACATTTTTGCCAGCCAAATGTTTTCTATATAAAAATTTTATCAGCTCTTGAAGCGGATAAAAAGTTTGACATTTTTATTCACCACAATTTTTAACTTTTTAAGTTTTTATGCGGTATTTTAACCAATTGAAACACGCTCTAAATATAAAAATAACATTACAGTATTCATTTGTAATTTCTCTTTAAACATTTTTTCCGGCATACTGCGGTAAAAAACTAGTGTTAATTTTTTTTGAAAACAAAATTAAATTGGAAATAATTACCAATTTAGGTAGGGAAAAATAATATTTACATCAAGCTTTCCTTCTCAGTAGGGCAAAAAAAATATTCGAACATAAATTACATATAAATTCTTTTCCCAATTCTCTATTCCCGGGAAACTGCCAGAATAGTGCCACTGGTGGAATAGTATCATATTTTTTTTTGTATGTTGTACGGGTGCCGTGTAAGTCTTTCCATGATGAAATGGCAATACTAACTGAGAACAATTGATTTTGACAGATGTCGCTAATCACGCGTGATATGTCAAAAACATAAAAGTACACTAACAACTAAAACGTAAAAAACTCGTTTATTTTATGTTATTTAAATAATTTTAATATATGTTGCTATTTAAACAAATGTCTCTAAAGATGAGAACAAGTGTCTAATCATATTGAAAAAAATAAAAAATACTTTCCTGTCAAAAGAAACTTTGGAATACATACAATGAAAATCATTTGCGATGAAAGAAAATAAATTTTGTTTTTCACAATATTGAGGTGTGTTAAAAGCAGCATAAAATAATTTTATTTGGTTCAGTTCCGCGATGAGTTTGAGTTGCGATGTTATTACTAATTAAAAACGCGTTGTCTGTTTTCGTGTTATAAACATAAACATAATAAAAAATTTAATGTTTTTGTTATGTTTTGTTTGGTTGTGGGTGATGCGCATTTTATGAGATGTAAGCTATATACTTATGTCAATAATATAATTTAATGTTATCATTTTCACATCACTACTTTAATATATGCTCGATATTCGGAAAATATTATAAATATGCAGAGAAATAAACAGGGCTGACACGCACTAATAGTAAATACTTATAAAATTTAGTTTTATTGTTCGTAAAATTCTGTTTGTTTCCACAATTAAGGCCTTATTAAAGGACATAATTGTATAGAAAAAAAGGAAACTATATAAACATAATTTTATTTGTTTTGTGTTGCTGTCAAATCACAAATATCTCTGTTTAATGTTCTATCTACTTTGGAATATCCTTGAAAGTTCCCTCTTTACTATACTGGTAAATTATTTTAAGGCGTAGTTTTTATAAAATAGTTGCTAATGTCTTCTATATATGTATGTCCATCAAGAATTGCGAATCTAAAATTTAAAATATGCAAATTTTTATTTGTGTGAAGTGAACACTCAATCTACAGAAGCCACAATTCTGTTTCTTAATTTGTGGTATTGTACCTTGTGCAAATATTCAAGGTAATGTAACTTAGAAGGGATTGACATACAATCTTTTTATTGTACTCTTACTTATCTAAACCAGTACGTATAACAAAAAAATAGCCAAAAAAAACGGCAAGTGCGATTATTATTAAGGTAGTTTTGAGATATTCAGGTATTCACTTTACTTTTTTGATCCTGTTACTAATTTATGAAATTAATACGGAGACCTGAGTGGTCATTTTATGGTGGTTATATCACATTTCGTGATATTAAGTGTGATATAAAGAAAATATCGACTTCGGATAAATTTGGACAAATTAGGTCACGTCATATATCCAATAAAAAAGGCCACAATATCTTCCTTCTTGATTTCACAAATAAAAAACTATAGTTTTGGCGTTTGCTCCCAAAATTGTTTATACGTCATTATAACTTTTTGTTTCCCTCATAGTTAATAATCATAAATTAAAATACTTTAGTATATTTCTATAGAGGTGCTTCCAATTTTGCAATAATGATAAATAGAAATATTTCTACCGTCGATTAAACTCGCAGGTTGTATAAGTCCAAAATCTAGTTTTTTCAGGAAGCGAAAAAATCTCCTGAATCTTTAATTTATAATGAACAACCATTTATTTATTAAATATAATTGCTTAAAAATTAATAATTATTTACAAAATTTTAATTAAATTTATAAATTAATTAATATTTTGAACTTACGCAAAACGCAACCAAGTTTTGAAAAAAAACTATAGTGAACATGCACAGTTTTCATAGAGCCTGCAACTTAAAAATAAAGAAAAACTTGTTAATGTTGCCAAACAGATCCCTAAATCACTAGGAAAACAATTTTAAATTTTATTTCGTTAAAGTAATATATTCCAATATTAACGGTTAAATAAGTAATAAATAAAAATTTGTCTATTTCAGTCTTAACAAAATTACATTCGTATAATGTAAAAAAAATACACTCAATTCATTTTTTTACGCGGTCTTTTTTACACGGGTTTAAAATAATATGGTTTTGAAAAACAGAGAAAATAATTTTTTTTAAACCTTTTAGGCATTTTTTCTATGTACTCAATGTCCTTATGTCCTTTACACGGTTGGAAGCATGTGAAGTTAGCTCAGTTTTTCATCCCAGAAAAAAAAAATAATAGCATTTCATCTCATTTCTTTTTTTTCTATTTAAACTTGTATAAGACGGATTTTTTTTTCTCAACAACAAAATATCCATCCCAGATTTTTTCATTTAATTGTTGTTTTTCTACTATGCAAATTAATAAATGATTAAGTTAGTTTTTCTAAGTAAAATGATAATGAAAGATGAGAACAATATCAGTTTATATATTGTTTCAAGTTGGTAAGGGCTTACAATGACTAAGAGGGCAGTACGAGCCTTATGATAGTATTGGCGCAAATGGCCAAGTTCATTCATATATAAATCACTAATATTAATTATTTATAGGTGATCCGGGATACAATATGTATAGATTTGACAATGTAAGTTTCCCAGAAGACGAAGCAGAAGGTAGTGGTAACTCCGATAATGAAGGGGATTCAGAACCATCTATGGCGAATGTCAATGTAATGCTCATTTCTCTGTTGTTGTATAAACTGGTCTTGTAGGAACTGAAAACTAGTTCATAATTTGTTTTTGAATAATATTGTAAATTATATATGTATTTTTTCTATTTTTTTTTAAATTTTAAGTATTTTTGTTTGGTGGTCAGTTTGTTTCTCTAGCAGTTGCAATTGCTGTTTGTGTGCATCAATGGTAGCTGATTTTGGCTTCGGAAGTCTGGTAACACTTGTGAACGGAATTTGAATCGACTTCACTGCTGAATTCTCCAACATTATAATTTTCATCTAAAATATATTCAATAGGCCGTAGCACTTGTATTGAAGCAGATGACGAAGCGATATTAGTTTCAAGCGTCACTTCCGCATTTACGCTTGAGGAACCTCTATACTCATTCCATACGCATTATCGCTCGGGGCGCCAGATTGGCTTACATTAATTAGGACATCTACTTGTTGTTCGAGCGACGTTACGAAATTAATTGAATTTGGCCCATCTCTAGTTGCACGAACCTCCTGTTTGTTTTTTGCAATTTTATGTTTAATATTTCTTTTGCAATCATTCCAAACGTGCAAATAAATATTGAATTAATACCAATAATAACACTTTACTTTTATAAGTACTAGCTTTTCTCCATTCTGTGGGTTCTTTTATAGGAAGTCCTAGGCAATTATAGTAGTATTCAAATCTCGCTGGAATTCTGACAGTTCTCGCGCAGGCAAAATATGGCGGATACGCAGTGATGTATTAAGTAAACTAATACCAGTTTATTGTTTACATTTTTATGTTGTATTTTTATTACTTAACTGTATAATTTAACTTTGTAAGAATCACTGACACTTTTGAAATTAATATTTAATTCGATAAGCAACGAATTAATTCATAATTCCATTAAATTGAAAACCTATTTTGCTTTTTTATGTTGTTGTGGTTTTGTTCGATATGAATGACATTTGGTTATTTATTTTCCCTAGTTCGTACCGAAATTAAATGTTGACATTGTTTCCAAAGGCGTGCAATTTTTTTATAGATGTACTAATTTTCACTTGAAATATCATTGTAATAACATAAATACATGATCATTTTGAATGTTTAGTGTATTAAAAGTGAAATATAATTCTTTTTAACGATTATTTATTATTTTATTTAGGTTTACTATCTAAGATAATTGCGACCCATCAAAATTTTTATAATATTTTTTTCTACATCACTGAAAGCTGCGCAGAACCATTAAAAAAAAATTCTTTTAAGATCTGAATAGGACTATACTTAAAATTACGGCTAGCTCTTTCCAAAAATCTTTAACTGACGATTTGGTTTTACCTACGTTTTGGAAAGCCTCTCGCTGTATTTGGGTTTTGTTCCATTTTCACAACAAATTTTGAAAATTGGTTGAAATTGGTAATTTAAATTTTTTGCCTAAAAATAAGAAGCATAATATTAATAAGTTTTTTTAAAATAATAATAAAATTTAAAATAAATACGTACTGTGTGTTTTTGCCGTTCATCTTGGTTTGTTGATGACAGAGAAATAAAAAAATGTTTATGAACTCATCCAAAATTTTTCGGTGTTTATTTTTGACATTTGATTTAGACACTGGGAAAACCATGATACAACAAAATAAAACAAGTGAGTCATAGTCGCCCGGTGACTCAAATGTGAGAACCATGATAAGGACATTAATTTCAGTTGGATTCTTTCAGCTGTGCTTATTTAATGCATCGAATCTGATTAACAGTTGCATCCCCAAGGGCTTTTCCTGGTCTGACAGATTTATAATATTGAATCGTACTGAAATTTTTAAAGAAGGTGTGATCCATATATTTGACGGTTAACGGTTCTAGTTTTAATTTGCTTTTGAATGACAAAATCCTTGGAGTCGATATCGGAATTTTTTACATTTGAAGTACTTCAGTCAAAATAAAGTGCGATAAAATGGTTGAAAATTCATTTGATCCAACTCCTCCCTCTCATTCGTGTCAGATAAAAGAAAACCCGCCGTGGTTTTCAAGTTATAAACCGTGAAATTGTGCACCATTAACTTGGTTTTATAATAGAAGGATTATTTTGGACAAAGCAAAACATTCTGCAAGTCCATGGTGAACATATTTTCAATATTGCTTTCTTTATCCTTTATATAAATAGCATTTTTCACATTTTTAGTTTTGTGGATCACGCAAATGTCGCTTTATTGGTGCTTTTTTGACTAATATAAACTTAAATTAACTCAAATAAATTACAAAATGCTGTTATTGAAACTGCCACGATATTATTTTTTAACACCAGTTATTTTTGTACTCTTGATAGAGCCAACTTTTACTAGCCCATGCGGATTCTAAATACATCCTGCTGGTTGATGCTCGGTAGTAGTGTGATTCCATTTTTGCCAAACATTCGATGAAATCTCATATAGAATATTTTCCAAGTTTCGATTGTGCTTGGAGCTTCTCTCTCTCTCTGGCCTTCACATCCCATGAAGGGATTTCGCCGCCTGCACTAAGGTCCTCCATCCATCTCGATCCAACGCTCTCGTCCTCCAGTTTCGACATCCTAATGTTCGTAGATCTTGTTCGATGTCGTCGCGCCAGCGTAGTCGGGGTCTTCCTCTACGATGTACTCCGGCTGGTTGTTGGTGGAACACTTTATTTATCATCCGTTGTTGGGGAGACCTTGTAACGTGGCCGAGCCATCTCACTCGATTGGATTTGATGAATCCGATAATATCGCTGCCTCCGAAGAGTTGCTTTATTTCGTGATTCATACGAATCCGATATTCGTTGTTCGCAACTTTAATTGGACCAAAGATTGAACGGGCAACCCTCCTTTCGAAGGTAGATAATAATCTACAATCGTTAGTGGTCATGATCCAGCTCTCGCTTCCGAAAGCCAGCACAGGTCTTATAAGTGCTTTATAAAGTGCGAGCTTGCACGACTGCGATAGATGTTTCGATCGCAATAATTTTGATTTGGCGTAGAAAACTCGTTGTCCGGCAGCGATTCGGGCTTTTTTTTCTGCCTGCATATCATTCAACGATGTTATAACTGACCCGAGGTATTTAAAGTTTTCGACGCTATCAAAGTTGTGGTCGCCAATTCCGATTCTGAGATTTGCCGTAGAGATGTTCCTAGGTGTTACTAAATATTTGGTTTTACTGCTGTTCACCTCCAAACCAAGTCTTCTTGCGCAGCGATCGAGCGGTATGAAACTGTCCTTGATGTCGCTAGGTCTTCGGCCAAGAAGCACGATATCATCTGCATATCCAAGAATTTGGCCTGATTTATTGAATATACAGCGCGAAGTTTCAAGTTGCTTTTCCTCACTACGTACTCAAGCGCCAAATTGAACAGCACAGGCGCGAGTGCATCACCCTGTCGAACACCAGATGTTATTTCATAGGGGTCTGACACAGATCCTTCAATTACGATTCTACATACAGATCCGGATGTTGTTAATTTACACAGAGAAACGAGTTTCTCTGGGATTCCCAGGCATATGAGCGCGGCCCATAGGTTGTCGCGGTTTACACTGTCATACGCCTGTCTGAAGTCTATATATAGCTGATGTATGGTTATGTTGTACTCCCAACATTTTTCCAAGATCACCCTCATGGTGAAACACTGGTCAGTGGTCGATCGGTTGGGACGAAAACCACACTGATAGTCGCCAATGATGTTTTCGGCGAAAGGGATGAGTCTGGCAAGTACAACATTAGCCAACACTTTGTAAGCAGTGTTCAATAGAGCTATGCCACGAAAGTTTTCACATTTAAGACGGTCGCCTTTTTTATGCAACGGACATATGAGTGCGGTCTTCCAGTTCTCCGGCAACTCTTCTTGGTCCCAAATACAAACGACGAGATCGTATAAACTTGTTGCAAGAGTAGCGCCTCCGAGTTTAATTAGTTCTGCGGGGATTCCATCGAGACCGGGTGCCTTGCCGTTTTTCAATCCACTAATAGCTGCGTCTACTTCCTCTACTGTGGGATATTCGACAAAGAACTCTTCACCTGGCGGAGCTATTGCTCTAATGGGCGTAACTTCGTCATTCCGATTTAGCAGATTTTGAAAGTAGGTTTGCCATACTGAGAGAACATCAGCCACGTTTGTTCTCAGCTCTCCATTCCCGTCTTTGATGGCTGTACTTCTTGGATGGAAGTCTTTAGTGAGATTCCTGGCGTTGGCAAAACAGTCCCTTGAGTTTCCTACTTCCGCTTGGAAGCTGATGTTTTCGATGCATAATCTCATATGTTCGCGCTTCTTTTGTCGAAGGAATTTAATCGTGGCTTTCCTAGCGCGGAGATATTCTGCTAGAGTGCTTCTGGTATTGCGAGCCAACCATTTTCCACGAAGCGTTCGTTTATTTTCGACGACCCTTCGGCATTGATCATCGAACCAATCGTTGCGGGGCCTCGGAGGTCTTCTTCCGATGGTGTTTTGCGCCGCGGTTGTTATGGCTGACTGTATAGCGTGCCACTGCTCCTGGATGTTAGGAGGAGCTTCTTCGTTGTTATGGGGCCGGTCTAAATAATTAGTGACAGCTGATTGGTAACTCTGTGCTTGGAGCATAGTAAGCTTAAATTTTTCATTATTTAAGATATTTCTTCGTTTTTGCAATTTATCCAGTTTGCAATGGTGCTATGGCTCATGTCAATGGTACTAACAAACAAATTTCTGCACACCCTATGTTGGGTATTATTGGCTTTTCTTAAGAAATATTTGAACGAATTTGTTCGTCGCAAAATGTCGTCCTCATTATTTGACTGCAATCGGAGCTTTTCCTTTTCTGCTATCTGTATTAGCACATTTACAAGTACAGATTAGACAAAGCTCAATATTCTTTAAATATCGCTAATCGAAGGTCTTCGGTAACTACGAAACATTTAGTACTAGAAGTTAACTTTTCTTACTCCGAACAGTTGCAGATTTAGCTGGTTTAATTATGCCATATTTCCATCCGCCGTTGGTATTTTGTTTCGATTTATAAGGTCTCCTCTCTGCGCTTAGCATCGCGTCTTGTTTTCAACTTATTTTTATTTACATTAAAACGTTTGGATTTTGATTTTTCTGGGCCATAATATTACCGCATTTAAGAGAGTATCTGTTTAACATAATGTTTAAATGTTTTGAAGCAAAATTATATTTTAGTACAAACCTAACGAAATAAGTTGTTCATTGGGCTGGAACGCATGTTCTTCGATGCGGTCCATTGAAGTACAGGCTAACTCCTGGTCTACATGTATTGAAATATCTTTATAAATGGATGTATCTTCAACGTTGTGGTTAATTTGAATGTCACTTGATTCAATTTCAATATCATTTCCTGTTTCTGCAATGCAATTTTCTGTATTGAAAAATATAGGCAAAGATGTTACTTGTTCTAACGTTTCGCTCTCGCCGTTCGATATTATTCGACTCGATATTATTTTTTTAAGTTGAAAATTTGAAATTTTTTATATTAACACTTGAAATTATCATTTTTATATTTATGTCACCACTTCGTTAGAAACAATCGTATATATAAGTAACCGAAAACCAAACATTCATAAAACGAAACGACAGCTTATCACTTTTAGTTGATTATTTCTCCATAAAGTTCATTTTGTCTTTGTAGACTATTTTGATTTGAATTATATGACAAAAAAAATCTCCATACAGTGATATTCGTTGTCGGATGGAGTAATGTCTGGTGAATTCGGCGGGTGGAGAAAGACATCCCATTGAAGCGCCTCCAAAGCTTCCTTGACGACTCTTGAACATGTGGCCGAGCCTTGTCGTGCTGAAAAATAACTTTGTATATGTATTTTGGCGTCTTGTGGGCGTTTCAGCTTCAATGCTGGGCTTTAAAGCTGGACTAGCTCATAGTAGATCACTCTGAACTGATCCCACCAGACTTACAATTTAATGCATCACCCGGCATCCCTCGATTGCGCTTGGCGTTGTCGTAGCAAATCCACTTTTCGTCCCCCGTCACGATTTCATACAAAAAACTCTTCCGATTTTGTCTTTGGAGCAGTTGTTCGCACGTGAAAAAATGGCGTTAGACGTTTCTTGGCTTGACTTCATACGCAACCCAATTTCCTTCCTTATAAATTATTCCCAATGATTTTGAACGATGTGAAAATGCTTGTTGAGTCACTCCTAATGTAAGTGTAATTCTTCTTGCGTTTTTCTTCCTGCTTTTAACGCTTCTTCTTTGTTTTTTACAGCAAATTCACCTTTCTTAAACTTTTACAACCAATCTCGATAACTTCTCTCACTTAAAGCAGCCGTACCATATATGCATCTACAAGCAACCAATGCGCCTCAGCTACAGATTCTTTCTTAAAGAAGTAAATCAAAAGTTACTGCAAATGACGCTTATTCGGCTCAAAACTCGAAAAATTTCACAAAAAAAAAATATCGTTCTGATACAAAATCGCTAATATTTTAGGGTTTGTTGTTGAGAGATGTTCAACCTTAGGATGTGACGTTTTACATCGGGCAATTTTAACCATAACGTACTGGTGACACAATCTTTTGTCGAATGGCGGAGACTTATTTGTATACCAAATAAAACCACCATTAATTTTGATTGTAAATTATTAAATAACGAATTGTTTTGTTTAATTGTACTGTAGACGGATCACGAAGGATAAATAGAAAAAAAATTAAACGCATCATATTTGAATGAGCGAAAACCAACTAGGTTCCGATGCAACATCAATAAATGCGAAATTCAATTAAAGCCAGTTAGTATAACTTAGGCGCTTGATTTAATTAGTTCACTCTCAGTGTATTTTTAACGACTTTTCTAATTAGTGATATTATAGTTGGTATTTTATAAAATTTTGATAAATATGGGCAAAGGAAAAACACTAACAACCAAAGAAATATGAAAAATTCGAGCCTACAAAGATTGGTGCTTTCCAACCGACAAATCGGGCTCCCTGAATTATAAAAGGCTGAAGTTAAAAAGGAGGACTTAAAAAGGTGTTTTTATATGAAAAAATGGGACCTTTTGTAAGTCATATTTTTCAAATTTTCTGATTTATTAAAGGTGTTTTACAAAAACAAATTTAATTTCAAAATGACACAAGAAAGGCATATTTTATGTCATTTTACAAATATATTTTTTAGTTCATTTTCAAAATGACTTAAAAAAGGCTAATTTAATTTCACATTATAAACATAAAATTTACATTAGTTTTTAATACACATAAAAATGCATGCGTTTCATTATTGAAAATATAAAACATAAATAAGTGGGCTTTTTATGCCATTTATAAATACACTTCTTAAATCATTTTGATGATATGTATGTACATATTAATAAAGTCAGCTGTTTTTATTTCATTTTCATTACAGATTTTAAATCAATTTTAAAATGACATAAAAACGATGGCTTTAAGTCAGAAAAAACACCATTTTTAAGTCAGCCTTTTTTAATTCATGAGCTTACAAATCAATATAAAATTAGGCAGATCACGAACAGTGATCAACAAGTTTTAGAATGAAAACGAGAATTATGGACAAAATCGAAAAAAGTCCAAAACTCCATAGAAAGCATACAGCATTAGATGAAATTTTAATATACTCCCCGATTCTGACGTACAGTCACAGACGTATTTTCAGTCTTAGCGAAAATTTTTGTCTTAACGAAGAATTCTGACTTTTAATTCGTATTCTGAACGTAGTCTTATCTATCAGCAGTCTTATAAAATAGTCTTCGGTAGCATCGGCAAAATACATAGGTAGTCTTACGAAGTATTATTTTGTCATTTCGCTTACAAAGTGACGTTCTACAGAGGTAATACTTTTATTTGACATAATATGTTAATTCAAAAATAGAAATATGAATATTTTGGTGTATTTATTACATTAAAAAAATTGAGGAGTGCATAACAATATTTTTAGTACATAGTGAATAACACGTTTTGCAGCCATTTAAATTGATATTCCAGATATTTCAATTCCAGTTGCTGGCAGGCTTTGTACCTGTTGCTCATACTCGTTGTGGAATTTCCACCTCAAATTAAAATACATATCGTCGGTTTAGAGCAATAGTGACACAACTCAAAATTCACTCATTTCTAAGATAATCAAACGATATCCAATAATTCATTTTTTTATTATTTTGTGTCAAAACATACTCTTTTATGTAGTTATTTCTAGCAAATAAGGTAAAATTCTATGTAAAAAATTACTCAACCAGAAATTAACATTCTAAGATATTGGAAACTAGCTTAAGAAAATTTGCAAAATATTAAAGAATTATAAAAAAAAAGATCCGATAGAGGATGTAGGAACAGAAAAAAAAATTATTTTACTAATCAGAATGTATTTATATTTATTTTTGAAAAACGCCGTTTTTAAACTCAATTTTGAATGATTTTTTCAAATCGCTCTACCGAAAAATTAAAAATTTTGAGTTGTGTCACTATTGCACCAAACCGACGATATTATACAACTACAAATTATGTACATTCACTACTAAAACTGTAAAAACACATTTCAAATATATTTTACTCACATCATTTTAATTAAAAAACACTTATATTTTAATATAATATAATAAATTTTTATACATTTTATTATATAAGTTAAAATTATAAATCAATACCGAAATGGGAAACGCTATGTGCCAAATTGGATTTTGACAGCTCTACAAAAGTCTTTGGACAGTTTCTAACCTATTATTTGACTACTGCGTTCAAAATTTCAATGAAGACTTTGGTCTTAAAAAAAAGTCTTCACAAGAAAGTCTTACCTAAAATGGTCTTCGGCCCTTTTCCAATTACTTACTTATTTGTGTAGACGAATTTATTCTTATAACCACCCGATTCTGACGATAAGACTACTAAGACCATCTTAGCTAAAACTTTATTGTAAAGATTTTCATTTTAAGAGCGTGTTTCAATTGGTTTAAATACCGCATAAAAAAATAAAAAGTTAAAAATTGTGGTGAATAAAAATGTCAAACTTTTTATCCGCTTCAAGAGCTGATAAAATTTTTATATAGAAAACATTTGGCTAACAAAAATATTTGTTTGTAACCAGAAATTTGTCAAGTACAAATTTTGAGAAAAATCGTAATGATTTAGATGTAAACTAACCATAATTAACTAATATACATTTAAATAGTATTTATTTTAAATATTTTTATATTTAAATTTGCTATATACGTTCATAATTTGTAACGACCGCCATCGAAGTTGGCTGCCGTTAGCAAAAAAATTAATAACAATAATGTATTTTTATTTAAAAAAAAAAACTAAAAAAAAAATAAAGTGTTCACCAGAGCACGCCATGACTTCCGCCGCTAGCTCAGTGGTGGAGGTAATAATGGCCGTGGGGTGGTGCTCTGGCCGACTCAACACAATCATGGCATAAAACTACACTCTACGCAAGCTCTCGCCAACCCAACTCACCTTTTCCCCTCACTCCATTTGGTCGAATTTTTACTCACTCATGATAAATAATAAATAGACTGAATGATTTAAATTGTACATAATTCAATAATCCAAAAATTTTATTACAAAAAAATAGACTACGATTAAACATTATACAATGTTATTAAAGAAAAGGAAATAAAACAAAATATGACTTCAAATCAAGATTGAATAAACTTATTGTTTATAAAAGAAAACTATGAAAATTAATAAATATAGACAAATTCCGAGTTAATCAGCATTACCCGAAAAATGTGAGCAAAGAAATCCAAAAAAAAATACGGTATATATGTTAGTTTGCCTCGACGGAGTGTCCTTGGTGATGAAGCGCTCCAACGACCTTGGTACTGCCTCGGGTCCTATAGTACAAATATTGCTATGAAAGAGAACAAAATTTTTTTGATTAACTGGAAATTTTTCAAAAAAAATCTTGACTTTGTATTCCAATAAGATTACTCAAAAAAAAATTTTGTAATTTATACCCAACACTAAATAGAACAGGAAATAAATTGAAAACTAAAACAAAGTATTGTAATATTGTTTGAAGCAAAAAAAAAAAATTCAAAAAAAGAAAGAAATTTAAAAATATGAAAATATGTTATAAAACTTAGCTAAAATTCTGATGAATAACGTTGCCTTTGACTTTCACGTCGAAAAGTCATGTTGGAGTAATTCTGTTGTTTCTTTTCTATATAAATTTTTTTTTTAATAGTTATTAATTGGTGCAACAAATAGCCTCAAATACCAGCTCTAATTATGGCTTCGAATCGAAATTAAATGATGTCAAGATGATTAAGCGATGAACGATGACCGAGAGCCACCAAAACCAACCCAGTATTTGACGAAATGTTGTTCAAAACACATCAAAATTACAAACAAGGCAGTATTCATTTTTGGAAAAATTTGAATTACACGCCTCATTATAAATGAGCTCTCATGCTCACAATGTGGTGTGTGGTTCACTAAATTGTTAATAATTTTATATAATTGGACTGTTCATGAATTGGACTGTTGTAGTATACTGCATTCGATCCATGCGGCTGCTGCCACGCCTTCATCAAATTACCGCCTTCGAGTTAACGGTACACTCGATCAACCGGTCTACGCTGGAACTCGTTTGTAACGAAAATGCCGCCGAACAATGTTTTAAAATTGCCGTCCAAAATATTCAGCTATACCCACCCGCTGCTCTAGGTATAGTTAACAGAAACTTTCCTACCACACATGCAACCACAAACCGTTGCTTTAGGTGTGGTTCCTCGTACCTTAACACCACACATACGCACGCGCACCAAGACTTGAAAGTACTAGTTTCGATCGGTTTTATGCTCAAATGTTACTTTTTCTTAATGTGCCGAACTCATTCGATACTTCTTGTAAAAATGTCGTCGTTACGATTTGTATGCACTATACTCGAAATGCACAATGTTATTAATTGACCAACTTTGGGTTACAATAATCCACCCTCGCTTGACTGTGTATTATTAAGCGAGTTTATTTCACAAAAACAAAATCACCATAATGTTTCGATGACTAAGACACACACTTTATTTCACTAATCTTAATTTGGTCTGTAAGACCAAACAAAATTTTGTATACGTAACCAAACAGCACCAAGAACACTTTTAATAATTAAAAAAAATAGTAAATCACCTCGTATTGGTCTGGGCTTTTTTAACAACAGTTTTCTGATGAAACGTATCTCGGGGTGTTTCAAATTATCCCAACACTATCATCATTTACAGGGAAAAAAAATTTATCATCAAAATGTACATGACCATGACAACATGGACATTTTTCAAAGTCCCACCCTTTCACCAATTAAATTTATATCTTTTTTTTTTTTTGTTTGCACATTAACTTTATTTTATGTGGATTGTTCACAAGTTAATCCATCCAATGATTGTTATCGAATGAATCTTTTAGCAAATTTATTTTGATGTTCTTCACCATAAGAAAAAAAATCGGTATTTTACATACAAACACAGGAGAAAGCCGCTCATGCAACAACAACAAAAAACCATCGTATGATTTGCAGACTGTGTACGGTGCATACACCCAAAAATGCAAATCATACTAATAATATTACTTCGCATAATGTGTGTTATGGTATGGCATTACCTGCCTACCTCGCAGGCGTAAGAACAATCCGAATGGTATTATAGTTGTGTGTAATAGTAGTTTAGGCGCAACGCAATTTTATACACTGTGCACAAAAGTTGCAAGCGATATACCCGCTATGTCCATGTAACACACGTTACAAATTACACATAAAATAAGCAACCATATTATTGTCAAAATTTCAACCAATTGAAACAGATAAAAAGTTAAAAAAAAATTACCACCAATTTTTTTTAACTTTTTAACTTTTTATGCGGCATTTAAACCAATTGAAACACGACCTAAGACTAAAGCCTTCATTGAGAATTCTGAAGGCAGTAGTCTTAAATAATATATTATAAACTCTCCAAACACTTTTGTAGAGCTGCCAAACCAAATTTACACCATATTGTTTCAAATTTATGAACGAAAAGCGACATTTCAATTCGAAATACATATAATTATTCTTTCTGTTGAAAATTATGACTCCTAAGACCACCTATTTCGCTGATATTAACGAAGACAATTTTTTCTGACAGATAAACTAAGTGCAGAATAAGAATTGAAAGTTTGTAGTCTTCGCTAATACAAAAGTTCTTGCTAAGACTGAAAATACGTCTGTGACTGTACGTTAGAATCGGGGGGTAAGTAACCTCGCTAAGTGACTTATTTGAATAAGTACGTCTACACAGAAATGTCTCCAAAACTGTGCCTTGACTAAATGTAATCATCGAGCAATAAATATATTAGTATTATTATCATAGTTAGTATTATCATCGAGCAATAAATATATAAGAGAAATCAAGTAGTGCAAATTTTATAAGCAGGTTTTTCCGAGGTTAATCTTATTTTATAGTTTTAATATATTTATATATACAAATTTAATTTTTTTCTATATTTAATCCATACATACGTATCTTATAAACATATCGGCATAGTTATTTTATAGTTTATTGTTCTTGTTAGGCTTATACAGGTTGTGTAAAGTAAGATAGATTAACCTCGGAAACTCTACATGAGTCCTCTTATGTATATTTTGCTTTATGATGTAATACATGAAGTTTTTATTTTCAAATCTAGTGACAACGACTAACATGTTAAGAGATTTTTTTTCTTTCGTAAAAAGTATGAATTGAATAACAACAATCTGTTATTTTCAGAAGACGTCAAACACTTATATGCAAAAAATTTTGTGTTTTTAATGAAATTTATTATAGATAAATATAAATATAAATGTAGTTGATATGTTGAATGTATTATTCAGTGTATTAACTATCCGATAAGATGATCCAACTCCTAACCAAAACAATATCACCGCAGTTCAGTTTGAACATCATATAGATGTCGTTTATTTGGAAAAAATTCTAGTACTTTTTGGAAAGACTCTACCGATACCTTAACACGTTTTTTGATTAGTTTTGCATATCAGTTTAAAACATTACTTACCAAGAAGCTGGAATCCTAAAGGAATAAAATATACCTTTCACATTTCACGTTCTTCTAACAAATGAATTAAATATGTGATGAATATTTGGATAATTTTAGAGATAACTTTTTATTTTTATTTATGAAGTAGTTTAGAAGTAAGAATTTTTTTTCTGTCCATTTTTAATAAAAAAAAATTGCGTCAGCAAGAGTTTGTTAATATTTTCATTAACAAACTGTCAAAATAAGTAAGTACATGAATTGGAACGGCATCACTTACTTATCTAAGATGGCGACGAATAAGTCAATAAGTTTCAAATAAGGCCGTGAGCCAATTCTCAGGTTAATTGATTAGCACAGTAAATTGAAATTTTAGTACAAATTACTTTTCAAATCGTACCAATTCTCTAGTAAATAAAATTAGGTAAATGCGGCCTAAAGGGACACATGGTTTCTAGAAATATACAAAAATTGGTATGTAGGTACATGAACTAATGTCATACATTTTATTGTTGTTGTTCCAATTATTCGTATTGTTTATGCGAATAAATTTTAATTGTATATTTGCTCAAATTTGTTGCGTGGTAAATTTGCTCAAATTTGTTGTTCAATAAACTTATTGAAAAAATAAATAATAATTTTAACAAATAAAACTGTAGCCTTGTCTTGACGATAAAACTAATTATAGTTCTAAAAATTAATTTTATTGATTGATTGATTGATTCTGAATGCACGACCAAGTTCTTACACAGGAGCTCCCGGGTGACGCCGGGCCCACCGTACACTCTTTTTTACATATAACAAAACCGAAGGATTGGATAGGTTAGTTAACTGGGACAGAATCGGCCCGGTTACAGACACCTAGGTATAGCCGATAGTTAGTAACACAAAGACAGCACAAAACTAATCTACTTGGGGAAGGATAAAGGTTTAATAGGTTAAATGGATATTGATGGTATTGGTCATCAATAATTGCTTCTTTAAATCAGCAACCTAGGAAAAAATGTTATTATTTCACGTGCATCTGGAAATTTCTTAAAATGTAATTGTAAATTAATGCAAAATTTAATTGATTAAATCGGCCCAGTTGCAGACCCCTAAATAAAGTCGATAGTTATTAATGCAATGACAACACCATTCTAATCTACACAATTAACAATTAATATTTCAAAAAAATGTTATTTCACGTCTGTTAATTTCCTGAAATTTAATTCTAAATTAATATTTTCCGGCTTCCTAAATAATATAAACATTTATTAATTTAATCCTCCTGCAATTCCACGACTTACAATAGGATTTCCTGAAACCATAATTATTTAAATTATATCAAACTTAGTCTAAAATTCATTAGTATTTAACCCTTAAATCGAAAAAAAAAAAATATAAAAAAACAAAAAACAAAAAATTTCATATGTAAGGCATCCCAAAGGCAATGGTTCCCGGAAAAATATCAATGTTATTCAATGCCAGATTAACTACCGGATAGGATATTTCAAACAAATTTAATTTAATTCGCAAAAATTTCAAATATTTTATTAATTTGTTCACCAAAGAAGAAAATATTCGATTAATTACCAGTATAATTATAGTACACAGTATATTTATATCATGCTAAATGGAACTTAACTATTCCTCAACCAATAACTGTTAAATATGGTACGCAGAATTGGATTGGTACTCTAGCATGTTCAATGGAACTAAGCCAACTCAAAACAAATGATGATCAAATTCGGGGTGCAAAGCCGAATTTGACGAAATTTTCGGATTCAGCTATAATGAAAGAAACAGGCCGTTTCCAATTGAAATTTTCCAGTTCAGCTTGCAGAGCTGGGCTAGGATTCTAATAAACTAGGATCAACTTGTATTGGGATTTTAATGTTTCTTTTTGATAAAGTTCTAAAATTCGATCATTCTGAATGGAACTTGGCCATATCCCGACCAATTATTGTCAAATCAGGTAAGCAGAATTAAATGTGAATTTAAAAATGGGTTTTAGAGAAGTTCTGGAGTTCAGCCGTGCTAAGCAATGTCTTAACTAATCATGTGCGAATCTGATATGTTGAGCTGAATCGGGATTTCAACATAAATCCCAGATGAATTACTGGATTTTTCAACAAAATAAATCCGAAAATAATCGGCCAAAGAATTTTCCTATTCCTCCATTTACCCGTCAAGACAACCCGTTGACAGATGGCCCAGCCGAACTAAGCCTCTCCCAAATTAATGCTAATTGCTAGAATTGCGATTTTCTTGAATTATGCCCAAAAATGATTTTATGCATCTTCCGCAGTATACCGTCTCAATCAAACAAAAACGACCATGATTTATGTGAGGTGATGACACGAACGGAGGATAGAACCACGCGGAAGGCTTTTTACACAATTGGTGCATGAGCAGGTCGTTGATTAGGATTTAGAACTCAAATCAATCGATATTCGTATATATCATTCCCATGCAAAGACGAACCTGTTTCGAGAAATATTATTGAGCCAAAACTTCTTTTAGATAAAATAGTGCAAGCAGTAAGCAATCTAAAAAAAAACAGTCAACATTAAAAGGCCGAAGGATATCACATCAAAGATTTAATTGTCATTACAAATGGAAATAAAAAATTAAAACCATTTTCCCTTTGCCATGCCGGAACACATATGATTTCTCATCCCTTTAAATCAATCTACAAAAAAGTCATGAATATTTATATATTATACCAGAATCCACCTAAATATAAGTCCTGCTCACTCCTCTCCTCTACATACACATACACATTGATACACATACACACACACACATTCATACATACACATACACACACATACATACATACACATACTCATACACATACTCATACACATACCCATACATATATACATACATACATATTATATACATACATACATATTAAATACACACATCTATATATATATATATATATATATATATATATATATATATATATATATATATATATATATATATATTACAAATTAAAAGAATTAATCATAAACATTTATACATTAAAGTATATTAATATGATAATATATCAAATTAATTTTAAAATATTAAAATGATTATAAAAAGGTAAAAACAATCAATCATATTATATAAATATACAAACTAAACATATACATAAGTATAAATACAAGTGAACCTACACACACACGCATAAACATACACACATGCATATGCACACAAATCCACACATACGCATATATTAGGGTTACAGGGTTTAAAAAAGTCGCTCGTCAAAATGTATTGTTCACTCTACACCGATCGAACAGTGTCATGTCCCTATTCCATGGAAAAAATCTGCTGTCACCAAAAATAAAAGCGAGAAAAAATATAGTTTTTACTGGTTGTGTACGAAACAAAACATGTTGTCAGTAAAATTTTATTGAGAGAATAGTTTGATGTTGGTAGTTTACTGCCATAATACTACCATAAAAAATGTAAATTGGAGTATTTTTTATGGCAATATTTTTCACACATGTACAAAAAATGTATGTAAAGATAAGAAATTTTTCTCACGCTCATACAAATAAGTCGCCCGCCATTTTTATACTCAGATGTCGATTTGTTTTTTTTTTTGTGTTGAAATTTGTTAACGTTAGAGGTTTTTTGTGGTATAGGATATTAAAATTAAAATATATAAAAAAAAATCGAATTGTACGAAAATAATGTACAAATTAAAAATTTTAAGAAATTTGTAGGTTATGCGAAAATGTAAAACCATAAAATTTTACTATAAACAGAAATAAAAAATATTTCTGTTCTTTGTCACTATTATGAAATTTAAAGTTTTTTTTTGCGTATTAACAGTAAAAAAAAATTACTGTCAGCAAATCCTTCCACGGAATTAATGCATTATTTGTAAAACTGATCAACAAGAATAATGTAAAGGAACAAAAAATATTCTGTTTAATGGTTCACGCATGCGATCAAAAAACGATTCGCGAATCAAAGGAAAATTAAATCATTGAAAACATATACAAATTTCCCCGCCTGAGATGAAATTATTTTAACTTTGGGAAAATTTTGATCGGAAGCATCCAACATAATAAAAAAAACAAATCATGAGTAATAATGCGAAATAATTACGCTCAAAGATTGGCTTGATTCGCGAATCATTCCCCGATCGCACACGTGAACCAAGCATTACCATTCACTTATCAAGAATAAAGTAAAAAGAAATGATATGTATCATCTATTCGATCGTTCAATACAGGCAACAATACATTTTATCCAATCAGTACTACAATGAATTTTCGCTTTCTTATTAGAATAGAAAAGTAAAACCAAAATAGCAATAGATCCCGTTCACTAACACAAAAAATAAGATCAACCTTTTTAGTTTCTCATTATTCGCTCACTAGACACTTTTCGTTTTTTACTGCATAATATTTCTAAAAATTCATTTTACTATTCAAGAGCGAAGAGAAATTAGCATAAAAAATTCATTTAAAAATGAACGGAAAATGAATGATAAGCAACTGAAGAGTATTTTTATTTTCATCCTTTTTGTCTTATTTGACTAGTCTATAAACTGCGTGAATGTACGTACATATATCCATACACACACACACACAATCATAAACCATACGACACATATTAAAATGCGCATATTAAAAAATATTTATATTAATAAAATTAAAATGTATATAAATTTTTTATAAAAAAGTAAAAATTAAACAAAATATAAATTAAACAAAGTATAAATAAAAAATATGAAACATAAAAAACACTTAGCTTGTGAAGCGTTCACCACTGCTGCGTCAGTGCGTCACACAAATAATAAAATAATTAGTTATAATAATTTAGATATTTTCACGTTAATTCACGTTTTAATTTACTAATATTTATTTATTAACACTTTATATTATATATTTAATTTAATTAAAAACTTTTATATATAACATATTATTCATTTATTTATTTAAAACAGGAAAAAAAATTTAAGTTTTAATTTTCTATACAGAGAAAGACAAAAACACGTCTTTCTCGTACGACGATCGATCGCCGACCATAGTTCTAAAAATTAATTTTATGATCATAAATTGGATTTTTTGTCTTGACGGTGAATGTAAACTACTGAATTCCCTCTTTTTATCGTGTATACTTTTATTTATATTTTATATATTTCTCTTATTTTGGCTGTGTGCACGTAGAAACATTCATGTGTTCACTTATGTGTTATATAGATTGCTGCGATGCACTCGCCTTTTCCGAGAAGTATGTTCCAATTAATTATGGGTGTTTTGGATAATTAATTATAGTACTAAATTGTACTAAAATGATCAAATTATGTCCGTATTTTATATTTACTGTGTAATGTTACACTGATAATTCAAATCATGCTCCAATTAATTATCGTGTCAAGACAAGGCTTGTGTAAATAAACAATAATAATTTATATAAATAAACAAGCGCATTTTTATTTCATGAAAAATGCTAGTGAATATAAAAAAAATTATGTCCAGAAACATGGCCGCCATATTTTCATGATTTATTTAGCAAAAACAAAAACCACTACTATTTACCATTTTTGTCTTCGCTTTACCCTGCTTTTTAGTACAGTATTTCAATTTACCGCATGCACTGTTAAAAACAGCATTTACCCTAGATTTTCCTTAGAATTGGCCCACAGCCTACTAAGTAATTGGAAAAGGGTCTGACCTTACATTCACAGTATTGTTACCGGCGTTGTTTTCAGATTGTAATATGTTGTTGTTGCATTTCCCATATAAAACAGTTATCGTTTCCATAGTAAAAATATTTGCTACGTGCATTGACAGTGTACCGAAAACAACGGCGAAAACAACCATATATGTATGCCGTAGAAATTTTTTGTTCTTTTCGTAAAAAATTTATCGATATTTATATTTTATTTATTTTTATTTTTTTGTTAATATTAATATTTGGAAGTGAAATTGATATTAATAAGTTAAATTGGTTTTAATCTATATATTTAATAGTTTTTTGTTGTTCTTAAAAATTAAATTGAAAACTTATCGATACGATACATCGATATTTTTTTTAACTCACCAGCAATCTATCAATTTTTTTTTGTTGATAAGTTGTACAAAACAAACAGAAAACCAATAATGACCTATACAGAGTTCGAAATTGAATATTTAAATAAATAAAAACGATCAGTTTACATAATCAAAAAAGAAAATTTAATATTTTGTTGTTGGATCACGATAAGTTCAAAACAACATCGAAAACAACGACGGAAACAATACTGTGAATGTATGCTAAGTAGTCTTATCGTCAGATGCGAGGGGATATTTTGTTAAAAATCAACCAACCTCGAAATAGATTTTCCGCAGGATAATGCTTTAAAAAGCGACAGATCGAGTTCGAAGCGACAGGAATTAATTTAATTGTTAAATTTGAAATGTTTGTTTTTACGATATATTGAAATTTTGAAATACAAAAAAATCAAAATTGGCAAATTTACAGCATTTTTAATTGGTAAACACTTCGAGTGCCAACCCCTTTGTATAAGTTTAATATACCAGACGCAGGGCACAGAAAAAAATAAATATATTACTACTTATATTACTTTTCTCTATGCGCAGGGAGTGTATATATGAATATATATATATATAGTCTAATTAAACATAGAACGATTTCGAAGATAGTAGACGAGTATGCGCCTCCAAGTGGCAGGGCCGGAAGCACTTGTTAACTTATCCAAGCATACCGAACTCGGACCAACAATACGGAATACGAAAGACGCAGTGGTAATCGGATACAGGCTCGGCCTTGTGAAAACACTAAACAGTGAAACGTATAATTTTTGAATGTGATGCCACTTACACGATATTGTCTAATCGAACGTTGATTCTTTAAATCAGTTTAACAAACTCAAAAACGTACTAGGACCGAAAATCATATATCAAAAATTGAATCTATATTCATAATAGCAATTTAATTTAGTTAATAAGTAAAATATTTGATTTAGAAAGAACAATTTTTTTATTGAATGTAGAATTTAGTTCGATTGCACATGGGTGCAAAACTGATTTTTGTGGTGCTAAAATTAATCTGAACCGTACCTTTCTAGTCTATCAAAATGTGTATCTAAATCATGATAAAAAAAAGTTGGTTTTAGCATAACATTACCCTCCATTATTTTTTTGAGGCCGAAAGTAAAGAAGTATTCATAATGCTTTCAATTTATTGTTATTTCGTAAAAGCTAGTCGTACATACATTTCTTTCATCCGTACATATTAGAAAAATATTTAAACTTTTTAAGAAAATCAAAAATTCCAGCGCGAATACTTTTTAATTTTACTCGTACACTGGACAACATTTTGCATTATCTTACCCACACAAGTAACAAATTTTTAAAATGAAATTTAGAATATTTCCAAGTCAAGTTGGGAAACGAACTGCCTAAAGCCTAGAAATTTTAAGTTATGTAATGTAACAGAAATTATACTCATGCAATCATGTTCTATATACGAGTACATGTGTAGCATAGGTGTAACATTTTCACATTTAATTACCATTCCACACGATTCCATAAATCAATGCTACTTCATTATTTAGTATCGACATATAAAACATTAACATAATAAATGTCTCATTAGAAACGTAATAGTACTATTGCATAAACTCGTATAACCTTATAGTTTACCTTTGTATTTGCAGAATAAAATAAATTTCGTAATTAAATTAAATCATATCACAGCAGACAGAATTTAATCAGTTAAATTATACAAAATTAAATGTAGCCAGTACATGATACTCGTATTTTCGTATAATATGAAATCCAAACGCATATTGATCGATTCTATGGATGATGCCTTTTGATATTTTTATACGCGAAAGTTCGTTGAAATGTCAAATTGCGGTCGGTCGTAAATACCTTGCTACACAATTTACCGTCTATTCAGATGTAATGAAAATTGTTTTGTTTAGGTGTAAATAGATCTACCACGCATGTTTCATTAAATGAAAACGCGATTTTAACAGCCATACACTTTTATTTATATTTGCCATACTGATGTTGTTGGTGTAGTGTACTGGCGCTTTGATAATACACAATGTTTAATGATGATTGATTGAATATTTAGATTAGGTTTTCGTTGTTGCTGTATTTATTGTTATTATTATTATTTGTTGACTAATCGATATTTAATTACTAAATTATAATTAAATTAATATAATGGTAATTCAATTATTGTTATCGTTGCTATTTTTTCATTTCCAGGTGAAACCGTACGTGGCAGAATAACTACATTGCAGCATCTGTAGAAGTTAGAGACTGAAGAACAAAGTAAATTTGTACATCTGTAATGATTTCATTGGGAAATAACAAAGGTTAGTTTTTTTTTTAATTTTATCTTTTAATTGTGCTAATTTAATTAACATTGTGGTATTTTGTCGTTCTATGTGGTACTTTTGAAATAAACTACGAAAACCACATGTTGGTGATAGATGTGTGTATAAATTTGAGTGAATTTACTTATTTAAGTTATTGCTACGTTGTCGAATTGGAGTTACAAATCATAACTGAACTTAAAAATTTATTTGGAATAAACTGAACACGAACTTTTTTTTGTAAACTTTTCCTGATTTGAGATATTTTCTTTCTTCCGTTGAGAAATTGTTAAGAGCTACGAGGTACAGACACAAAATTTTCTTCTTACAAAAATTTGAATTCTTGAAGTTTTAACTATGTTAGGGTGGTTGTCCTAAAGGACTGGTATATACACAACCAGAGGGGGCTCACTCATTATGTATGTGAAGTTGGCCCGAAAAGTAACCCGAAAACAAAAAAAATGTGTCTTTGCTTAATCTATAACATTTTTGGGATAGAAAAACTTGAGAATGAAGTTAAAAATTATTAAAAAATTACACTGTTAAATTTATTATTTTCCGATTGGAATTTATTTTCAAATGAAAATTATAAAATTGGACTAATTCTAAATGTTGTGCCGTCGAATCTAGAAATATCTACAGATTCTAACTTACATTTTTAAAGGTAAAGCATAGACCTATTTCTAAGATTTAAGTAAAGTATATTTTTGAGATTCGTTCTATTAAAAATTACATTTAGAAATTGAGCATTTTCGGACGATCTAAATTTGAAAATGTTATTGAAACCTCGTGGACATCTTCAGAATTGGCTGTAATTTTATTTGAAACCCGTTTAAAATGCTCAATTTCTAAATGTAATTTTTAATAGAACGAATCTCAAAAATATACTTTACTTAAATCTTAGAAATAGGACTATGCTTTACCTTTAAAATGTAAGTTAGAATCTGTAAATATTTCTAGATTCGACGGCACAACATTTAGAATTAGTCCAATTTTATAATTTTCTTTTAAATTCCAATTGGAAGAGAAAAAACAATTTTAATAGTGTAACCTTTTAATAATTTTTTTAGCACAAACTTCAACTTCATTATCATTAGAAAAACTGTGTTACCTTTAATGACATGGAAAAAAAACAATATTTTTACTGAGCATATGACAAAGACAAAAACTAAAATTTACATTAGAGCGACTGAGACACAATATTTTTATTTTATGGTAGAAAAAATTGGATAATTTTCGACGTCGACAAAATGTAACCTATAAATTATTTAAAACATATGAAAAATATTTCATTTTGAATGTTTAACAAAGAATTTTATATCCCAAAATTTACTAAAAAATATAATATTACTTTTTCAATTTTCAAAATTATATAAAAAAATGCCCTACCATAAATATGTAAGGGGAAAATTTTAGCATCAACAAAATTTAACCTATAAATTATTTAAAAAAATACAATAGAATTTTTTTAATTTTAATTTTTGACAAGAAATTATATTTATATATCCCTAATACTACTAATAAATTAAATAATATTTTAGGGATAGGCAGAATCATGTTATTTCATTTCTATATTCAATTTTCGAACAAAAGTGCTCTGCTATAAAATTTATAACCTACAAAATAAATGTGCAATCTCTTGAAAACAGATACAGTTAATACATTGTTGCCTATAACCCAATTTATTATAATTCCCAACTAACAAAACATAAATTCACCGTATAAGCCAACACTCCCACATTTACACTAATTTGAGTCCCATTTTCCTCGATGTTGTTGATGTTTGGACTTGGGAAGTCCCTTTGTTAATGCATCAGCAATCATCTGATCTGTCCCGATTCGATTTATTGTGATAACAGATGCTTCTACTTTCTCTTTCACAAAATGATACCTGACATCGATATGTTCCGTACGAGGATGGTAAGCATCTGTCTTCAAGAGATTATTTGTGCTTCGACTGTCACAAAAAATTGGAATCGCAGTCGGTCTGCTGAGTTCCACGTACAATTTTCGAAGCCATAATGCTTCTTGACAGGCTGCCGAGACAGCCATATTTTCGGCTTCAATTGAAGAAAGTGCAACGGTTCGTTGCTTGCGTGATGACCATGTTATTGCTCTACCGCTTTTGAGAAAAACAGAACCAGTGGTGGATTTCCTTAATGAAAGATCACTCGCTCTGATATTCCTACTGTGATTTTCAAGTAACGGAAGATCGATTTCACTGCAACCCAATGCTGCTTTCCGGGATTATATGAAAAATGACTCATTAAATTTACTGCGTAGGCAATATCAGGTCGCGTACCCTGTGTTACATACAGAAAGATGCCTACCGCTTCTTGAAATTTGACTTTCTGCATATCCCCAATTTCGGCTTTACTGGTTGGTGACATACTTTTGTCTAGCTTAACGTTTATGTCGATTGGTGTCGCAACAGTGTTAGATTGAGACATGTTGAATTTTTCCAAAATTTTGGTATTGTAATCCTGTTGATCCAGCAATAAAACACCGTTTTCTCGATCCCTTGTAATTCGGAATCCCAAAATGCTTTGAGTTTCTCCTATATCTTTCATTTGAAAACGTTTGGACAGTTCGTCTTTGAAACTCGTGCTCTGTGCTTTGTTGGTACTTAAAATCAACAAATCTAAATCCGATTTTATAATAGATATACCTATCAGCTTTAGATCGTGTCATGCCGATCTCTACCAACACTTTGTCCAACTTTTGGTTCCAGGCACGGCCGGCTTGTTTTAATCTATAAAGTGACTTGATTAATTTACAAACTTTTCCTGTTCCATTCGCGAATATTTTTGGTTGCAACATATACACAGTTTCTCTCAATTCACCTTGAAGGAACGCAGACACTGCATCCATCTGCTCAACATTCATATTGTATTGAACAGCTAGTGCCAACAGATAGCGAATTGAGCTATGCTTCACTACTGGTGCATATGTTTCCTCATAATTCAGACCTTCACGTTGGAAACAACCCTTTCATCTTCTATAGCTTGTCGCCACATATTACTATCACTGCACCTCAATGCTTCTTCACACTAAGCGGATCATTCGTCAATAACTCAATTGACAAATAAACGAAATCATTTTTTCTGTTTAATTTCGATGTCCTTTTTGAACCCCGATTTCCACTATCATTAATTTCTGCAATATCTGGACAATAACCGCTATCAGAACCATTGTGTTGTGCGTCAACAATCGTTTCGGCGATACCACAATTCAAAATTGTCCTTGACAACTGACTCGAATGAACAACACGCACTTTTATCCAAACCGAGTTTGTACATATCCTTTTCTAGAGTTGCTGTCGCAATTAGCGGATTACGCTTGTCAAAAATTCTATTCTAATTCTTACCATTTTTAGCCATCTGACCCACAGAAAGTAAGTTCGTTGATAATTCAGGCACATACATTATGTATGCTGTGACAGTTGTTTTTTACTGTCAATGATAATGTCCAGATTACACGTTCCCTTACAGTTGACTACAAAACCAATGTCGTTTAACTTTTTCGAAGCACAGATAATTGTCGCTATATACCGCTCCATTGACGGACAATTTTCAATTTTTGTGTTAATCATTTTTCGCATCAAGACGACTTTATTTGACAGTCTGTCATGCTGGAATACTTATCTTAATTTTTTCCACACTTCTTTTGAAGTTTCTAAACTCCGAATATGAAAATAAATACTGGAATGCACGCACATGATGATTTTTGATTTTGCTTGTATTTCCCGCTTGGCCTTCTTTATTTCATCTGCTGTCTGGTTTATATTTCGATACCACACCACAGATCTTCATGCTCAAGATACGATTTCATGGCAAATTCCCATTCATTATAATTTTCACGTCCCATTAATTTTTCTACTGGAACACTATTCGACGCCATGACTTGTTTTAATTTTCGAATTTTTTACTGACAAGCTTTTTACTTTAATTACTTTATCACTCAATTAACAAGGATTTTTTACTTGATTCCAAAGTAAAAACTGCCAAAAACCTGGGCCTATAACCTCTTGAAAACAGATTTTTGGTATGTGGAAATAAAAGCACGACTACCTCTTATTATAAGTAAACCAGAAGTAGTGACATATTTTTTTATTCATTTTTAATACAGTGTTGCCTATAACCCAATTTATTATAATTCACAACTAACAAAATATAAATTCACCCTGCCAACACAATCGCGCATTAAATTTTTTTAATTAAAAAAGTTTTCTTCTTACACACAAGAATTTAATAAATTTTTTTATCTAAAATAATTTTTTTGATTTGAATACGATAATATACGTGAGCGCAATGTTTTCTCCGTAAAAATATTTTTGAAATAAAATTAAAAAGGTTTTGGCTGCCCTAACAAATACTAAACATGAAATTTTTTATGAAAAATAATGGCAACACAACAACAATTTGCTAAGCAAAATATAATCGGATGCACCATTCTCCCAAACAGTCGATCTATATTTTTGTCTCGTTTTAGTTTACTAGATAACATTTTTTTCCCATGGAATAGAAGCATACTTATCCCGAAATTTTATTTACATCAACATACTACTACTTCTTTCAAGCTAACACTAAAAAATAGAATAAAATGTAATGAATAAATATGTAATATGTACAGGTAACCCTCCAAGAACACGGTATTCGAAAAACACGGTTTCGCAGAACATGGATACCCATTTTCTCAAATTACACGGTTTCGAACAACACGATTTTCATTATTCTCTTTTATTTTGTTTTTTATATAACATAAGAAAAAATAAAAAATAAAACGTAAAGTTTTTTTTCTTTTCTTTTTTGTAGTCTCGAACAACACGGTTTTTAAGAACACGGAACGAATTAATCGTGTTCTTGGAAAGTTTCCTGTAAATGAAAAGCCAATTTACTGACAATTTTAAAGAATTATACATAGATTACGAGTACAGGAAACCCTCCAAGAACACGATTCCGTGTTCTTTAAAACCGTGTTGTTCGAGACTACAAAAAATAAAATAAAAGAGAATAGCGAAAATCGTGTTGTTTGAAACCGTGTAATTTGAGGAAATGGGTATCTGTGTTCTGCGAAACCGTGTTCTTCGAATACCGTGTTCTTAGAGGGTTACCTGTATTATGATATCACGTAAGATTCTTAGAAAAATACCAAATATTTTCCTAAGTGGCGGTTTTCACAGAGATTACCTAAAATATCGGCCACTATCACAAAATAGTGTATTGGCCATATGAAATTAACAAAATGGTGTAGCCCCATTTCTATTGTAGGTTGAAAGAAAGTTTGTGCCAGATATACAGTTTATAACCATTTTCAAACAAAAAAGTTACTAAAAAATGTTCATCCGTGGCAGGGATTTTCCCAAGGATCGCTCTATCCTTCGGTCGCTGTCACGTGGTAGTGTGGCCATCTGAAATTAAAAAATGCAGCCCCATTTCTATACGTGGTAGTAATAAGGTTTGTGTCAGACACAGTTTATAACGATTTTCAACAAAAGACGTTTTTCACAGGGATTCGCCTGACCTGTTTGAAATTTTTCGGCCACTGTAATGGATTAATGTAAGCCATCTGGAATCGAAATAATGTAGCCTCGTTTCTATACGAGGTGGAAAGAATTTTCGTGCTGGTCTAAGAATGTAACGATTTTATATAAAAAATCTGGAATTCAAATAATAGGCCCCCACAATTTAATAAGAAACCGCCACAGAAGAAAATATTTTATTAAATTCTTTGTTAAAAATCGTTACATAGTGAGACTGGCACGAACCTGCTTTCCAGCTCCTATATAAATGGGCCTATATTTTTTTAATTCCAGATATGAGCTACACTTCTTTATGACAGTGGTCGAGGCTACTGTTTTAGTATTGCTTTTTTAGATTCTTTTACAGACTAATTTTTTGGAATTGTTAGTAAATTCATTAAATATTATTCTATTTTTTATTGTTTTTCATTTTTTTATTGTAAGATTTACTTTTCGAGCCATCTTCATATCGGTCACTTATTTAGGAGGGGAGCTCCATGAATTTCAGTTAAGCACTAGACGGGGATAGGTGCAAAGATAATAGAGAACAGTTTCTTCCTCCATTTCATGTTTGCAACCACGACAGTAATGATGTGAGGAGACTCCCATTCTGCTTGCATACTTACCTATGAGACCGTGTTTTGTAATAACACCCACTACCATACTGACATGCCGCCGCCACAGCGATACCAGCAGTCTGGATCTTGACAGGTCTAATTTTATCTAGATCTGCCTAGTTATTACGTATGAGGTGCTATTGGGCCATCTGCCTTTCATTATTCTAGCTTCCGCAATAATTTGCACGCAGCGGTCCATTCCTGGTAACATTGAAATACCCACATAACATCTACATCAGTGGCCCTATTCGGGCTTTCCCTGGGAATAGGGAATTGGGAAAAATATTTTCATAGCACTTTTGTCTAAATTTTATTTTTCTGCGCCTACTGAGGGAGTAAGTTTGGTGTAAATATTTTGAAAACAAAGTTAAATGGGAAAATATTTTTCCCCATAGACAACTATAAGTGGATCTGACGACAAAAAAAATAAGCTTGTTCCGGATATTTTTGCATGTAAATTTTTATTTTCAAAAAGTATGTTTCAAAGAAAAAAAAAATAAAATAAATAAAATGTAAATAAAATTTCATAGAAAACAACCACTGAGCTTATTTTTAATGCGTTAGATGTCACGTTCCCAACTTTAACAGTCGTCAATAAAAATTTTGTGGAACAAAAGTTTCCCAATTAACTTTGTTTTAAAAATTTTTACACTAAACTTATTCCTTCAGTAGGCCAGAAAAATTCAATTAAGACAAAAATGCTATGAAAATATTTTTCCCAATTCCCTATTCCCAGGGAAAGCCCGAATAGGGCCACAGGTGGATGTTGAACTGGTGTGTCATCTCGTTAAAAGATGTGAGGTTAATTAAAGCATGACTGTCCACAAAAATAGAATGTTCCTTGCAGATATTACATTAAACCTCAACCAGTCATCCCTCAACCAGGCTTCCCTTATCGCGATTAGTTCAGTTTGAAAAACGGTCCAGTAGTCCGGAAGACGAATATATAGGATTTAATAAATTTCTCACAGAAAACCCCACTCGTAACCTTCCTATCCATCTTTTAACTATTAGTGAAGATATAAACACCTTCAATATTCAGAAATGCTTCTCTCAATCAGTCCTCTGTGGCCCTATTCTGGGTTTCCCCGGGAATAGGGAATTGGGAATTAGTGACGTATTTCTAGTAGTTGGGAATTTTTTATTCCCCAAAGTGTATTCTGGCATTTTGGGATTTTTTTTATTGGGAAAAAATAATTCCATTTTATAGCAGTTTTGACGTTAATTTTCCCCATTATTTTTATAGGGAATTGTAATTCGTACTTTTTCGAATTTTTAAACATTATTTTTTCTACTAAATTTATATTTTAAAATAAATGAAACTTTTAATAAGGTCGCAACATGCGATTTAGTTTATAAAAACCAAAATAAAAAATGTTTCCTCCAAAAATTATTCCCAGTCTACCAGAATATACATTTGGGAACGGGAAATAAATATTTGGGAATTATTGCAATTTGTAATTACAGCAAAATATTTTCCCAATTCCCAATTCCCTGGGAAAGCCAGAATAGGGCGACTGGTGGGAATATCAATCCTAAACCGCTGATCAAAAGATGGTGACGGGATCGTATAGTCGGAGGTATATGAGATTCTTTTGTTTCTTAAAATAGATGACTGTCCTGAATTGTTACAGTTTCCCATGGCGATAGAGGTGAGCCATATAGCTGAGCTCGCTGCTATTTGTTCACCTAGAATATCAAAGGGTAGAAGATGAAAGGGAATATCCAGTGCTTGAGTGGATGTGCTCCTAAGAGGCTCACTAATACAGAAAGCAGCTGTTTGCTGTGTTTTCACCAAGGATTTTAGGTTGATCATAATATTTAAAATCGGCCGCCAAACAATAACCCCATATAATAAAATGGGCCTAAAGGGTTGTAACGGTTGACTTACGGAATTTGGCGCCTACTTCATTCCTCATATCGTATTCCTTTTGCCGCTTTGGAGACGCCAAGCGGACAAATTGTGAGACTGGAAAATTCCACAGACTACAACCATGAAATTGGTTGATAAGGGCGAATAGAGATGGGATAATGGAAAACAAAACGGAAAATAGAAAAAAATATAGGGTTATCCATAATTATGGCATGGAGAGGGAACGATAGAGGTGATAGAAAAGGTTGTCTATAGAGATAATGCAAAACGGAAACAAGAAAAAAAAATATTGGTGGCAAGTGGGGATTTTGTTTGGATGGAGGTATAAAAAGCGCGCGGACGGTGTAGTTTTTTTTTTGGTCGTAAAAAATTTTTGGAAAGAAGAGGCAAGAAAATTAATTGCAGATCATTCGAGAAAAAAAAATTGCAAGATATCGAATGCATAGTAGAACGAAAGTAGAGCGTTTTTAAGTTTGAACTTGTGGGGAGTTTTCCTAAAATAAAAATAAAAAAAAAATATAAAAAATAAGATTGTAAAATTAGTTATAATAATTTTGTTGATTGAAATAAAAATAAAAAAAAAATAAATAATAATATAAAGTGGTTATAAAGAATTGTGACAGTGTTAATGTTTTAATGGGGGGGGGGGGGGGGGGGGGGGGAAATTCCATTGTTGGTGCATGATCAACCCAACCTGACCTGTTTGCTGCGCAACCAGCGCAGCGACTCACCGGGATTACTACTGTGGCTTGACCCCAGTGGGTCTTCAGTCAAAAGAAATTTAAATAGATCTGGTCCTAATTCTAATCTCCGGCCCGCATATAACGACTAACGCGTGGTGAAGCATCTGCACCGGTGCACATTATTGTTATTACGTACGGAAATAAAGTTGCCCTAATTAACGGTACCATCGAATTGGGTACGTCATCAACCAGCCGCGGATTGACCGCATAAATTTTAATACCTTGGCGTGTAATAAATATCACCAGCTGTGTCAGTGTGGACAATCATCGAAAAAGAGAAAAAAATAAACAACAAGCTACGGTACCGCTGTAAAGCCCCAGACGATACAACGACCTGGTGGGGAGTAGCATCTGTGACCAATGTGTACCAATCAGACCTGGCGTAGGCAATCGGATGGTTGCTAGATTACCAAACCAAACCTGAGGTGGACACCATCAACCAGCTGCGGAACCATTGGTAAACCGGTTTTTTATTATTATATTTTTTTGTTAATTTATTAAGAAGTTTCTTTTCCTTTGATCAATTGATAACCATAGAAGTACAGTAGATGTTTAAAATTTGTTATATATTTTTGATTGATAAAGTATTATTATTTACAAAGGAAGTTTACATGTGTATGTAATAGAAAGTAACGTCCTTCACAGATTCAATTTTAAAAATTGATTTCGTTCTCGATATTACGCGGCGAAATTTATAGATGTGCAATTAATTGATTTTTTTCCGATAAACTTTCTTGAGCCAGCGTTAAGTTTTATATTTTTTTTGTTGTGAGATTAGTATGGCAATTATGCTATAGACAACCATTTAAGGGAGATCGCGAGTGTTGACGGGCCAACATTGGCATCAGAATGAAAGCCGATTTATGGTATTTTTTTTTTTTGTTTTCGTTTTGTTTTTCGTTTCGCACATGAGTTTTTTTTGTACAGTAGACCGCTTACTCGATAATGTGGTGACGAACCCTCCTAGCCCTGAGCAACCTGCAACCAGCATGTGCATTCACACCACTGAGTAGCGCCTAGGCTACGTTACAGGGTGTTTCTTTTCGTCACCCTTTCGCCACTGTTCAAATTTACTATGAAAATAATGGAGCAGTTTATGAAAGTTATCGTGTGCTACGTCCATTTTAAGGACGACATAATCGTCCATCAGAGCAGTTAATTCGATTAACTACGGATCGCTTTCGCACTACGTTTACTCCAAATGATCCTTCCGAAGCCAATATTGAAATCGATGCAAATTTTCATTACAAAATTTTCTCCAGTGATGAAGCTCATTTTTGGTCGAGCCAATGTTCAAAAACCATTACATTCACAAAAAGTTACCGTTTAGTGTGCTTTATCGGCCAAAGGAATGGTCAGACCATAAGTGTCTAAGGACGATACTGGTGAAAACGTAGTTAACGGAGATCGATACAGAGACATGATTACTAGTTTGTTGTCTCAATTGGATGGTATTGACATCAGAGACATGTGGCTCCAACAAAACGGGCCACATGCCACATTTGATGAACGATTAATATCGAGAAATGGACCTTTCAACTGGCCACCGCGTACTGTGATTTAACACCGCTGGACTGTTTTCTTTGGGGGTATGTGAAGCCACTTGTCTACGCTGATAATCCAGAGACTATTGAATACTTGGAGGCTAACATACGAAATACGACCAGAAATGCTGGACCTCCAGATTACGGCAATGGCATTTTTACAGGAATAAAGCGCTATTGTAGCTTTCTTTACTCTTTGTAATATGTTAGGTTTCCAGCTTAGTTTACTGTGTTAAAATATTACCCAGATTCTTCGCTTTATCAGTGAAGGTATTAGCAATCTGTAGAAGTTTGTATTTTATGGAGAAAAGGGCCAGCTAAGTTTTGTGAATTCACTAGCATCAAACCGCAACTGTAATCCAATTGGAGAGAATGCCACGCTCACATGCAAGAATATTTACCTAAGACACCAAACGCAACAAAAACCGCATAAGCAACCACCTTAAAACCACACCCTCTCTCTAATCACAAATGTGCTATTAAAGGATCAACCCTTAGAGACTGGCCGTTACGACCCTGCTTTTAAGCATTTGTACTTCCCAGCCCCTGAATAACTCGTCCTCGCACAAAGAGGAAAGTGCCTGCGTGATTGCGCCTAGTCTGACGTTGTTAGAAGCCCCCTCTATATCCAGAAAAAATGTCATGGTGTCTTCCATATGTTCAAGGGATTTCTCGATATATTAGTAGCCCTTACAGTATGCAAGTTGGCATTTCAATAGCCTATTTGGTTCAATTGAACTCCTAATGTGGGCTTCTATCTGGCTTTCCAAAATGTTTAATAGGTAATATACTAAACTTATAGGTCTAAAGTCTTAGGGACTGTAATGAGAGGCTTTTCCCACCTTAGGTGTAACTTTTATATTAACTTCAGTCCATTTACTACAAATGTGAAAGTTTTACGCTGCTCTTGAAGATAACATCCAGCCAGGGTAAGGTTAAGTCAATCGTTGGACATCCGCCGATA
Source organism: Nephrotoma appendiculata (assembly GCA_947310385.1). Lineage (NCBI taxonomy): Eukaryota > Metazoa > Arthropoda > Insecta > Diptera > Tipulidae > Nephrotoma > Nephrotoma appendiculata. The sequence continues at coordinate 256,608,239 of OX371223.1, forward strand.
TAATGCCATCGGGTCCTGTCAACTTACAGGATTTTTCTCTTGCTCATAACCTGGCTTATGGCGCAAATTCAGAGCTACCTGAAAAGTGTGTTTCCAGTAGTAGCTCCAAGGATTCTGCACTTGTTAAGATTCAAGAACCATCCGGTTGTTGGAGACGGAGTGGTAGGACTTACAGATAGTACTTTACGCAGCATACATATCTCAGAGTAATCATTTATTTTACTAAGTATAGCCTCCTGGCAATTGGGTTAGCTTTTTTTAATTCGTATTTGAATGTTTTGAGGACTTCTTTATAGCAGTCCTGGTCCTTATAAGCTGTAGTTTCTTCGTCTATTCTAAAGAGCCTCCTGCATTTTTTGTATGTGTTTTCAAGTCCAAGGTCTTCTACGAAGGACGCGCACCTAATATAGCCTTATTAAAGGCGGCGTATAGCTGGTCCACTAGGACGTCAATCAGCGGATAGATCGCCTTTCCAAATCTGGTGTCTATAGGATCAATTGCAATGATTGTAGTTTCTCCTATATTGGTCAGACTGGGCGCAATTTTGGAGTTAGAGCTAAGGAACATTTATCTGGTTGCAACCAATCAACTTTCCATAATCATTTAACGTCAGAAAATCATACAGCTAGCTTGAACAATTTAGATATATTACATATACAACCCAAAGGCAGACGTTTAGATACCTTAGAATCTTACGAAATTAGAAAATCAATATTTCTTAACCAAAATATCCTTAACGAACAGAGAGAAATCCGGTTCTCACCAATTACAGATCCCGCCCTTTTCTATTCTCACGTACGCAATAATATACCTTGAATTTTGTTACTCAGCCTATGACTCATCGCACACCTGCGCGATCCGTAGATTAATTTTTATTGCTTATTTTTTATTTTTTTTTTGCCCTCCTTCTTTTATTTATATTTTGCTTTTATTGCTTATTTTTTATTTTTTTTTTGCCCTCCTTCTTTTATTTATATTTTGCTTTTTTCTACTATATAACAAAATTTTTTACTAACACAAATCAGTAGATACTCCTGATGATGACCTAACAAGTCGAAATCGATCGAGTGATTTTTTAAACTTTTTGAAAATTATTCAAAATAACTGCGAAACAAAAAACAAGTGATTAATAAAAATGACTTTATTAAGTGGTAGTGAATTACTTACAATCGTTCTACATGCTCGATTACAACTGTTAAGATTAGTCGATGGAAGGTGATGCATAAGTGCAATTTTGATTTAATTTTGAGTGCAATGATTAATCGATTAGAAGATTTTAAATACAGGGTTATCCAATTCGAGGTTGATAAAGTAGAAATCTGTATACCGACATCTGTCAAAGATAAACGTCAAGTACGCTGTCATTTATTTAGTTGACATTCTGCCATTTAAGAATATGGAGCATTTAACAATCGACCAACGCGTTAAAATTATTAAATCTGCTGATGCTGATTTTTCGAACAAAATTTTCTTCAGTGATGAAGCTCATTTTTCGCTTGGTGGATACGTTAATAAGCAAAACTGTAGAATTTGGGGCTCAGAAAATCCAGAATTGATTGTAGAGAAGCCATTACACCCGGAAAAAGTCACTGTTTGGTGCGCATTGTGGTCTGGTGGTGTGATTGGGCCGTATTTTTTTGAGAACAACCATGGACGAACCGTTACCGTCAATTCTGAGCGCTATGGCCGCATGTTAACCGATTATTTTTTTACGAAAATCGAAGATTATGATCTTGACGATATGTGGTTCCAGCAGGATGGAGCAACCAGTCACGTAACACGAGCAAATCGAGATCTTTTGCAAGAGAAATTTCCTGGACGTTTGATTTCGCGATTGGCTGATGTCAATTGGCCTCCAAGATCCTGTGATTTAACGCCTTTGGATTTCTTTTTGTGGGGCTACGCGAAAGATCGTGATTACGCAAACAATCCTCAAACTCTTGACGAATTGAAAACTAATATTCGTAAGGTAATGGCCGAGATACCGCCCGAAATGTGCCGAAAAGTCATTGAAAATTACCTCAAAAGAATCAAGGCCTGTAAGAAGTCCCGTGGAGGACATTTGAATGATATCTTGTTTAACTAAAAATGGTAAGGATCAATCTGTAAAATGAAATAAAAATTACAATACATTCCGAATATTTTGTGTGTTTTTTTTAAGTTTACTTTATCAAGCTTGAATTGGATAACCCTTTATTTCACCCTTAGTACATTTTTGTTCAAAATTGCTGGAGATTGAAATAGGTGAGGAATACAACATTCCCATTAAACTTTAAATTTTTGTGTTTTCATACAAAATACGCCACTTTTGATCATTTTTCTTTTTTTTTCTGAGAACATGGAAATATTTATTTTTCGGTCGGATTTAATGATCTCTCTTTCTGATGAAATTGTTGCAAAAAAATACAAAATACTGTTCTAACTTCTTCAATATTTTTTACTACAATGAAAAATTTACTAAATATTCCTTTTCCAGAATTTTAGTTAGTTTGGCCCGGCTTTATAAATCATTTATTATACATATTACCATCACCATTGATATCGCAATTTGTGGTATCATCACCACAAATCGAGGTTAATATTGGTATTTCTCATTTCTGAAATGACCTCGATCTGTGCTTGTTCGTTTGCCCTTAGTTTTACAGCCAACACTGTATATTTTTCTTGTTCTTTTTGGAATATTGTTCATATTAAAAATCCAATCATTATTAAGCATCCTTCAAAAGCAGAATTAGAAAATAAGCGTTTAACAGATGATCTAGATTTATCAAATATTTTAAATGCTGATCATCTCATTGTAATTTTATTTCGTCTTTGTCATAGACAATTTATTAAAAATCAATAAATACAAATTTTAAAATCATGTTATGGTGACTTTTGAAAAGGATGTAGATTAAATTAGAGAGAGAAAAGAAATCTACAAAACTTGTTTCGGTTGTATTGAAATTTTTATTACAGTGTGGCTTCGGTTGGGCTGAAATTCCGTATTTCAAAATTCCGTAATTGCAAATCCCGCATTTCAAAACCCCGTGTTTCAAAATTTTAATTAATCCCTTAAAACGGGAAAAATTTATTAATTATTACCAACATCATAAAAGTAGTCCGTTGCGCGAAGGGTGAATTTAAAATAGGGGATTATGAAATACGGGATTTTGAATATGGGCTTTTGATATAGGGAATTTTAAAAAATGCGGGATTTTGTAAAACAGGATTTTAGACCACTCCTATTCCAATCCTCAGAACAATGTGGATTACAGAAAAGGTACTAAATTGATTTTATCCGTGTCACTTATGTATGTAGCATACATACCTGCGGATTCGATTGCGGCAAGATTCTGCAGCTTTGAGTTTAAGTTAGTCATTGCTCAAAATATTAGTCTATTCGGTACGTCATTTTCCTTGTCAAATTTTGAATTTGTAATTTTTGCTTGGTCACCGTCCACGCGCCATATAAATATTTCTCAGTAGGCATACATTTTTTTATTAGTTTGACGTTTCAATTTTCGGAGTGAAGAATTTTGTCTGTGTAACATCTTTAATTTTTTTTATTATAATTCAAACGACTGGTTGATATTTATGTCGGAATGGAGAGAAAAAGTTAAAAGTAATTATGGCGAATATTGTTACAGGTAATTTTACTATAAAATACCCTGAATTCTTTATTTCTATAACTATATATAAACATTTAACCTTAGACCGAAGTCAATCAATATGCTGTTTCAATATTCCAAAGACACTCGCACGAAAGTGACTGCGGTACATAAGGCCAATATTATGCGAATGTGTGATGGTGTTTTTTTGCGCTGCTGTCGTGACATGGTCGTTAAATATCCCGAAGTAGTATTTAAAGTATTTGGATAATGTGTGCTTAAACATGGTGCAGGTTCCACGTAAATATGAAGTGGTTGTTATGCCAAATTGACATTTGTTTAATTTAGTGACATTTTGAGTGATACGTGCGCTTGTCTAGTTGGTGGTTTAGGCATCAATATATATAACCAGGATCGCTATTGCATAGACCAACATTTTTTTTCCCTACCTTATTTTTTTACAACTATGTTATGGATTAAATCCAAGAAATTTTTATCCTCTTAAAATTTAATAAAAAATTTGATTTTTTAATAAAAAGTTTTTAGTTTTATTTGTTACTTCATATCAACTACAGCCCCTTCATCACTATCGTTGATAGCGCGTGATGATGAATCTAGATTACCTTCTCTTCATTGAATTGTAATCACTTCGTAACATTAGGGTACCTTCTTTACTGTACTCAACTAATGGTAACTACGAATCTCATGCAGCAATACAAAATAGTGGCGTATTTGCCGAATATGCTTGCCGTGATCGGTTTATAATGGTCATCTTATCCTGTAGAAAATTCTGTTCAGGCATACTGTATTCGGCGAATAATGACGATGGAGTTGGTTGAGTTTGTATATTAAATTATTAACCGATGGTGGCTAGCCCAGTTGATGGTCAGGGGTCAAACATTCGGAATTATTGTATTTTACGTTGCTTCCGTAAATTTCCTACCTCCGTTTTGTTCACTGGATCGGCCAGGGGCACATCATGACATCATTTTATTTCAATCAATTTTGTATTTTGAACTAAGACTACTTGTAGTTGCGTTTGAAGAGCAAATATTGTCTAAAATTACACATTACACTGAAATAATTATTTAAAAAACCATTACCATATAATCAATTTTACTACTGTCGTTTCTTACACAATTATCTTTTGCGGTCATTGATCTTCTATATTGATCTTCTTACGATTATTAATATCAGTTTTTAGATCATTCTTGATTTGGGACAGTTTCCTAGATTTCATACAAATTATTCTCAAAGTTGACTACATCCTTCTCCAGTATTTGAGCTTGAACGAAATTTGCTTGGCCCATTATATACATAGTCCACAACACTTTCTGCTACCATATCGATAGCTAGTTTCATATCTTCGACCAATAATGATTTCAATAGTTTTCCAGGTTCAGCAATTTTTATTTTTTTCGAAAGCATGGAATTGTTCATCGTTATAAGCTAGTGAACGAGGAGCCCGATGACGAAGTAAATGTTGCCAGGAATCACGCAATCGCTCAATTGCGGTTTTCGATTTTTCTTTTGCTCGGGTTCGGCATGGACATCGATTATTTTTGGTTGCATTTTGCCATTCTCGCGTTAGCATCTCATCAGTTACTGACTTCCAATAGTTGCCGCACAGGATTCACAACCTTATCAAAATCCACTTTTAACTTTACCAGCTCCTTTAAAAGTAATTTAGATTCATCCTGTTTTACAGCCAAATATATCACACTGCACTGTTTTACACATAGACATAATATGTACTAATAAAAATAATATTGTTAAATATAAAAAATATTATTATTATTTATTAATATTATTAGTAAAAATATTATATAATAGTATTATATAATATTATTAAAATCTTTGGTTTTACATCACAAATATATATCTGTCAAATACATCAATATTTTCTGTCAAATTATAGCAAAAATAAAAATGGCGGCTTACAGTGAGCACAAAATTTAGAGTCATTTGTATTTTTTTTGTTGGTAAGCTTGAGGAAACCATGGCTCAAAATAGAAAATATTTCAATTCGATTGTGGCAAGAGTAGGCGGAGCATAGACCATTTCACGCAATTTGATTGGTTTAGACTGCGGGAACGATTGCGGCAATCGTTGCAGTGGCGTAACTACAAATTTTTGGAACCCCCTCCCCGCAAAACTTAATGTAGGCCCCTAGACTATCCTCCCAACACCATGCATATTTTTCCCTTCAGAGTAATAAAAAATGTTACTCATCGAAAATAAAGCTTTTTTATTTAATATTTTCATATTTTAAGAATAATAAAACAAATAATAAAAATACAAATATAAATATGTACTAGAATGTTAGATTTTTTGCTCTTGACTTCATATTGGCAAAATCCCTAATTAAAGTTTTTGTTTCCATTTCGCCCGCCGCATTCAATTTAGAAACAGATCATTCCGCTGTTGCGACCGTAACAGGTAACGTAAGAAACAATAATAAACATGTTATTACTTGCGAAAAACTGGAAGCTATTGTTGGAAATTTTATTATTAGAACTTCAGCTAATTCTCGTATTGATAATATCTCCAAAATTTCCTCCTTAAGCATTGACTCTACCATCACCATTTGTAGCAGAAACTTTTCCGATAGGTCGTCTTTATATTTTTCGTGTATCGCTCCTGCGCTCCTAAAAATCTTGTAGATGTGGAATAGGATATGCGTCTGGGACTGTAATATTATTTAATGCCCGATAGTCACCACATGGTCGCCATTCCCCATTTTTTGGATACCATGTGTACCCATGTGTGTTGACTAGCCCAAGGACTGTTACTTGGTCTGCATATTCCCTGTTTAACCATTTCTTCAAAATGTTTTTTAGCTATTTGAAGTTTATCAGGAGCTAATCCTCTCGCTCGACAAGAAATAGGTGGACCTTTGGTCTCTATGAAATGCATAATATTATGCTTGATCGGAACCACCACTCCTGAATTTTGAGTAATATCTAAAAATTTGAATAACAATTTTTGAAAATTTGGATCAATATTCTCCTTATCAACTAGAGATAACGAAGATAAATTCATTTTTGTAATTTGACCTATCGATGAAATTGTGGTCATTGGATCTATAATTTTTCCCTGTTTTATATCTACAATTAAACCTGTAGTATTAAGAAAATCAGCCCATAATATAGGTAAAGTGACATCCGCAATTATAAATGTCCAGCTGAATATCCTACGAAGACCTAAATTCAAAGTTAATTGTTGTCTACCGTAGGCTGGTATTGTAGTACCATTTGCTGCATACAACTTAAACAAGGAATTTATCATAGTTTTATTTCCAAATTTTTTCGGCAAAACTGAGACTTCTGCTCCCGTATCTATTAAAAATCTAATGTTTTGGTTTTTTTCCAAAATGAGAAGACGGTTCGATGCATTAACCTCATCCAGACATACCGCCGAATGCCGATGAGTCTCTAGTTTGACAAATTTGATGAACTAACATTCGTTTTTGATAGAAAAATGTCGTGCAGTTTACACCCCGTTACACACTTTTGGGCTTTATCACCAAATTTGAAGTGATAAAAACACTTATCCCTTTGTTTGGATTTATCTTTCGATTTTGACCTAGCTCGAGATAAAGATGGATGATCATACCTTCGTCGACTGGAATCTTCTGCATTTGCTTGTCTCATAATTCCGGCCACTTCCGTCAAAATATTAGTCTTGAAAGACTGTAATACACTATGAATGTCTATATTTTTTACTTTAACTGTTTCACTTAAATTTGGATTAATTGTAGTTTCCGCAATCGAACCGTTTGTACTGCATAACGTTTCCACTAAATCATCAGCCCTTTTGGCCAATGTATTGATATCGATATCTTGTTCAAAAGGTGTTAAAACAAGCTGGATTTGTGAGGGTAACCTCTGCATCCACAACCGTTTAATGGAGGTTGCGGAAAAACCCGATGCATTAATCTGAAACTCCTCCAACAATTGGGAGGGTTTTTTATCACCAAGTGACAAACCATGTAAAATCTTATTCAGTTTAGACTTTTCAGATTCTCCTAAACCTCAAATAACCTCCTGTTTGAATATAGTATATGGAGTAAGTAACCTTTATCACGTGTAATTAAATTTGCAAACTGGTTATGTAACCGAGCATCTAAAGCACTAACCGCATGTGCATATTTAACTTTTTCGGTTCTAATTCCAGCAATTGAAAACTGTTGTTCAAGAATAGCAAACCACGTAAAGGGTATATTTTTGCTACCCTTTATTTATGTTATATATTGTTGCACATATGCTTTGAATGTGTCCAGGTGTATTTCTCGACGAAAACCGTTTTATTTTGAAATGTAAACGATATCAATTTAACTTGATTCGTTTTGGAATAATTCCTCTACAAGAGTATACGCACAAACTAAAATTCACTATTCAATAAATAAATACTTGAGTTAACCAATTCTTATTTTTTTATTTTTAAAATAACCAAATACTTCCACTACTTATTTTCTTGTTGGTGAAAAATAATTGAACATTTTTTTATTTTTATTTATCACAACCTACGTTGGTAGACCGGGTTTTTTTGTCTCTTCCATAATTTTAGCGAGTTCATTGTAATTTTATAAATTTGACATTTAAGTTTATAAACGTCGCCACAATACTCCCTCCCCAATAAATTCGGAAGAATTTATGAAAATACAAGTCTATACGCGAGGCCGAAAATAAACTAATTAAAAGAACCGAGGGTGATCCAAAAGCTGCTTCAGCTAAAACGTGCTGGTGGTCTAATTCTTCTTCCAGTCCTGGTTTGAACTGGTTCCTTCGGTGGAAGATTGAAGCGAACCTTTTTTAACACGTGTGTATCATCAGAAGCCGGCTCGATATCCGAAGTTCTTTCATCCAGCGGGGCCGCCGGAAACGATCCCACGATGTCCGCATTCTCCGCGAAACACGGTTTGAGGCGATCCAGAGACACCACACCTGACCTGCCGTTTACGTCAATAGTGAAGAACTTATCCCCTCTTTCGAGAACTTTAAACGGTCCTGAATAAGGTGGTTGTAAGGATTTTCTCACAAAATCCGACCTTAAAAAAACGTGTGAACACGTTGAAAGTTCTCTGCTTACGAAAGTTTTTACATTGGAGTGCCTGGTTGCCGGAGACGGTCTAATTTCATCAAAATGTTTTTTAAGATTATTTACAAAATCTGTCTGAAGAATTTTATCGGTCGAAAAAGAATTTAGAAATTGACCAGGCACCCTCAACGTACTTCCGTAAACAATTTCAGCAAGAGAAGTTTTAAGTTCCTCACTATATAACGTGCGTAAACCTAACAGTACGGTTGGCAAGAACGTTACCCAATCAGTTCGCTCGTGACACATGATTGCGGTCTTTAACGTTCTGTGCCATCTCTCAATCATACCGTTGGACTTTGGGTTATAAGCCGTCGTTCTTACTCGCCTGAATCCGATCAACGCTGACAATTCATTAAAAAGGCAAGACTCAAACTGCGAACCTTGGTCGGTGACTATAACGTTTGGTACCCCGAAGCGTGAAATCCATGTGGAGTATACCGCAGAAGCGACAGTAGCTGCAGTAATATCAGGAACTGGAACTGCCTCAGCCCACCTCGTATACCTGTCGATTAATGTAACGCAATACCGCTGATTGTCAGAAATAGGCAAAGGACCAATGATGTCTAAGTGAATTTCTGCGAAGCGTTGCGAAGTTAATTGATAAGATCCAAGAGGTGAAACGGTGTGTCTTGAAATTTTGGATTTCTGACAAGCTAAACAGGATTGTGCCATAGTTTTTGAATCTTTCGTGATGGAGGGCCAGTTGACATTTTTCGTCAATAATTTAGTTGTTGCTTTAATTCCAGGGTGTGAAAGATTATGAAAGGCTTCAAAAACTTTTTTCCGAAATTCAATTTTAATAAAAGGTCTTTGGTTAGCTGTCGAAATATCACAATATATAGTTTTGTTAGAGTTAAAACTCAACGGAACTTGGACAAACTTTAAAGTTAAATTATCGCGCATAAGATCTTTAAGCTCGACATCATTGGTTTGGGCATCCGCAATTTGGGCATAATCTATACTTTCAGGAATAGAAATTAGATTAATGCGGGAAATTGTATCTGCGACGACATTATCTATGCCTGATATGTGTTGGATGTCGGTTGTGAACTGCCCGATGAAATCCAAATGTCGGAATTGACGCGGTGATGCCTTTTCCGGATTCTGACAAAAAGCGTAGACAAGTGGTTTATGGTCCGTAAACAACGTAAACTGCCGTCCTTCCAAAAGATATCTGAAATGTTTGATGCCAGAGTACGCTGCTAACAACTCTCTGTCATAAGCACTATATCTTTGTTGCGTTTCATTAAGACGAACCGAGAAGAAGCTGAGTGGTTGCCAAATATCTTCGATATACTGTTGAACTACTGCACCGATGGCTGTGTCCGAAGCGTCTACCATGATAGCGAGTTTAGCCGTAGATGAAGGGTGTGCAAGAAGAGTAGCTTTACACAATTTCTCCTTACAATTGTCAAAGGCATCAATGGACTCTGCTGGCCAATTAATTGGAATTTTACTATTTTTCTAATAACCTTTAAGAAAATCATTAAGTAAAATTTGATCAGCCGCGGCATTTGGAATGAAACGTCTGTAGAAATTAATCACCCCCAAAAATCTTTTGAGTTGATTAACCGTTAAAGGACGTTCAAAATTTTTGATGACTTCAACACGTTCTGGAACAGGTAAAATGCCATTTGCATTAACAAAATGTCCTAAAAATTTAACTTCAGGTGAAGCGAAGACACATTTTCCAGGATTGATTATTAAACCGTTGTCTGATAATTTTTGGAAAACTAGTTCGAGATGCGCGTGATGTTCCTCGAAAGTTTTAGACGCTATCAGAATATCATCTAAGTAGATGAATGCGAAATTAAGTCCCAACAATACGGAATGCATGAATCTCTGAAAAGTTTGTGCTGCATTCCTGAGACCAAAAGTCATTTTAGTGAATTCAAATAAACCGAAGGGAGTCGCAATAGCGGTTTTTGAAATATCAGACGGTTCAATAGGGATTTGATGATAAGCTTGGACAAGATCAAGAGTCGAAAAAACTGTACATCCTTTAAGCTGGTACGAAAAATCTTGAAGATGTGGAATAGGATAACGATCTGGAATAGTAACACGATTCAGACTTCGGTAATCTCCACATGCTCTCCAATTTCCATTTTTCTTCAAGACAAGATGCAAAGGACTAGACCATGCACTATTACTCGGACGACAAATTCCTAGTGCCATCAGATTCTCGAATTCCTGTTTTGCAATCGTTAATTTATCAGGTGCCAAACGTCTAGTTTTACAAAAAACCGGTGCTCCAAAAGTTTCCAGCCGATGAGTGATCATATGCTTAACTGGTTTGACGTTTAGGGAGTTTGTCATAATTTCTGAGAATTTAGAAAGAAGTTGCTGGATTTGATTATTTACCTGAGATTTGTCTAGTTGAGACAGTGTTGACTCGGCTGTGAGAGATATAGAACCAACAGTAAACAATGACGTCGTTGGATCTAGAAGACGATGTTTGCCAAGATCAACTATCAAACCAGAACTTTTAAGGAAATCAGCTCTAATAATGGGCAGCGAGACATCTGCCACTATAAATTTCCACTTGAAATTACGCCGTAACCCAAAATCTATATTTAGAATTTTTGTTCCATAAGCTTTAATTGGCGTTCCATTCGCAGCGAATAATTTGGAGGTAGTTAATGCCTGCGGAATGTGACAAATTTTGAGTGGAACAACCGAAACGTCAGCACCAGTGTCTATTAGAAATGCAACTCTTGAATTCGCATCACGAATTAATAGACGACTGGTAGTAGGTTCATCAGTAACGGTCGTCACGTCCTGATGAACATTTAAAAATCCTTCTTGATCGACTGACCTCCGCAGGTGTTATCATAAAATTTACAGCCAGGCTGGCATTTCTGAGCCTTTTCACCGAACCGAAAATGATAATAACATAAATCGAATTTTGGGTTAACCCGACCTCTAGATCTTGAACGAGAATTTGTTTGACCTCTACTATTTGCACGAGATCGAGATCTAGGGTTAACCATAGTTTTAATTTCTGCCAACATTTTAATTCTAAAGTCTTCTAATTTAGCGTCTAAATTAGAAGCATCAGAAATGCCAGCTGGATCAACATACCCGTTAGATGCTGCAGACGAGGATGGGCCGAAAGGGTTGCACGATTTAACAGCATTTAACCCTAACGGTGGCATCACCTCCATCATCTTATCGGCTCGTGCTGCTAAAACATCTAACGTCACGTCATTTTCGAAAGTAGTCAGTATAACCTGAATCTGCGAAGGCAACCTCTTCATCCAAAGTTGTCTGAGCAACTTGTCGTTGAAATTACTGCCAGCGTTCAAACGAATCTAGCTCAGTAATTGAGACGGCTTTTTATCCTCTAAAGTCAGGTTTGTCAGGACGTTATTTAGGCGTGACATCTCTGACTCGCCTAATACGCGAATCACTTCCTCTTTGGACACCGAGTAAGGAAGTGTACCCTTATCGCGGAGAATTAAATCCGCGAAACGATCATGCAGTCTCGCGTCCAATGCCCCCACTGCATGAGAGAACCTGGTGGTCTCCGACCTGATGTTCGCGACAGCGAACTGTGATTCCAGAATCGTAAACCAAACGGCCGGATTCTGACCATACAACGGTTGTGGAGGTCGGAATCGGACCGCTCCAATCTCCAAATTTGGATTTTGGACCCCAGTCCAACCAGGTCCTGAACCAGACTGCCCAGACGACTGCAGAATTAACTGGAACTGCAGAACTTGCATCTCCATAATCCTCGTCATTTACCGGGGAGTTGGATGTAGTATCAGACGACATTTATAAACTTACAATAACCCGACAAAATCGAAAAAAAAAAAATAAAATAAGCAGAAGGAGAAAATAAATAAAAAACCGAAATTTAATGAAATTAATTTAAATCAAATTTAATTTTTATTATCAGAACTCACTAAAATAATGAAAGATCACTCACCCGATCTACCTCCGTTTACAATTTATTGCTGATCGATATCCCGTTGGCTTGCCCGCTGGTTACTTGTCACTGCCGATGAAAAATCCTGTTGTAACGCTTGTTTACTCGTTGAAACCAACAAAAGTCTGCGTTCTACTGCTGTATCCTGGTGCACAATTTAACGCCGATCTGCAGCCGTATTATTCCGCACAGTTTGACGTTTATGATCACGTCGGTGGTCACCAATTTAAAGGGTATATTTTTGCTCCCCTTTATTTATGTTATATATTGTTGCACATATGCTTTGAATGCGTCCAGGTGTATTTCTCGACGAAAACCGTTTTATTTTGAAATGTAAACGATATCAATTTAACTTGATTCGTTTTGGAATAATTCCTCTACAAGAGTATACGCACAAACTAAAATTCACTATTCAATAAATAAATACTTGAGTTAACCAATTCTTATTTTTTTATTTTTAAAATAACCAAAAACTTCCACTACTTATTTTCTTGTTGGTGAAAAAATAATTGAACATTTTTTTAGTTTTATTTATCACAACCTACGTTGGTAGACCGGGTTTTTTTGTCTCTTCCATAATTTTAGCGAGTTCATTGTAATTTTATAAATTTGACATTTAAGTTTATAAATGTAGCCACACACGTTTCTGGATTTTGTGAAAACAATGGTTGTGGGGCTTTAAATGCCACATGTGCCACTTGCGTCGTTCTACGCTCATTTTCATCTGACCCTTGATCTAAACTAAACGTACTGGACTGATTTTGATGACCTTCGTTCATTTCCTAAAAAGGAACACCTGAACTTGAAGCAAAACCAGCCAGAAACTCCCTAACCCGTGTCTCAACCATCATTTGCAATTGAGAACTTGTGACTGTAACCGTTGTACTATCTCGTACAGACCGGTTTTCATTTATTGTAGATGATGAGGTAGCTCCCTCGGACTCCTGAGCAGGTTCCGGTGCTGCCTCTATCATCCTGAACTTACGAATGATGTAACAAATGAATAAAAATATACACGAACTGGAAAACAAACTACACGATATTATAAACATTTTAATACGAATGGAAAGAAAATAACAAAAAGTAAAGAACTATTCAATAAGTTTATGATCAAAATTGTTGTTATACCAGAAAACGAAAAACTAATAGAAAATGCTTAAAATTAAGTAAATGCACCTTCTTAGCAAAAAATAAAAAAAAAACGTTGTAAATATAATTTTATATGGACGAAACTTAACCCTTTGAGCAAAATGGAATAAAACGCATAAAACTTATACATATATTACAATGAAAAAACTTTATTTAAAGAAAATTTTGGCAAATTAAAAATTGAAAATACTTGCAGTTTTCTTTTTTAACAAAACCAAAAAATAAAATGCTGCTCAATCCAATTCCGGGTTGTCCAAAAAAATGAGGGTGATGCTGCTTACAGGATCACGTCGAGTTCACCACTTTAGTTATTCCGTTTCCTTATCCGATTGAATGTATATTTATATGGATGACTTTTTTAAATAAAATAATCGTAACTGCATCCCGTATTTTACTTTTTGTGTGGATAAATAAATTCTTCTTTTACATGTTGTGTACGGTAATATAATCATTCGCATACATTTTTATATGCTCCTTATTTATGCCAGCATTAATTATTTTATAAATTTATTAATTGCCAGCAATCACGACCGTTAAGTTTTCAAATACAAATTTCGCCGTTGTTTTAGAATTTTTCACTTTGTAAAAAGAACAACAAATTATATGACGAAATTTCACTTAACATAAAAACTTAGAATATTTTATTTTAACTGAACTTGAATCAAAATTCTTTTAAAAACTTGAATCAAAATTCTTTTAAAAACTGAACAAAAAACTAAACAAAATTCCCTTTATATAATGCAAAATTTTGTTAAACTAAGGTTTCTAAATTATTTTATAAAAAATTAATTATTCTAAAGTTGGTATTTTCAACTTTCAATTTGCCAAAGTACGCAACCATTTTGCTTAAATTTCTGTCAATAATTTTTGACAACTTATAACCGAACTGTCATAACAACCAAGAAAATCAACAAAGTGAATATAAAACTAAATTATTTATACAATTAAGCTAATTAAAACTATTTATTTGGTAATCCTTCTTTAAAAATCAGGATAATCAAAGACAACACCACTACAAGATCATCGTCATTCATTTCCACAAATTTATCTGGCTGAATACAGGAAAATAGTTTCGTTATTTCTTCCATAGCTTTAAATCTGTCATCCAATTTTTATTCTATTTTTTGTGATTGTTTTTATTTATATTTTTTTAATGTATGTAATTTATATTTTTAAAATTAAATTGTACATGTGATATAATACATTTCAAATAAAAATTCAATTTTATGTAGAATGTAGAAAATCAAATTATGGAGGGTATGGAACAATTCTCATGAAAAGAACAAAGACCACGGGACCCGCGTTGCGGCGTGCCCTCCATCGTTACGCCCCCCCCCCCCCCCGCAGCGTGGGGTTTGGGCTCTTGTAGTTACGCCACTGAATCGTTGAATCCGCAAGTATGTATTCAGCATTAAATATAAAATCCAAAGGAACTTGACAACAATTTTCGAAACTCATGATGTACAACAAGTATTATCTATTAATTTATTACCAATGATCGACTTTTAGGATATTTTATATCATTGTATTGTACAAAACCAACCTCCTCTAAACAGAAAAATGGTTACTTCCCATAGGTACGCAATACTAAGTTTGGTTATACATTTTTATACATTTAGTTCAAAACATAAATTATTTATGCATGCTAAACATGCATTCATATAATCGGTAACCACAGGCAGGTAAATAATTTATTTCATTTTCACAAAGACAGAAACTTATATAGGGTGCTCAAATAATATATAGGTTTCTAGTTGAACCACATTATGTGAGTACAAGGCTGGTCAGAGAGATGCAAATATTTTGATTCTAATGCCATGCAATGATGATCCCCCTCCTCCGGAAAAATTTGTTTTGATAGCTCCATTCTACTTAATTAATCGATTTTATATCAAACTGGAAGAAGTGTAATTTGGACACTAAAGTGATTTATTTTTGCTATATCAGTCAATATTGTAATTAATTATAATACTAAATGTATTTTAATTTTTTTCCAATCGTAATTAACATTTTATATTATAAAACGAATGAAATGTTGAATAAAAACTAACAATAAAATGTAATTACCATTCATTTTACTTTATGTACCTAGATATATTAGTATGTAGTTATAATTATGTACACACACGATATACATATGAACACATACAATAGGAAAGCATATCGATAGACAATAGATAGACATACGAGTATATTGGCATTATATAGGTCATTAAAATGTTAAATTATTGTTTTTAATAAAAATGTAATACTGAAAATAAAACGAACCGGGTATGTCTACAGACTTGAAGAATAATTTTTTTGAAGAATCTTTATTTGAATCTCACTCGACGTCTTAGTTCATTAAATTGTTATTATCATTAAAAGAATTTAATATAATTATTTTTAATTAGATTTGAAAATGAGTAGCATTCGTTGTATCACTCTGTGTATAACCTTCAGTTTTAATTAGTATAAGCTATAAGTTTAAAACGTAGGCATTTATTACAATTTCAGAAAACCACAAATTTTTAATTTATAAAATTATCAAATTGTTTGTTAGTTCGTTGCAATATTACAACTTCAATCTTTATTAACTTGATTAGGGCCACCACATTTGCGCCAAGTTTGGAAATACTATGTTTGTGTTTGTAGATTTTATGCAAATTATTTTTATTTAGTGTATATGTTACGGTTAAAGTCCGAATAAAGATGTATGTCCACATTTACCAGGAAATGTACAAATTTACCTACCCGTTTGGTACGTTTGATCTTCTTTCTACCTAAAAATTCAGATTAGTTACACGTTTATCAGCACATTTTAGTAAATGTTCGTTTAACGCTAAATGTTTTAACGCGAATTGCAATCGTATTTTCAATATGGAAAAGAAACATGACAATATTGCAAGTACATAATTGTAAATCAATAGCATTAACTCTAATCACGATAAAAATTTGCAAAATTTTTTAAAATTTATTGAGACATCGATTATGAATGGATGAATGGATTTTCGGACGTTAGTACAAATATGTCACAAATTAATCAACACAACAGTTAACTTACAATTACAACTGAATTACTGAATCCAGCTCAATAATCATCAGTTATTATCGTACTCGAAGGCTACCGCAGAGCTTTCCTGTAAATTCGATGATTTTAGCTACTTTCTTAGTGATGGTTTTAAAAAAACCATCATCTATCTCCTGTTTTGAGAATGAACTTAAAACGACGAGGTGTCCCTAACGAGTAACGAGTTGATGAATTTTATCGACCAACCAATCAGTTAATCTACAGCAATCATACACCGAATTGGATTCCTGCATCCAATAATAACCCCGTTAACCCTGAAAATATCAGTACATAACATTATGCCCCTGCCCCTGCCCCTGCCTTCTGCCCCCTGCCCTGACATTTATTATTTATTTTTCAATATTTTTATTTTGAACATTATTTTACCATTTTCTAGATGATTATCTGCAAAATCATCTTAAGGCCTTACTTTTCAAAGACTTAATACGTACTCATACAGAGATAAATATTTTGTTGGGAAGTCAATTGATAGCAGCTCCTAAGCATAAGAACGTTTCGCAAATATTCCTGCACACGTTAGTTTCATTTTGAATCTGCCTGATATTAGGGTGACGGTTCCCGAAACTATGTTTGACTTACTAATGTCCTTAGCATCGTGGACTGAATCAACGTACTTGCAAAAATTTGTGCTCTCCATTCTAAAAATAATCATACTCAAACCAACGCAAACCAAAAAAACTGAATTATTGGTCCCTTTATCACCAGAATGTAAGGGGACTACGAGCAAAATCCTGCGAATTATTTTTGCAAACACTCAATCCCTTTTTTTATGACATTTTTGCACCCACCGAAACAAGTTATAACGACTTTAACAGTAATGAATATTTTACGTCAGGTTATAATGTTTTCCGCAAAGATGGTTCTGTTTCTGTTTCTGTTCTATATACTGAATTGTAGAGGCGTTCTTGCTCCTAATGATAATCTGAAATACCGACAATATTAAGCTGATTTGTGTTAAAATCCACACGGGTTATACGAATAAGCATAAACCAGTGTTAGTATACTGGAAAAAATGTAACATTATTAATCCAAGCCAGTATAGGCTGGCATGGAGCTTGCAATGTGCAGATGGTCTTAAATCGGTTCTATAGCCATACGTCCTTGAGTTGGCCGCGAGGCGTAAAGTAACGACGAAAAAAGCATAACCGCAGAAGAGCAGGGTGAGCTTTGCGCCCCAAAACAGATCGCATAGTTACCAATAAAAAAAAAAATCTAGTACTAGGTTATAACCATGACCTTAACAAAAGCTATGGCCTTGAATTTTTCGAATGATTCTAAAATTATAATCCAAAAAGTTCATTCAAATAATGTTTTAACTCAGTCTCAGTTTATTTATTAATGAAGTTTAAAGTAAATATATAATTACTATAGCTGACCCGGCGAACCTCGTTTCGCCCCAAATTTCTTCGTTCCGAGCGAATAATTTTGTCCTTCACAAAAATTGATTTTGATGAGAGAAAAAATCAAACAACTCAACTCAATTCACAATAGAAGATTGAGTTGAGTGGTCATTCCATTCACTTTTTCATCGAATTCAACACTTAAGGCAGGTTTATGATTGCGTTCGTTCGGTCGTTTTTTCGACCAATCATCTATTGTGAAAAAATCAAGAAGAAAAAATCATCATTTTCATCATTTATCATTTATGGTCATAGCGAACGCCAAACAAATGGGGAACTGGATGCGCTTGAAGTCGAACGGAATGTTAGTTGGAATCAGAGGAATTCTTGGAATTAAAACATCCTCTCCTTTGAATTTGCCCTTGATGATCGCCGCTTGAATCACGTTGTTCATCAGTTTCTTCACAGTCAATCGTGTTTCTTTACACTATCTCGGAGGGTTCAGATTACGCAACATGATTATAACAGATCCTACCTTGAGCATCAGGTTATGCAGCGGTATTCCCGACAAAACAAGCGCGCATTCAAAAACTCAGTCGAATAGTTGGTTGCCTCGTCTTGAATGGTCACATAGTTAACGGATTTGTAACAATGTATTTCCCTAGCGATTTGGTTTTGAATCAAGTAATTCAGACTGTTCCTTGTTCTTCGCTGCCAAAATCGCTCGTTTGCCGAGCCAATCATGATTCTTAAATATCTTCAGTGGATGTCCGGAAACAGCTTCGTGATCAGCTCTTTCTTCGACGTTGTGAACATGGAAAAACTCGATGGAAACGAAAACAATCCTGTCAAAACATTAACAGGAATTTGACCATTGCTAAGCGCCAACGGAAAAATCAGAAGTTGATGAGTCGTTCTGTAACTTCTTCACATAGCGCCACAAATTTGACGATTTCAGACATGCGTTGAGTTCACCTGCAGCTGTTGATCTCTGAATGACAGGTAACGTTTGCATAGCTCCAACAAAACGTCTTGAGTCACTTCGTAAATCCTTCATCGTTCGATCGCTGCCAATGATCGTTTATGTGCCATTGTGCATTCATCGGTATGATTTCAAAGGGCCGAATGTCGAAGGGCCGAATGGGTCGAAGGGCCGATTATTTTTTTTTTCTTGTTTAGAAATATATTTTTTTATTTAATTTAATTATTTTTTGCATGACAAAATTTTCCTTCACCAAAATGTTACTTTCCTTTACCAAAAATGATATTTTTAAAACAAAAAAACAAAAAAAACAATAAAAAATTCGGCCCTTCGACCCATTCGGCCCTTCGACATTCGGCCCTTCGTACCCATTCCCATTCATCCCATAGATGATGATTTTGCATTCTTCCAATACCTGGCCATCGCCAAGTTCTTGGCAATTGAGCACACTGCTTGTCAATCGTGTGGATATTCATCGGCAACTTCAACGCAGAATGTGCCGAATGTATCATCTCGGCGAATTGTGGCCCAAAGCAATTAAATCAGAAAGGTTTTCCTTGTTCCACCGCGAGCATCGAGGATGAATATTCCGCCGTTTCCTTCGTCAACTGCCTTCATTGCTTCGTACACGTTCTTTTGCTGTGCATTCAAAAGCGGGACATTCTTTTGTACTATTTGGCTCATTGAATTTCGATCTTACACTTGCTTTCGTTGCAATTCACGATTAAATGCATCGTGCATCAAAAGAATTGGTGCTAGCGTGCCCAATTTTGACAAATAGCTGCCGCGTATAAGCACGCACATGCCATTATCTTCCGTGAAATAGACACGTTGTCCATTCTCCAAGTGCACCCACAAATGTTGAACATTGGGATGACGTTCGTGTAATACAAATGAGAAAATAAACCAAATCGGCTCATTGCAACTGACATAATGGCCCGACATAATTGGAAACATACATATGTGAACCTTTGTGTGTTGTTTGAATGATAGAAGCTTGCAATATGGAACGGTCCAGTTCTTATCGACCACCATATCTTTTCCTATCACCTCATTGTGACTGTTCTGCCACCATCTTCGAGTAAACGATGCCGATATAGTGGATAACCATCGTTTTCACTAATTGCGTATGTCAGCAACGGACTCGGATATTGTTTTGTGCATTTTCCATCGGCCATACACGATGAACGGGATTGTGATCTCCGTCCGAACCGTGAATCATGTGTGTTGCGACTACCGCGAACAACTCCGGGTTTGTTTCTGGATCTGTTATTTCGGCACTGATGATTGAATCGATTTGATTTGGTCTGATTTTCTAAACCACAACCGAATGTGTGCATGTGGTAATCCTCGCTTATTCCACTCTACTGAGTACGTCCAACAACGTGGCTGTTCGAAAACCATGTGTTTAACGATGAAATCTATTAGCGTCCTGAGTTTTTGTTGAAACACACGTGCGGTGATGTCGTGGCGATCGCTGGAAGTTTGTGCTGGCAGTAGATTACCGGTAATTTCAGGCTATGCATGCTAGGCTTTCATTGGCATATTTGCACTTCTTCGCCATAGAATCCGTTGAAAGTCTTGATCTTGGCTGCGGTTACTTATATTTGCCTGAACATTTTCTCAATGTCCGATGCAATAACATAACGATGTTTCTTCCATCTGATCAATATTGTTGTTAAATTGTCTTGTAAGGTTAGGCATACATGCGTCATTTCGTTTATAGAAGTGCCCGTTGTTGTTTTGCAGGAAGCATCGAATACTATGACTCTTAATTTCGTCGTTGCGCTATCTTCTTTCAAAACGGCGTGATGTGGCATGTAGTATATTCGGGAAGGATCCGTGCCGGAATCATTTTTAATTAGTTCCATATGGTTGAGCTGGATATATTCGTTGATGAGCTTGTAGTATTCCCTTTCAAGGCTGTCATCTTTCACGAACCTTTTTCGATTTGAATCAATTTTGATGCTGCTTTGCCTTTAGAGTCTCCTAATCCCACTTCTTTTAGTTTGTCATTTTTGAGTGGTATATGAACCTCATAGCGCCCATTTTTCAACCTCTTGTGTGTGTGTTTATAATGCTCTTCGCACTCCATTTCATCCGTAGTTAGGGTTCGCTTTGGATGTTGTTCTTCGTATTCCCAAAAGCGCTTGAGTTGGTTATCAATATCTGCTAATGTAACATAGCTATTTAGTCGAGTGGTTGGTATGCTGCTCGCCTGATTTAGACGGCCGGATATTATCCATCCTATTTGTGATTTTTGAGCAATACACTTGTGTTGTGGATCCCATTTTATGCCTTCTAACATTATCTCTCCATAAACATCAGCACCTATTAAGATAACATGTGGTAATCCTCGCTTATTCCACTCCGCTTATAGGTCCGGGAGTGTCGAAGGTAGGATCGGCTAGAATTATTTCCTTTTGTAGACCTCCATCTAAACCCAAGATGTTCTTGTCTGGAAGTGGTTTTGTTATGGTTCTCAAAATTAAGGAATTGGTTTGTATGTTAAAAATTGATGAAAATCTGGGACTTATAGTGATTGTTATCTGTTGGTGTGATTTTCCTTTTGTTGTTGTTATTCCGGAAATTTCGGCTAGAACCCTTGTTCTTGGCAAACCTAATTGTTGCGCAGCTTGCTCTGTGATAAACGTGACCTGTGATCCTGTATCGATCAACGCCCGTAAAATGTTAGAGCGAAATTATCCTGTATCCCTAAGTTATTTGAAAATATTGTATATTCTTTCAAAATGTTCTAAGGGAACGTAGGTATCAGGTGATCTTTAGGTGATCAATATCTGCTTGTTTTATAGTTACTTCCAAGGTACCGCAAGGCAGTCATTGGTCGTATTTTTTCATCTTATCCATCAACGATGTCGAGTTCGAGCGTCGATCACATCGTCAAACGCTGCTCTAAAAATTTTTTTAACCCTTTACGAGGGCTATTCATATGACATTTGTTCGGTCAGGTTTGGTCCCCATACCATGAAGTGCACATACTATATGTAGATTTGAAGTTGTACAACGAAGATTTCTGCGCAGTTCTTTATGGTTGGACATTTACAACCTGCCTCAGTATCTTGACCTCTTGGTCGCTCAGTAAGCGACGATCTGTTGCAGACATCGTTTTAATTCATCAACTTTTATTTGGTGGGGTAGATTATTCAGTTCTACTCGAAAATATAACACTTAATGTAAATGCTCGTGCTTTGAGAACGCTACCTACTTATAAAACTGCTCCTCACAGAACGGCCCACGGCCAGAACGAGGCTATTAAAAGTATGCCGCAGCATTTAGAGACCAATAAATATTGAATTTTTTTACTACCATATTAGCAAAATCGCTATTAAAAAATGATTTGTTGCTACGAATCGATAGTTGGTACGACCTCTTGGAACTTCTGAATTACTATGAAGAGCCTCCTACGCGAGATTTCTGGAAAAATGTAACTATGCACTTAGGTATTTGACAATTTATTTGATTATGAAACCTTTGCAATGTACGGTCACTTTGACGGAATTTACAATATTTGCCGTGTTTTATGACAGCCATTTATCCGCATTAGTTCAAATTTTATATGGAAAACATGATCCAAATTTTGTTTTAGATCACAAACTTTCATTTGAAATCTAGTAAGCGCCTTTGTGTTTTTTCATGAAACATGAACTGAACCGGGTCAGATTAAGCATCAAGAAACACAGTTAATATCTCCATTTTTTATATCCGATTTTTTGTAAAAATTTAATAATTTTTACAAAATTGTACTAACACAGCTAAAGTATAACATGTAAGTAATGTCT
Source organism: Nephrotoma appendiculata (assembly GCA_947310385.1). NCBI lineage: Eukaryota > Metazoa > Arthropoda > Insecta > Diptera > Tipulidae > Nephrotoma > Nephrotoma appendiculata. Next base: position 256,631,201 of record OX371223.1, read on the forward strand.
AATTTTTCCTATCAACCGTTTTTAGAGCAAATCACTTGGGTTCCAATTTTTCAAATATGTAGTTGGAAAAAACTCTATGAAGCCGAAATGGTTAAATAAACAAAGAATTCATAGAATTCTAATGATTGATAAAAGAAATAATAATTTTCGACATTGGCGACGTCAAATTTTTAATTGTCTTTCCACGCGATGTAGACAATATGGCACAACACTGAACCACACAAACATCCAAAGTATTTGTTCTCTAATCTCTTTCGTTCTAATTTCATAAGAAAACCAATTTTATTAATTTTGATGATAAGATTTTTCTTCAGCTCTTATCAAGAAAAATCAATTTTTGCGTTTAACATCAACAATCAATCAAGTGCGAAACAAACACGTCGTAAATCAAATGAATCAACATTTTTGCTGCCTAATTTTTCTACCACATGTAGTTTTGTGCCTACAAATACGTATAAGCTTATCAGAATTAATTAGTATTTGTGTAAATAAATTACCGGAAATAATAAACTAGACAAATGATAATATTGAATTATGAACTTAATTAATTTGCCTACGACTTTATATCAGACGACCTCATGTGTAATAGAATGTATTTTTCACAAGATAAAATATGATTTATTTGCCTAACAAAAGAGATATGCCTAGGCAATAGACATGAAATTATTAATAAATTAATTTATTGTTATAAATGTTTTGATTGACTTATGCACGATTTATAATTTTATGTAACCTAAAAAACTGAAAATAGTTTATGAGAACACCCTATAATGTGTTAATTTTGATTGTGCATAGTTTTAATAGCAACATGGTAAACGAAGGGAGTAATATATTTTACCACAAGCCACAAGATTCTATTATAACCGGAAGTTGATAAATAATAAACAAAACTATAACTAAATTAATTTTTGTGTTGTTGGTATTTTTGTTTTTTTAATCAGTAAAATTTTTGATAAAATTAGGTTTCGCTTTTTAAGAGTTTGGTTTAACAATGTGTAATTTTATTTATAGGTTTTCATTTTCAATAATTATTTTCATTTAGCACCAACCATCTATATCAGGGTTCAGAAGTACTTCTTATTTAGCGTGCCAAAAAAAACAATTTTTTTAAATCGCCTATTTTGCTTGCCAACCAATTTCATAATAACATAAAATATTTTTTTTAAATAGAAAATCAATAGTTTTAATTTTAATTTAATTCATAAATGTGTTATTTCTTAACTGTCTTAATTATAAAATTAAGCACCAAGAATAACTTAAAATAAAATTAATAGGAACCAAAATATAAATCTATAAAGTTATAAATTAATCTGTAATTAAATTTTAAATTACGAAAATTTTATCGTTACAATAGAAAGTGAGAATGGGATATTAATCATTAGTAAAATATTAAGTATTTGGTCCAGCACTAGATATTTTTTTAAAATATATTTTGATGCTAAGTGGTCTACGTTAGGAGTATATTTTGATACTTTTAATGCAACACATTGTTACAGGATGGCTCCTGCCATCCTGCAGTTTATCACTAAGCGCATGCAGAGGCCTCCACGGTGATATTTTGCCGGCTACGTTCTCAGGGAGAAGTGCGAAGGGTCGTGGAGTTTGAGGCATGCATGGCTCCTGGCTTACACCGTGATTAACAGAAAGTTTATATTAAAATAAAACGCAAATAATAAAAAAAATAAAAAAAACCCGGATGTTCCGCCGAAATTCGTAGGACGGAACCTGAGGAACGAACAACACAATAATTTTAAGAAAGAGAGAGAGAGAGAGAGAGAGAGGTGCCCTGGTGCGCGCATCCATTCGAAGTCAAACAGGACCAAGCCCTGGTTACGAAATTGGATGCGGGCACCAAGGGACCGTAATCAACACGCCGACACAGAGGGAGTCTCCCCTCCCATCATACCATATCCAAAATTAGTAATTCATTTTACTAAAACAACAATCAGAAAAAATTAAAGGGTAATCGTCGGAACAAATGGAGGAGCAGCGAGACCAATGTGCATCGAGCGTGCACCCGCTGTGCGGCGCTCGATTACAAATTTTTTTGATAATTATAGTATAACAAAAAAAAAAAATTTTAAAATATATAAAAAAATAAACAAAAAAAAAATTAAATAAAAGTAAAAAAATGGTACCTTAATATAACAAAAACAATATGTTGCGGCCTTGCGCGACCGTCATGCCACAGGCAACTCCCGTTACCCGGACCGTTGCAGCTTTGCGCGGCCGTCACGCGTGTTGTGTTATTCCGCTATTTGTTGGGGCGTTGTCCCTTCGAAAACCGTTGGGCACGGGCTCGCCCAAAACCCGTATGTATAAATTTTTTTTCTCTCGTTGGGGCGACCTTTTTGCCTTTGATAAAATTTGTGTTTATTTTTTTTTCGTTGGGCGACCGTTGCTTTATTGGAAACCACGTTGGGTGTTAGTTCGCCTTAACCCAGAAATCTTTGGCATTGTATCGCCAACCGTAAAAAATGAGATGGCCTCACCTGGCCACCCTAACCAAAAACACGTTGGGCGTTCTTCACCACCCGTTAAAATCGAATCTAGTACGTACGGTATATGCACTCACCGATTTATTTCAGCACTGCGACTAATAATTTCAATCCGTTATAAAGGATCACGCCACCCATCAAAACCGTATCCAATACGTATCGGTATATGCACTCGACGATTTATAATACTTCAGCACCACGACTAATAATTTTAATTATAATTCGGCTCATGTGCTTGTTAAATTAGTCCAATTTACAAAACTATGCACTCGACGAATAAACCACCATCGTCACAAATAAAAATAACAAAATGCCTCCAAACATTTACATCAATAATATTATATAAATAATATATATATATTATTTTCTTTTACAACAATTTTATAATTATAAACTTTTATAAACTTTTAAATCAAACTCTTCTTGTTCTTTTTACAAGGTATTATCGTCCGATTTTTAACACCCAAAAAAACTTTTTTCCTATTCACAAAACTCTCTTATATAAAGCCAAAACAGAATTTTATTAACCAAAATCAAAACTCGAATGATCCAAAGAAAACAATTCTTGCGCCACACAGCGACGCACAACACATTCCAGAATAATTGTCTTTCTTCTCTGTTTCTCGTTTACATCAATTCACATTGATGTAAAAGAGACGCATATAAGAAAAACATTCTTATGAAATGTTTTGGTTTTACGCACACCCGATGTATATTGGTCTCGCTCCATCTCAATCTCGAAAAATGCAAGACTGCCAACCTTGCATGAAAACAAACTGTGCGAAAGGAAAAAAATACATACACACTTAGCCAAGACACAACAGAGGTGATTGTAAAACAAAAAGCGCTGGTTACGATCATGTAATCGTAACAACATGCTCCAGATTGCGTCTGGTCATTGTATTCCTTGTTTTTGTTAAAACAATGTTCATTTGTGAAAATAGGAATTCGCAGTAATAAGTAGATGGAAACAGTAACAGAGATGCTATTGCCAACTTCTTTAGAGATGTGAAATTGTTTGGAATGCTTTGCTATACTTTCAATACCTCATCATCGTTCCTTAAACCATTTTCAATAATGGTTCTTAAATTTTTCGCAACCAAATTAGGCTACACTGAAATTCATGCGCAATTCAGTATCCAACTCATTAAAATTCATCCAGGCAAAATTGTGAAAATTACCATCAGACTGATCTTGTTAGGCCACAAATTTAATAAAGGTTTTAATTTTTTTGAATTTTTTGACGTCTTTGGAGCGAGTTGCGAAAGATTCCTGTGTTTGTATTAAACTCCTCGCTAAATTGTGCAAATAATGCTTGTGACTCTTCTTTTTCAAACACATCAATATCTGCCACAAATTTTTTAAATTGTTTCTTAAGTAGCTGCAGCATCATCTCACATCTGAAAAGCGGTAATATGACCTTATAATAATATATCTAATGATTTTCCGTTTCCATGCACTTTAATTTATTAAATGAAATACTGACGTCAGTTAGAAGCATTAACTACATTAACCAATTGGTATTGGTTAACTACAGATATACATTTTTCTTATCTATAGCAGAAATAAATGAATTTCATCCAAATAGTGAACAAACCTTTCCAATGATAAAGCTTGACTAAGCCAACGAACTTGATTATGTGTCAGTAGACAGTTGGGTTTCACATGGTGCATTCATATCTTTCATTAACTTTTTAATTTGTCTTTTCGATAAATCTCTAGCAACGACATTTTTTATGACTTTAGCAACCATTTCCATTACATGATTTAATTGAAATAATCCATATTTTGTACATAAAACATTCAAATGGGTTATACGTTAGAATCCCACCTATTTCTTTTCCCAACAAAGTTTTAAATCCAGACTCTTTGCCGATCATGCTTGGACATCCATCAATAGAAATTGAACAACTTTTTTCAATACTGACATTCGAATCAATTAAAGCTCTTTTGACAACTTTTGGAATATTAACACTTCTTGTTCGTTCAGGTAAAGTTCCCAGTTTCAAACTGGAGATCAGATACTAACTGATACTTGTTATCAGATACTTATTTTTAAAATTCTCGAAAAGCCATTTTGCGCAGTTTATAAGAGCGGTTTTAAAAAATTCTACGTCACCAAATGTCTTTTCATATTTAGCTATTTTACTGGTTATGCAAGCATCATAATTACAATAAAAAAACAATCCAGAGGTGGAGTAAAGTTTTAAAAGACGAGGTTTTTTCATTTGTTATTTTATTTGTCTATTTTCTTTTTTATGAATAATTTTGTGGTGTGCCGGCGGGGTTTTTAAACGTGCCAAGTTTGGCACGCATACCACGCATTTGCGATCAGTGATTTATATATTCATTATACCAAAGAGTATCTTATGTTATAAAGAGTAACGAAGCAAAGAAAAAACTTTCTTCAAAAAATGCATTGGTTGTGCAATTTAAATGGGTTATCGTCTTCTATCAATAGTCACGACTCACGTGTATGACAATATTCGATACAAATAAAATGAACGATTTTTTGTGTAAATGTATTGTATAACCCATTTAAATTGCTTAGCCCACGCATTTTTTGATGAAATTTTTTCCTCTGCTTCGGTACTCTTTTTAACATTACTTACTCTATGATTTTACGTAGGTATAGAAAAAGGGTGTTCGACAAATTGTTGTTGAACACAAATTATTGAATCAACATTAATATTTAATGTTGTGTTCTACCGAATGAAATATGTTTGGGTTTTCAGTAGTAAAGTCTAATATAATATTCACTATAAAAATTAAAGTGCATCGACTGCTATAATAAGTACATAATAACAATATATACCCTTAGATTAGGCCATATAAATAGTGAAGTATGAACGTACTTAGTTTTGTAATAAAAAATTTAATAAAATATAAATTAATACGAAAATTGCGTGTTCACAAGTATTATTGGTGAATGTACCTAGCTACTAGTTGTTATACATTTCACTTGTGTGTATTACCTACCAACAAAATAATTTAACAAATTAAAAATTATTTTTCCCCTTTTCCTTTTTGGAATTATTGAGTTGGATGGTGGGTGGTTTTGCTTATTTATATACATATTTACAAAAATAAATTAGTTATGGTAATCAGGAGTGGTTTTGGTAGTAACTTTTTTTTTTGACAATAACTTATATTATGAAAATAGCAACGATCAATAAACGGTAATGAATTGTAATTTTTATTTTAATTGAAAAATACTTTTAAGATTGTTTGTAAGGTTATTATTAGCTTTAAGATTTCAACGAGTGCTGGAGAAACATCGATAGTTTCCACCATCGATAGTTATCGTTAGTCTGGGTTAAAACAATCGATAACTATAGATAGTTTGCGATAGTTGGAAATTGGGAGTTTTGATTAAATAAATTGACATTTGTCCTATTTTTTGTAGCATAACGTGCTATAGTTCGATAACAATCTTCTCTTGGTGTAGTTTTTCTTGCTCGACCAGATCCTTCACGTCGACTAAAACTGCGCCTGTTTCTAAATATCAATGTCAGATCCGGTTCACAACAGACACAGTAATATCACAGATTTGCCCAATTTCTGGATGCCCAATTACACCGGCTTCAACTAAACCCACAATTTTTGTGTGCTAGAATCTTTAAACAACTATGCGATAAATTAAAATCATGTTTGCCGTAAAATTTAAAGAAACTTAGAATTTTCGCGTAAAGTGCTTAGTTTGCAAGATAAAAGTGCACTTGTTAACGTTTATACGCTTTTTGATACGTTTCTCGCTGAAACTTCAATAAATTGACAAGAAGTCATCGTACAGAAATTTCCACAGCACCAAGGTTTCTAAATCCTCTTTAAAATGGCTAATTTGGATTTGGGAATTTTCATTTTACTCAAAAGTCATAAAAAATAAAATAAAATGGATTCCAGTATCGAACAGAAGACAAAATTTGATTCAATTGGAAGCAAAAATAATTTTTTTGAAAGGTGTTATTTCACCAAGATACAAGTTGAACGCTTGTCATCTGGGCATTTTTTTGAAAAAAATTTCTGTTCCATTTTTTTTTGACGCCGTGTATAAAGGTTTATAGAAAAGTTCAACAATATTTAAAATAACAGTATTATTTTAACTTCAGAATAAAATGTGTTTAATTCAGATAATTTCAGGTACACGTCAACAATTTTAATATTCTTCAATAATTATTATTGATTTAAACATTTTAACGTCTTAATTCTAGACCGTCGGTCTGATATTATTTGGCCGGTTTTACTGAATACCCTTCTTGACGGCACAGATTTAGACGGAGTGCTGAGTATTTTTTGACACATCTTTGGTGCGTGATCTGAACTTTCACCTGATTTTTTCAGGCAATTTGATTTAAAAACAAATTGCAAAAATTATACAAATTTACCTTCCAAAACAATAACGGCTCAGTATCGAAACTAGTATTGGCTCTTTCTAAATTTTTCTTAGAATGATTATGTTTTCTGCTGTGTCCGTTACCGATTTTTTCGACTACTTTTTCCATTAATCTGAATAAACTATTGGTTGAAGTTTCAGGTTGTGGTCCATCTATGGTTGTTGTTTGTACAAACCCCGTTGCTTTTTCTATAACACTACTAAGCAGTGATGATATGAGCAAACAACAACTTGTACTGAAATGTTTTAATAAAATAGTACTGAATTTCAAAAAATTGTACTGAATCTTGTTTTTAATAAAATTTATTTTAAAAAACAATAAAAATTCAATTCTATAACAATAGAAAATAAAAATAACACAGTTTTGAATTTAGGAACATGTAAATAATAGTAATCTAATAACTAAATAATCGTTTAGATTAGATCATTCAAGAAATTCTTCATTCCGTTTCTCTCCGTTTAATAGATTTATTTTTAAAAAAATATTTGGTACTTTAAAACTATGACAGCAGCCTTGTTTAATCAAATCTTTGGATTGTAATAGAGCAGAACATGTATTTACGTGCAGTCTATTACGGCATTTGGTTTTTATTAAATTATTAATAGAAAAAATTCTTTCGACATTTGCCGAAGAACGTGGAATCGATAAAACTCCCTTTACAATACGATAAATGTTACCAAACATTGGTTCATTAATTTGGTTTTTAATTGAACCAACATTCGCCGAAAACTTATCAATCGGCCAATTTTGAGTATTTTTAATTTCATTGTAATCAGCCAGCACTCATTGTACTCATTATTTATTTGTTCCGCATTTTTTAATTCATTTTCACCAAAAACTTTCATTATAATTGGAACGATGCTACTAATTTTCCCTGAAATTACGTTTTCTGGAGAAAACTGCGGCAATAAATTAAAAACGTCATGTTGGAAATCTATCCGTTTTCTTAATTCTTCACAGAACCTTTTGTAGAACTTTCTAACATTCGTCTTAAACTCAGTCATTTCTGCTACTGAAATATTTTCTCGTGTGTAATAGAGCTCAGCTCTTGTACCGCAATATATATCTTTTAATTTAATATTGTTTTCATTTAAATTTAAATTTAAAACAGAGGAAATAGAAATTTAGCGCCTCTATAATTTTATCTAGCGCCTCTTTGGTTATGAAATTTCTGGCGAATTGATTAAACAAATACTTCATGCGCGGTATGAAAATATGCATTCTGGCCTCTTCGGATTGCATTTCCTTATTTATTTTATTAATAATTTCAAGGGAATACGACAAAAAACAAAAATACGATTTAACTGATTTACTTTTTAGACTGTATCAGATAAAATCCACGTTTTCGTTTCCATGTGACGATTCGAAGTTTCCCAACTCGAAATAATATAGAAGAGGTTCGCACTGTTCCAGGATTCTATCGATTGCGGCCTAAAATTTATAATTTAACGTTAAGAAATCTTGTTTAATCATACAAACTATAAGGATTAATATTTACCTGCCGAGATAACTATCGTGTTGAAGCATATTTTAAAATTTGATGAATTTCGGTTCCAAAATATTCTTGAAATTTTATAAAGTTGTCTCTTCTAGTTAGGCTATTACAAAAATGATGGTTTATTTCTCTCAACAATTGGTCTATAGTGCTTGGTAAAATTTAAGTTGTGGCAAACGCATCCGTTAACAACCAATTTCGGGACCAACTCTTTTAATTTGGCTTGCACTCCGTTGTATTTTGCCATCATGACGTTGCAACTGTCAGCAGTGAATCTTATTAAATTATGCATTGATATTTGATTATCGTGTATGACATTCATCAATGTATTAAATATGACCGAAGCAGTTGAGTCTATAACCGGTATTAACTTAAAAAACAGATCTTTTCAGGTAGTACCGAAAATTCTTATGATGATGGCCAAATTTTTCGAAAGTGTGTTATCCGTACTTTCGTCAAGAACTAACGGTAAATACTGATGTTTTATGATTTCTACAATTTTTTTCGTATTTTCGGATCCGACAACATCCACTATTATTTGTTGGGCTTTAATTCTGTTAATGTTCATGCGCTTAATTATTTTAGAATCTCAAATAGAATTTTTTAACAACTGGTTAAGATGGTTCAAAATTGAAAATGGAACGTTATGTTCCGCAACAAACAAACTTAGAGAGATCTCTAATTTTTTTGCCTCGTTACTAATAATTTGAATGTTTTTATCGAAAACATTCTCGATTTTAACAGTGTTTTTCGCGCTAACAACCGCCCGGTTATGAAATTCGCTGGACGCGTGTCTTTCTATATGCGTTCTTCCACCAACTATTGGGGTATTGCATAATCCGCATTTTTTGCCTTGTTTGGAACTCGGTTCTTCCACCAACCATTCATAAGTATCATTCCATTTATCACGGAACACTGAGTCGTATATTTTTTTTGTTCACCGGTTCATCACTGTTTAAAATACTATTATTTAATTCTTTTGAATGGGTTACTCTTCAAAAAATTTATTGCAAAAATAATTTCAGTTGTATGTACATTTTTTTAATTAAGATTATTTGCAAATAAAAATTACTTAGTTCTTACTCATTTAATTGATCTTGTTGTTCTTGCTCAAGCTCATCATTATTTTGTCCCGACGAATCCAATTCCAAAAGTACCGCCATTTCATTTTCCGTATGAGCGGAATATTGAAGTTTTATTAACCACCTTGAATAACATTAATAATTATAATTTTAGTATTCTATTATTCGAAATTAAAGTAGAATTATTACCTTTCCATTTTACTTAATATGGAATCGTTTCACAACATCACAATTAAATTAAAATTAACAATTTAAAACATTTATTTAACTACTAACACTAAGTACGCAGAAGCACTTTAGTTTATTCAGCCATATTCGTTCAATAAAACAAAAAACAAATTGAAAAATAATCTGTCAGTTGTCTGTAAGATAAAAAAAATCGCAGTGCTTGACCAATAAACCGTGCGAGTATTAATTTGTCTCATCCCATTAAACACATTTTTGTGAATCACATTTATTGCTATGGCACATTTTTGGATATTCGCAATGACAATGTGATATTTATTTAACAGAAAAAATTGTACTGAATTTGGCTCGACTGTACTAATGTATTTTATTGGAATTGATTGTACTGAAAAAATCATCACTGCTACTAAGTGACATTTGACATTGAGTTAGACATTTCAATCTTTTCGTTTCGTTATTGTGTGATTTGCTGTTGTCATAAGTAAAACAATCAATGAGTGCAATTTTTCGTTACTCTGCGCTGTTCAATTCTCGTGTCACGGCCGGGCATAATTTCGTGCTGGCACGTTTTGCAAAAGAGGCGGTACTTTTCGTGAGATGGGTGGCAAGTATAACAATGTGATTGCAAAAAAGATATTGGTATTGTTGCATGTGTTTAAATGTTTGACGGTTGTGTTTTTCATATGTGTGGAACTCAGTTAGTCGGTGAGCTCATAATGGATCTACAGACGACTGAAGATGTGGCGACTAATATGTACACCGAAGATGGATTTCGAGTAGCAGAGGAATGTAACTCCTTACAAATAACATATGATGAAAATTTGGACGGTTTTCATTTTGATTAAATAATAGCAAACAAAGAAAAACTCAAATCATTTCCATGACAGTCATATTCTGATAAGGAAAGCAAAAGGAAAGCATTGAAATAAATGTTGAATCTTTGAAGAGTTGAACAATGAATGGTTTAAATTGATTTTGTTTGCGGCCGAAATAGCTCGTTCACGTAGCGCATTTGGGAATATGATTTCAATCAAATCATCTTTCGTAGCTACCATGTTGCAAAAATTGTCTGGCAATTTGATGCATTGTAAATTTCCATGAAATCGAATTTTTCCAATGCCAAAGTTGAGCAATTGTTCGGAGAATTACAGTGCCAATGGATCGTTTTGCAGTTGAACATGCATATTTATGTTAGGTGGAATGTATTGACATTTTGCCATAGGTATGATTGTTTCAAACATGCATTAATTCGTCCGCACATGTATCGTGTAGAATGACTGGTAATGTCTGTCTGGAATCACCTGACAGCAACAGTAGAGCGTCACAGAAAAGCTTGGTATTAATGTTAAGATTTTTTTCCGTTCTATCGAGAGCTTCAAGCGAATGCTTGTGTCATAGTGCATTCATCCCAGATAATAATTTTGTATTTTTGCAAAAGTTAGATATACTGAAATGCTTTTTTATGTTGTACATTGCGTCTGGATTTGAGTGAACGTTCAATGGCAACTTGAGTGCTGAATGTGCAGTCCTTCCACCTTCAAGCAAATGCCAGATGGAGCAATTGCCAACGCAACATGATTTTGTGATCGAATACGCACAAGTATCAGTGAGATGAGGAATGTGAACAAACACATGTGAAATTTTGAGGTTATATGTTCTAATATGTAAAAAATTTAAAAAATATAAAAACAAAAATTTTCTTCAAAAAAAAAACCACAAGCCAATCGCAGCGCTACCTACCAGGTCCAATTGTGAATCTAAACCATCCAGGGACCCACTCAAACACACACCCAAACATTTCAATAAAATCGGTCCAGCCGTTTAGGAGGAGTTCAATTCCATACACACGTACAGAAAATTTGTGGGTAGTGTGGGGTGGGGAAATTTTGGGGTTATATGATATGGAGAAATCTAAAAAAAAAAAATAAAAAATTCGTTAAAAAATAAAAAAAAAATGTCTAGATCCCGATTGTAGTGCCACCTACTGGATCCAATTGCAATTGTAAACCATCCAGGAACCCACACGCACAAAACACATTTTCGGGTCAGATGGTCGTAGAACTATATGACGTCAATAAGGCACTGCACTTAATAGTAACAATATGATCAATACCGTCAAACACAGTGGAGGAAACGTCATGGTATGGGGTACAATGGATACCGAAGAGCTCTTAAAATCATTTAAGAGTAGTGCGCAAAAAATTGAAATATCTGAACATATTAGGTTGGTTCGATCCCAAACATGCATCCCACTTGGTAAAAAACTAGTTGATCTACAATGTCAAATATATTTTACTCGAGCATCTGTGGGATAATTTTGAAAAACGGGTGCGACTATACGATATTAGAACAAAAACCGATTTACAATCTAAATTAATCGACGAGTGGCACCAAATTACGTCGGAAGAACAGGGAAAGTGGTGCATTCAATGCAGAATCGCCTAAAACAGGTCATAGCTGAGAAAGGGTGGCACACAAATTATTAATTATATTTATTAGTAATAATACTACGAACTGTATGTTTTTTCTTTGACAAAGTTTTATTATACAGTAAGTCCTCGACTTACGCGAATTCGACTTACGTGAATTCGTACTTACGTGATTTAAAAAAAAATGGGATTTTGAGTTTTTTTGATGAAATGAGTAGGTTTTTAAATTTTTTATTAAAATTTTTTTTAAAGCTGCGCTTGATTTCTAAGTTCTCTACTTTTGTTTGTGTACACACACTATTATTTCCATAAATAGGGTGGCAGAAAGAGAGAATGGTTTAGATGGCTTCGATGCTCAACATCCTGATCCAGAACGATTCGCGACGTGTCAAAGAAGTGGATGATGCTTACAGTTCTTTAATAAGTAGGTTCTATGTACTTTAATGTATCCATGTACGCTGAATTTAAGGTTTGTTCGACTTACGCGATTTTTCGACTTACGCGAAAACCTACGGAACGAATTAATCACGTAAGTCGAGGACTTACTGTATTTTTGTTAAGTACATGAATTAATTTTTATATTTTCTTTGTGTTATTATTAGTTAATAAATAGAGAAAAATAATTTCCAATTTATCTTTGTTTCAAAAATATTTATACCCAACTAATTCCAATAGTAGGCCAGAAAAATAAAATTTAGATAAAAACGCTAAGAAAATATTTTTCCCAGGGAAAACCAGAATAGTGCCACAGTACTGCTAAATTGGTATTATTTGAATATGTAAATTTCTTGTAATGCCAGGCATTTAAAAAATTATAATTCAGTGCATTTTTGGAAATTTTTAACTATGTACATTTTCTTATAAGTTCGTGTAGTGTAGTATATGCTTTATTTCCTTAAAACTGAACCAAAATAAACATTGACTTCGTTTGAAAAGTGAATCTAAAAAAATATTTTAGTTTACCCAATATACATTAAAATCTGTAGTCACTCAATACGCGGAGAAAAGGACAAAAAGGAACATATAAATTATCGTAAAGTTTTGGCTTGTTGTGTAATAAGGAAAAGGAATAGAATAAAATAATGCACTATCTAAGAAACACAGCTACCTGCTAAAAGCAATTGATGGCGGTTGATAGTCAAAACTATCGATAGTGCTACCCATAGTTCCCCACCTCTAATTTCATCATTCGGGTATCAGCTTTATCGTTTCTCGATTAGGTGTTAGTATGTCTGTCAACCGTACTGGATTAACCACCCACCAGGTTCACTACCTCAAGCGTTGGATCGCTACAATGAAAAGAAAAAAAAATCATTAAAAAATTACTTTTCGAAAATTTCAAGAAATTAAAGCAAAAAAAATAAACGAAAGAAAGAATGTGATTCGTCATGGTAAAAACCGTTTCAGGATTCAAATATTTTAAGAAAAAACAGTTTTTTCAAAATTGCTTAGTTTCAAGTTCTGTTTTTTCGATTTGTTGATGGTGCAAAAGTTATTCCACTTTTAATTTATTTTAGTGAAATTGAATGTAAAAAATTAATTTCCAATATCCAGCTGTTTGGATAATTTACGTTGAGGTATTGTCTCACTATACTAGTGCATAATGAAGGCGAGCTCCATCATGTTGCAGAAACATATTTCCACGTGTTTGTAAAGACACGTCACCAAGTAAATTATCCAAGCCGTTTTCTAGAAAACTTAGATAGGCCTGCCCGTTAATCCGACGTAGTAACTCAAATGAAGCAATCAATTTTCCGTCGACTAATCCCGCCCATATGTTCACTCCAAATTGGTACGACTACGTCGTATTACTTTTGAATTTACACGGGCCCAATAGTGTAAATTATGGATATTGATTTGAAACATGTTTCGTCATTCCATCCAAACGTCTTGATAACCCACGAACCCTTATATAGATGGGTCACCTGTCACCAATCGAATTACTCTGTCTTCGTTATATCAAGTTGACCGGCTGTACCACTTCTTACTCGGATGACAAGGGACTTCGCCTTTACTGTACATTTGATATGCGTTTCAAAATACTCTGTAATCCGGAAAGCATTCTCGATTTGAATATCGTCTCTGGTAATCTCTTGAAGCAGCTCGGCCGTTGCCATCACATAAACCATAAATGAAATGCATTGCTGCATGCATATTCGCAGTTGGAATAAGCCACATAGCTTATTGACATTTTAATTATTAACGTTTGAGTATGTATGGAACTACTAATCTGAATTACAAAATGTTGTCTTTTTATAGCATACATTTTGTTTAATTCGGACTTCTAGATTTGCTTAAAAAATGGTATAGTTTAATTTATCATTGTATTCATCATTTTGGTTTATTTCTGACAAAGCATCTATTTTAGAACCCGAAATTTTGTTAAGATTTACTTTGTGAAAAAAATTGATAAAAAACATTTGTTATGAATAGCCGGATGTATGATAACATTTTAAAATCTGCATTAGTGTTTCATAATTTTTTTGATAGTGGGTCAACTTTCTGTAGTATATTGTTTTCCCGCTGGCGCGTCACTAAATGTCTACAACAATTTTTGAGATCAAAAAAAATTTACGAAACCCGTGTTTGTAATTGACAGAAGATAATGCAGCTTATAAAAATGATGTTATTGGAACGGCACATCCTTCTAGATCGTATTAAGAAAGAAAGTTAAACAAAGAATATTTGGTATATTTTTTAAATTAATTTTTTTGTGGGTGGGTGCACATGTGATTTTACTGAAAAACACTAAACTAATTCGAAAAAACTTAATTTTGCGGTGTTTGACGAAAATGAGCTCATCCAGCAGTCTGGGATATCCTGTATAATCACAGAAGCCTTTGTTATACTTTTTTCGCTAAGCCTAATAAATCAATAAATATTTTAGTTTTATACTTATCGGCCGAAGAAAATACTTATCGGCCGAGGAAAAAGGCAAAATTCAAGCTCATTTCGCAGAAAATTTTTCTTTTTAGAAAACAGGCAGATTAGGCAGCCATCATGTAACGGTTGCAAATTATTTAAAAATGCCTACTACTTACGAGACAAGAAAAACAGGAGGATCCAAAAAAATTGAAGACTTCGAGGGCTGGTTAAAGCCGCCAGTAATTCCACGAAATTGTTAAGCATCATAAAAGCAATTTCTAGTTAATTATGTCCCAAAACACAATCCGTCGGACTTTAAAAGGTGTTGGGCACCTGAATAACACAAAAATAAAACAGGTACCAAAATTAATGCCACGGCACAAAGCTGCACGGCAGACTCGGTCAAAGGTAATCGAAAAAATTTAGTTCTATATAGCCAATGCCTTCTAAACTACTAGCCGATACACTAATTGATGCCGACATGCTAAGTCGACGGTTCAACATATATTATGCAGGTGGCAGATAAATTTTAAAAAAGAAAATTACATTTCAAAATATATTTAGTTGTGATTATTACATCGAAGTGGAAGGTTATTCGGTTTTTTATTTTCGTTTTCCAGTTTTTTTAGTTTTGTCTCCCTCCGCTCCGCATCATTCTGTTAAAATCAAAATAAATTTCGCCATTGAAAACTACAAAACAAGAAAAATATTATGCGTTTTTTAATTTTTTCAGTAATGCGTCTCCATTTTTATTTTAGATTTTGGCATTTTTTGTTATTTTATTTAAACAGCACGAATATCATGTAAAATACAGAAAAACTGCGTCCTACGGCTTCGATTAATTGTGTGACACCAAATAAATACAATACATACTTTATTTTTGATTCTCTGCTCTCTCACGGTTGTATTTATATTTTTGTAGTCGAATACACTAAAACTTTGTATTACGTTATCTAAAAGGCGCATTTCTTTAAATTCTCACTAACTTCTTGAATATGGATAGAAAAAATTCAATTTATGAATTAAAAAAATCAAAAAGTTTATGAATTAAGAAAATCAATTTTTGTTAGTTTGTGAAATTCATTGCCGTCGTAATAAGGAGGCACGGTGTATTATTTTTACTTGGTGGTGGAAGTCTAATGGTATGAGGAGCTTTCTCTTCGGCGGATTCGCTCACTTTAGCCTTACCAACAACTACCACGAACAGCACGTATTACATCGTTGTCTTAGGAGACCACCTCTTAACTTTTTGTACATTCATCAAGAGGAAAACTGGATTTTCTTGCGAGATATCGCTCCAATCCATAAGAGTTAAAATACCTTGTTTAGCATTACATACCAATTTAAGATTAGTCTTTTTGTTCTTCAGACCTACATCCCATTGAAAATCTTTGCAGATTATTAGTTTGAAAGGTTTACGAGAGTAACAAACAATTCCAGACGCTCAATCAGTTGAAATTGGCAATTGAAAATGCCTGGAACGAATTATCGTCCGAAGTCATTGATTGGAAGTAGGCATACACGATTCTGGCTTTGGTCTACAACAAAGGGGGGGGGGGGGGGGGGCAACGAAGTTTGAACGTCTGATACATAACGATTGTATTGTTATGGCTCGTACTGCATATTTAATTATAAATTATAAAATAACATTTACAATAACACATTTAGTTTTTATTATTTAATTTTTATTTATTTCATGGAAAAACACAAAACATACGCCTTCATCCTTCGATGATCAATCGCCAATCATTCTTAATTTTCTTTAAATATATTCGAATATCAAGTATTCCAAACTTCGATTTTGATGTTCCTTTTACAACATCACGTTACAAGTAATACCAAGGATTTAGAGCATTTTAGTAAGCCGAAAAATATTTTTTTCTATGATTATGTCGTGGTAAGCTACCTCCATACAGACACAACAACTACAGTCTAACACAACAAATACAGTCATTGATGCTGTGTATTATTTTCGGTACCGTGATTCAATTTATATAACTACCGGGCACTACCGATATCCGTAAGGTAACAGCGCATAACTTTTTAATTGAAGAATTTAAATTTTAATAATTTAATTTGTGTTGGATTGTGCTCATTATTTTTAATGTGCAATTAAATACTATTTATTGGTAACCATTTGAAGGCGCGCCATTACAGTTTATTTCTAATGAAATTAACGAATTAATTGAAAAATTCCTGGAAATGAGGTAAAGAAATGAGGTAATTTAATTGTAGTATTGCTGTTTAACCAAAACTTCGATTTTAACCAAACATATCTGTGGTAATTTAACATATTCACTTAAGGAAGGATAAGTGGTTTTGTTGAATTATTTTCTAATCGATAGTATTTCCCGTTCTTTCTTTCCTCACAATTTTTCATCAAAATTCGACTATTTTTGATTGAGATATAAGCAAAAAACAATCCACTTATGTTTGTTATAGGTGTTTGGTATTTATTGAAAACCACTTAATTGATAATTTTTGATATTGTAGCATGAAATAAAACAATATTTTTATTTGTAAAATCAGAAATAAATTTAGAATAAATACTTAAGTATCTTGAAATAAGTTTTTATTTTGAATTTAATTTTGCATTTGAAATTTACTTAAATCAATTTTCTAAATGCTAATTAAAAAAAGGAATTTCCGGTGAACCCAGAGCATGTAACATGTGCTTGAAGGTGTCATTAAATGCAGTTTGAAAACCTTTAAACCATAGGTCCAAAAATAGTTTAGTTATGTCTCAAACTTTTTTCACAAATTAATTAACAATTTAAATTTGGTCCCCTAAAAATAGATAAGTGTTTTTGTTGAATTGCCACAGATAATATCAAAGAATGGAATGATTTCCATATTGCTCAGCTGGTTGAGTACTTTCTCCCAATCTGATAAAATTTTCTTGTTAATCCTCTGCATTAATGTTAATGTTTTGAACATATTGATTTTCAACTGTATTATAATGTATATATATTCTAAATCCATTTATCATTGTATAGTTTTTTATGTATTATTTTATCATACTATTATCGTGTATTTGAACCAAAATTATGTGTAGTACATTTGCATACACGAAATAGTGAAATAATGCCAATAAATCATACAAACATGCTTATCAATAAATTGCAATAAAAATGAAAATCGAACTGGTAAACTATTCAATTCATCGTTTATAGAACTGGGAAATAGAAAATACCTAAACAAAAGTAGGAAAATAAATAATTCGTCTATAAATTATTCAATTTGTTTGTGTAGTTTCTACTAGTTAGTTAATGTACACGATATACGATTGTATATACAGGGTGTTTTAGTAGCTAAAGTGAATAGGCCATATAGCTGGCTTAATTTCATGTAAAAAATTTCATTAAGGATAGGTCCGGAAATACAGAAAGTAACGGTTACTAATTTTTTTAATAAATCGCGGCAAAATGTTTTTATTTTATAATTCGGAAAATGTGAGAAAATTGATTTAATTAAAATTTTTCAAAATTTTTGTTTCTTTTTTAATTCAAACATTTCAATTCTATTAAAAATATCGCAATGAGTGTGCGCACAAGAGCCAAAACAAAATTAGAGTAAAAAGGTAGCTTTAAAATAAGATATTAAAACAAGACTAAGTTCCACTGTTAATTTTTTGAAATACTGCTGAAGGTATGGGCAGAAATATCAGAACATTTTGACAGCTTATTTATGATATAAACTTGAACTAAAGTGTTAGAACACCCTGTGTAGATAGATAACTAACCAACTTTGAAGCTATGAAAATTGTTTTAAATAATAACACTGTAATTTTTAATTGCTTCTTAATTGTGAGAAAGTTATTTATACTTTCGTGTAAACTGTATGTATGTTTAATAGAGAAGGTGGCAAATTCGTTTCAACTTACATGAAACGAAGCTTGTTTTCATTTTCTAAAAACACAAATTCTTCCGAGTGACCAAATTTTTCTGATGTTCTTAACCCATCGCTACTTAGTGAGTATTTCTTAGTAACACGTTTTGCGAATTACATTTTATGATTTTAATTTCGCAATAAAACGAATAAAAGAATAAAATGTGGGTAAGATATGAGGGAGAACTGGTAACGTTGAATCATTCGCTATTTTTTTTCATATTTACTAGTTGATCTATTTAAAGTTTTGGAAGGCTCTGTCTTCCCCGGTTGTCTTAAAATTGCGGTTAAAAGTGTGGTGCCAGTCTTTAATTCTGGAAATCCCAAACTATTTATTCAAAACTATTAATAATTATCGTCCAATTTCAGTTTTGTCGGTATTTGGCAAAATTTTAGAAAAAAAATATTGTTAACCCGAAGATTGATTTTCTAAATAAATCTATTTTTTTCTATTCTCGTCAGTATATGGATTTCGAGAAGGTTCTGGTACAGATTTAGCCCCAACAGACATTACTGATTTGATCTATCGCAATTTTGGCAGGCAAAATATTGCTTATTTCTTGATCTTCGTAAACTTTTTATTGTATAGGTCACAGTTTACTTTTCCAGAAATTACAAATTTATAGCTTCCATAGTGTAACGCCGACGAGATGTTTTTTTTTCAATTAGAAACAGTGTGGTCCGCAAAGCAATTATCCCCTGAATATCTAATGTCCGAGATTCATACGGTATTAAAGGATGTTGCCCTGCAATGGTTTTGGACCTACCGGAAATTAAATCCTAATGCATCCTGGTCCGAATTTAAGCGTAACTTTATAGAACGATTTAAAGATCGACGAAGCAACTACGAAATTAGGCGTAGTATAGAATCCCGTAAACAGAAAAATGATGAAAACTTTATCGATTTTTATCAGACTGTTTGGAACCTTACCCTTCAATGTCACACTCCATACAAGGACGAAGAATTAATCCAAATCTTGATCTCAAACACGACCCCCGCACTCCAATATCACCTAACAGATCGAAGATTCGACAGTATAAATGATCTAATCCGAAGTTGCGTAGCGTGGGAAGAGACTTTCAAACGGTTTCGGGTATCGCCTGTCAATCAGTTACCTTTTAAACGATCTATAAACGAACTGAATTATGAAACCCGTGATGAAAATCCAAGTCTTAGTCTTAATCAGGCTATAGAATCCGACCACTATATTTCCGCCCTCCGAAAGCAAATGGGCAACACGTCGAATGCAGCGCCCCATCTAAATAGTTCTGCTGGATCGGATAAATACATTATATGTTACAATTGTTCGGACATCGGACATGCGTTTATGGACTGTCCTGTCCCACCGACCGGCATCTTCTGCTATCGATGTGGGTTGAAAGACACGATATCGACCAGATGTTCGCGATGTGCGGGAAACGCTACGAGAGGCCTCTGGAAATCTGGGAGTCAGGAGCCTCCAAAAACGCTGCTACCCAGGTCTTCCCGAGAGCACCAAACAAATCCATGAATCCAGCTCACCAACCAAACCTTCCTCCCACTATATCTTTAATTAATACTAAAAACAGTCCTATCGAACAAATAATTGTTACTTCCAATCGTCCACCTATCGAGTCACCCAACCCTTACCGAAAGTTATGTCGCGTTTACACGGAAAGCCGCAAATTGAGATCGCAAAATTACTGGGAGAACCGGAAAGCGCGCCGGACTAACATCGTTTCGTCAGTCTTTACTTCAGAGATGGATGATGTTAGACCATATGCCAATGTTAAAATAAACAATATACACTATAAGGGACTCCTAGACAGCGGGGCGACTATTAGTGCCCTAGGGCGTGGATCAGAGAGATTCTTGTCGCATTTGGAGACTAAGTTTCACCATTTCCCCTCTCATGTCAACACAGCTAGTGGGCAACCTCAGCGAGTGTTCGGTTTTATTAATGCCATAGTCAGTTTCAATAACAAGTCTCACAGCATGCGGCTATATATCGTACCCTCATTAGAACAGTCGCTTTACCTGGGGATTGACTTCTGGAATCGGTTCGGAATCACCCCACGAGTATCTGCACTTAATTTTGGTAATGAGAATTTGGACCCGACGGACTCGTCAAAGTTCCATCTACTCTCAGAAGAGGAACAAAAGACCTTAAACACTATTCTAGATCTCTTCCCTTCAAGTGCAAAACTGGGACTTGGCAAAACGTCACTAATCTCACATGCTATTAATGTGGGGGATGCAAAGCCGGTAAAGCAAAGATTCTACCCAGTATCACCTATCAAGCAAAAATTGATGTATGAGGAATTAGACAGGATGCTGGGCTTAGGGGTAATCGAAGAAAGTGAGAGCTCCTGGTGCTCTCCGGTTACCTTGGTGCATAAGGCAAATGGCAAAGCACGGCTCTGTCTGGATGCCCGTGAAGTGAACAGGGTGACCGTCAAAGACGCGTACCCGTTGCCGATCATCTCTGGACTTTTGGGTCGTTTGGACCAAACACGATTCATATCAACAATTGATCTAAAAGACGCCTTTTGGCAAATACCACTCGATCCAAAGTCTAGAGACAAAACGGCGTTTACGGTGCCGGGACGGCCCCTGTATCACTTCACGGTCATGCCATTCGGGCTGTGCAATGCCCCACCAACGTTATGCCGCCTTATGCACCGAGTGATTCCCTACCAAATGCACGAGAAGGTTTTTGTATATTTAGATGACCTCATGATTACCTCAGCGACGCTCACCGAACATTTTTCATTGTTGGAAGAAGTAGCTCGACGATTGGCTAAGGCCGGTCTCACAATAAACGTGACAAAAAGTCAATTTATACTGAAGGAGGTAAATTATCTGGGATATATCGTAGGAAAGGGGTGCATCCGCACCAACCCAGAAAAATGTAGGGCCATTTTGGAGTTTCCCCCTCCAAAAACCGCAAAACAAGTCCGACGTTTTCTGGGAATGTGCGGGTGGTATCGCCGTTTTATAAAGAATTTTGCCACTTTAGCAGCTCCTTTAACGGATCTCACGGGGAAGTCGGTGAAAAATAAATGGTCTCCTATCGCCGAGACAGCCTTCAACTCATTAAAAGACGCTTTGACTTCAGCTCCAGTCTTGGCAAATCCCGATTACAATCGACCCTTTTATATTCAGTGTGACGCTAGTACCGTCGGCGTAGGTGGTGTATTATTTCAGGCGGATGAGAATGGCGATGAACATCCTATAGAGTACATTTCACACAAACTCAACACCGCTCAAAGAAATTACTCAATTACCGAGCTTGAATGCTACGCCGCGGTACTAAGCGTCCAAAAGTTCCGACCGTACATAGAAGGGTACGAATTCACCATATATACTGATCACGCCAGCTTGAAGTGGCTAATGTCTCAGAAGGACCTGTCCGGACGGCTCGCCAGATGGAGCTTAAAACTACAGGCGTACAATTTCCAAATTGGTTATAGGAAAGGATCAATTAATGTAGTGCCAGACGCCCTTTCTCGGGCATTTTGCGACGAACTCAAGCAACTCAAATTGAACAACCCTTGCTATAATAATCCGAAATCAGTTTTATCGGAATTAACGTCTATGCCGTCTCCAGTATCTGTTTCATCCATAACTCACGACTCTGCGGTTCTACATGTAGATCTAAATTCTCCGGCCTTTCAAGCCCCGGAGTATTTAGACCAAATTCAGCGCGTTACACAGTTAGAGAAGCACCATCACAACTTCCTAATTCGGGATGGAAAGCTTTTTATTTCCCCATCGTATGGTTTTCGCTATACCGATTGTGACCTCACTGAGTGGAAACTGGTAGTCCCGGCGGCTTTGCAAGAAACCCTAATCGAACAGTCCCACGTACCTCCCACCTCTGCCCATATGGGAATTCGCAAAACTATTGAACGCTTGCAAAGGCAATTTTACTGGCCGAAAATGTCTTTTCAGATCAAACAGTTCATTTCAAAATGTTCGAAATGCAAAATGAACAAGCCGGTGAATTTCTGTACCCGACCAGAAATGGGAGCGCAAGTAGAATCCTCGCGACCGTTCCAAAAGATTTATGTGGACTTTTTAGGGCCCTATCCTCGCTCGAAACGAGGAAACTCTTATATCGTAATTGTTCTTGACCATTACTCCAAGTTTGTTTTGGTGAAACCGCTGCGAGAAAATTCCGCTTCGTTACTCTGTAGTTTTCTAGAGAACGAGGTTTTTTTGTTATTTTCGGTCCCTGAAGTTGTCACCTCGGACAACGGTAAACAATTTCTTTCTAATTTGTTCCAAGACTTACTCAGAAAGTACAAGATAGAACATATTCGTACTCCGGTTTACTCACCCCAGAGCAATGCATCAGAACGGGTGAACAGGACGTTGCTAGCTGCCATCCGGTCCTACATTGATGATCGTGAACATACCGAATGGGATGTACACTTACAGGAAGTCGCTGCAGCACTACGAAATGTTATACATGATACAACTCTGTACTCACCACACTATCTCGTATTCGGGCAGCACATGTCATTGCATGGCTCTGACTACAGTTTACGCAGGCTTCTGTTTAAAGACGACGCTAATGAAATCCAAGTTATGGATAAACCGGATCAATTGAATTTAATTAGGGAAAACGTGCAACATTATCTAAAAGTGGCCCACGAAAAGGCAGCTCGACGTTACAATCTCCGAAGTCGAACCCGAACTTTTATACCGGGTCAACCCGTGTTCGTACGTTCATTCGCGCAAAGCCAAGCGGCCAACAAGTTTTCAGCTAAACTATCAGCCAAGTTTTTACCCGCGATAATTGAATCAAAACACGGTAATGTGTCATACACTGTCAAAAGTTTGAATGGGAAGTTACTGGGTATTTTCCATGCAAAGGATATTCGCGCGTAATATCATTATTTTCAGTTTAAGTATTATATTTGTATAATTGCCCGGCTTGATAAGACTCTCTCTCAGGTGCGGGTCGTCCCCACGTTTGTAACGCCGTCCTCTACGGCGCGGCGTCACCGCGCATACTAATGGTAAAAATAATAATACGTCAGTATAATTTGGGTGAGTGAGGTTTTGTGCAACCCTACCGATTACACAAAAAAAAAAAATTTGTTTTTGTTGGGTACTTGAAATACCGATATATAGAGGAGCGAGATCAAAGAAAGGGGAGAATAAAATCGGACGCGGAGGTGAAAACAAAAAATCTTTTTTTTGTGTGTGGAGTATTTGAGAAAAAAAGATTTTTAAAAATTATTTACAAAATAAAGTACGCGATCGTAAAAGTGATAGAAAAACAAAGTAATAAAAAAAAACAAGAAAAAACCCGGGAACAACATCGATTGTTCTGATAAAAACTATATAATTGTAAAATTAGTTAGTGCATTAAGAAAAAAATAAAAAAAAGGTCTCTGGGACCGATTGAAATAAATGTATGTTTTTTTTGGTGAAATAAATTAAAGGGCATACAGTGTATACGCCTGTAACAAAACAAAAAAACGTTTTATTTGGGTTTATTTAAAACGTAAATTCGGGGTGTGGTAGCCACAAGGTGGTAGTGTTTTCTGTGTTACGAAAATAAACTGTAAAATCAAAACCAAGAATATACACAGTAATCGGATAAAGCTGAGCAGACACGGACGGGACCGCAAGCAGCCCCACTGGTAACGCTGCTTAAAATAAAGAAAAGCTACGGGCATTTTACACCAGGAAGGTTGGTACGGGACTCCGTACCAATCAACAGGTACGTGTCAGGCACTTGAATTGGGTTTTTTTTCTTGTACCCCTAGAACATTGGAAACAGTAATAACCAACAATATTTTTTTTGTTTCCCTTCGTCAATTCGCGAGGTTTGAACGATCCGCGGCCAGACTGGATAAAGCAGCAGTTATATGTGTATGGGGATTGTCGGGACGATAGCTCAACTCGCCAGTGAAAGTCACCGTGGAGGAACGAGGTCATCCAAGATGCCGCTATAACGAAGAATGTCTACATCACGCTAGAGGAAATTAAGGTCGATTTTGTTTTTTTCTCTAATAATTAGCATTATAATATTATTATTATTCGTTACTAGTTTTCCTAAGTTTTTTTTGGTTAGTGTAAATCTCTTATGTAACGATATTGTTTCATGGGTTTATTCTATTTAACTGCGCTATCGCGACGGTTAGTTCAGTTTTCGAATACGTTAAACATTTTTGATTCCAATTTTTTTTATTTTTTATTTCGTGTGAGTTTACATACTATTATTTTCCCCCTAAGGTACTTGGATTGTTATTCGCCTCTACCGAGGTTCGATTTTGATATTTTTCTTTTTTTTTGCTTTGGCTTACGTTAATATGAGCGATTAAAATATTTTTTTGGTATACGTAGATGGTGACATTGGAGTAGCGTTAAAATAAATGGTTCGTTGCATATTATAAGTTTTTCTCTTCATTTTTTTTGCGGTGTATACAAGGAGTATGCAAGCCTCGACAACCCCCACTCCCATCCCTGAGCCTAGCCGGCTACCAATCACCGCGTCAAGGCCTCTGCGTACTCATTCTGATAGCTGGATTTGAAACTTAAGTTTCAAATTTCGCTACAATAGTCTATCATACAAACCTAAGCTTCCATAGTCTATCACACATCATTTAGGTGTGAACTGTCTTGTTCCTCAGGGAAGTGTCCTTGGTCTTTTATTATTTTTAATCTACATAAATGATATGGCCAATTTACCGCTCACGGGTCATATTAGAATGTTTGCTTACGATACGGCCCTCTCTTATGAATCTAGAGACTATCAAGTAGTAATGTCACATATGAGGGATGATATTATTTTACTTTTGGATTTTCTGCATTTAAGCAAAATATCAGCAAATTTTATCAAAATGAAATATATGAAAAACATTTTACGGTTCAGTAATATGTAAACAAACAAAATGATCGTGTTTGGTTAGGGTGCAAATCAAAAGACAATTTATACCAGGGAATTGCTCTGCAAAACCAAGCGGCTGCATCAGTGATGGACCACTCATTTTTATTGCACGGGGCGTAAAGGTAAATCAACAAATCTAACGTGAAACGATTTTAAACGATGCTTTGTTACCTTGGGCACGTAAACAATTCGGTAGAAACCATTGGACGTTTAAACAAGACTCGACACCAACCCGTAAACCCCGTGAAACCCAACGTTTTTTACAAGAAAAAGTTCCCAGCTTCATTTCTTCACAACAATGACCACTATATTCCCCGAACTTAAACCCAATGGATTTTTACATATGGTCTATTTTTATTGGGCCATATATTTATATTAATTTACCTGAAAATATTACGAGTGCAGCACATATTTTTGTGTTTAAAATTTTTTGAGACCTGATTTTGTCTATGTAAATTAAAAATTATTTGACATATTCTTTGTATTGATAAAGAGAACAGAAAACATTCTTCCAAATAAATGGAATTTAAACATTCTGGAAGGCTTAAGAGAGATGTTCATGCAGACGGACAATCTTACTCATCAAATACTGGCTAATGGGTTTTTTTGATTGATTTGTTTGGCTACTTATTAATGAATTGACCACGTTAAATCTAAATTCCAGTCGATTTTGTATTCGATCTAGCTACTGGAACATTCAAAGTCCAGAAAGTGTGTAGTTTTTTTCAACGGCCATTTTTTTGGCTTTATGAATACACGACATATCCTACGAGTTGATTTAGAAGATCGACTCCAACCATAGATTCATTGTATAATTTAATCACCTGAGATTGCGGAACTTCCCTGTATTTCTTTTATTTTTTTCCCACCAGAACCCAGTTCCGGGTGTTCCGATTCCAGTAAAATTAGATGTAATGTGCACCGGGCTGTTGTCTAGCCACTTTACAATAGAAATATTAACCTCTTGCTTGTTTTTTAAATTTTTTATCATCCAGCGCATTGATGCCCATTTCTTTTAAAACCTCGAACAAATGGAAACTACTGAAATAGTTGTCAAAGTATAATTTGTGACCTTTAGAATCTATTCTTGCTGAAAGACACTACTTATGGACCGAAACCAAATTTTCTCAAATTATAGTCAGATAATTCTGTAATATACCCTGGACTAAAATCAAATCTTAAATCGTTTGGTACGTATTGTTTGGTCGACGACCTTCCCTTAAATGGAATCATTTGTTCGTCCACACACAGATGTTCTTCCACCTTTATTTGCAGACATCTCGACCGTATCGTGTTTATTGAAGGCCTAAGTTTGTAATAGATGCCAAATACGATATGGGTAATTTTTTTCCAAAGACCTGAACACTATCATCTTCTAATTGAATTGACGCTTTGTACGGAGTTTGAACTTAATCCGACTTTTTTTGCCACTTTATAACTTTTTTGTCGGTAAGGGTTATATTTGGGTCGGCCTTCATAAAATCATTATTACATTACGATTATTACATGTCTGTGAAGTTAGCCCGAAAAATATCCCAAAGAAATGCTATGGCATCACTACAAAACGAATATCGCAACATTTTTCAATGTCATCCCATTTTACTATCATGATATTTTTACTATCATGACATTTTTTATTTTTTTCTGAGATCCCGAAAGAAAAAAAATCTAAAAAAAATCAATAAACATAAGTCGCAACAAGTGTTCGTACCATCCCAAAAACAAAAAATTATTGGATGCAATATTGCCGTACGTCTTCGATTTGGCAGATGATGCGTAAAGTAAGACGGAAAAATAAACCGCGAAAGAGCAGGGAGTGCTTCGGCCCCAAAACAGATGGCATGGATTAAAAAAAAAAATATTGAAGCGCAGAAATTGATATTACGAAAAAATAATTAATTAGCAAATAATTTACTGACACGGTTAATCCAAAAATGTAAAATCGGGCATTCTTGCTAATAGTAAATAAAACAATTATTGTATAAATAAAATATTAGTAAAAATAGTCAAACGGTTTAAAATGCTAAAGCTTAATTTTTAATACAGTCATATAAAATTGTAGTAGATATCAATCGAGTCTATAAGTCAAATTTTAGATATAGCCGTGTGAAGTCATAGTAGATATAAATTAACAAAGCAAAGTTTGTATGGAATTTGTTGCTCTGTTAATTAACGTCTACTACGACTTCACATAGCTATATCTAAAGTTTGACTTGCAATATCTTTTTGCCATTTTCCAACATAGGTTTAGTTTCTCTTAAAACAAGTAATTATTATTTAAAATAGTTTTCTTTTCTTTTAGAGAATTGTTGTGTTTCTAATATTAAATATTTTATATTATTACACTATTTGCCGTAGGCACTTGTCGAAACACACTTACACTTAATAAACACTTGTATTTCAATTTCGCAAAAAATTTAATTTTTTAATATTTTAATTAAATTTATTTTTCAAAAAGTTTAAAAAATCACTCGATTGATTTCGACTTGTTAGGTCATCTTCAGGACTATTTACTGATTTGTAAAAGTAAAAATTTAGCAATATATATTAGAAAAAAGGTAAAAAAGAAATAAAAGGATACACAAAAAATAGGCAATAAAAATTAATCTATTCATCGTCCCAACCACTTGTTGTTTATATGGGAACATTAATAATAAAAAAGGGGGAGGAGGATAATCATCGGCTGAGTAAGTTAGTTTTAAATCAAGTAGTTTTAATTAAAATATTCAAAAATCTAATTTTTTGCGAAATAGAAAAACAACTGTGTAAAAAATTGTGTTTATTAAATATTTGAATTGATTTTTTTTGTATGTCTTATTAAATTTGATAATATCGATGTTTTATTTATATTTTTATATATAATATAAAAAATTGTGGTGAAATATTATATCGTATACATATAATTTTAAATGAAAATTTCGTAGATACTACTTATTTAGTTTTAAAAAACTATATAATAGTTACATTATATATTATATAATAAGACTATACATTATACTAGCTAATGTCGTGGTATATTTGTTTTGTAAGCAGAAATCATAATTTTATATCCTTGACTATCAGAATAATAATAAAATTATCTGTAAATTGTAGTGTTGCCATATTTAAGTATTATGATTTTTCTCCATCCAGTGCTGCAGAAGCCACAACTATTATTTGATGATCAACGCTAGTCGCTGCAGGCGGAACGAAATTGATCAAATTATTCTCGTTGCAATTTAACACATCTGGTAGTTAAACATTCTCTTGTTGCTGGATACCATTCTGTTCTTCACGTTGTCCTAGCTCTATACGACTAAGGTTGTTTCGGATTGACTTTGAATTAAATAGTTATATATTAACTGTACGCTCATCTAATTGATCTTCGTCAGAACACTCCATCAATATTGCATAAATTTCTTCCTCACTTAATTTTTCCCCTCGCGGCATGGTTTAATCTACTATGAAAATTACTTTGATCTACAATTCAAATAAAAATCATCAAATCATTGATGAAACGGAATGTTCATCGCAGCGGACAAAACGATTTATGTCCGCTGAGAGGGACATTATACTTGTATCGATTTGTCCCTGTAGAAGAACGTCAACATTTTGCACAAAAAATATTAAATTTAAATGATAAAATCGCTTGATTAATCGTAGTTTGCATTGTAAGAACGCCACTAATCAAGAAAATTAATCGTTGATTTATTTGTTAGCGTCTGTTTTATCTTCTCTTTATGAGGACTAATCGGAGAATAAAACTCCTACATACTTTAATTTTTTAGGGTGTTACAAAATTCTTATTTATTTTACATTTAATTGGTACTTGAGAAAGAGCCTATATTTTATAATTTTATAAATTTTATATAATTTTATAATAAAAAAACTAAAATACAAATTAATTTATTTTCTTTTTTTATTCTTATAACAACCAAAATCCCACATCTAAATTTGCAACATAAACTGCTTTTAATTTATTTTTCTTATTTAACTTAAAAAATTTATGTGTATGTATAATATTCATTTATGCAAATAAAAATGTGAATGTACTACAAAATCCCGGTTTCAAAATCCCTGTTATCAAAATCCCAGTTTTCAAAATCTCGGTTTCGAAATCCCGGTTTTCAAATTCCCAGTTTTCTTTTCTTCTAACTAGTTCTAAAGTCTTGATTTTGGAAAAAAATATTTTTTATTAATTCGAGCCGGCCGGACTAATAATATTTTAACATAAAAATAAGATATCTTGCTCAAAAGTTTACTAGAAAAAACCAAGGCTGCAACATTTTGAAATGCAATAATTGTAGACGCTGAGTGAGGTCACTGCGCCCCCTCCTGCTTAGCCCTTCGAGGGGCTTTAGATTTGAATTACCGGGGACGTAGGAGCCGGGATCAGCAAACATGTTGCACTGCGTGCTGCACGTAGGAGCAGATTATATATAATCTACTAGCTGACCCGGCGAACTTTGTCTCGCCCCAAATTATTTCGTCCGAGCAAACACTTTTGACCTTTACGAAAATTGTTTTTGATGATAGAAAAATCAAACAATTCAACTCAATTCTCAATAGACGTTTGAGTTAGACGGTTGAGTGGCCATTTCATTCACTTTTTCATCGAATTCAACACTAAAGGTAGGTTTATGGTTGCGTTCGTTCATTCGGTCATTTGTTCGACCAATCATCTTTTGTACAAAAATTCAGAATCGTCAATTTTGAGCAATATGATTGGTGGAAAGAATTGTCAGAATAAACGAACGAACGCAACCATAAAGGCGGCATAATGTATTGAAAAGTGAATAAAAGGTCGATTCAAACTTAGGCATCTATTGAAAATTTAGTTGTTGTTTGCAAATTGACTTTGTGATTTGTTAATCGTCATAGCGAACGCCAAAAGAACGGAGAACTGAATGCACATGTGTTTATATATAGAAGATAAGATTGCCAAAATTCTACACAACTTATATTTATAGTAGTCCGCAACCAACGCCATCTATTGAAAATAATCCGAAGTGGCTATTTAAATGAATGATCATTGTCAAAATACAATTTTCATCGGTGTTAAGTGTATTTCCATACAAAATTCCTTTACAAAATGCAATTCTCGATTTTCCGATTTTTTTTTGATTTTTCGATTTGGTTTTCCATTTGGTTTCGATATTTTTCGTGTTTACGGATTTTCCTTTGAGTTTTTCCGAATTTTCTTTTTTTCTAAGCCCCACTTTATTGAGATGGACAATGCACAAAAAGAATCATTCAAATTGATCCGGTCGTTCTCGAGTTTTTGCGAGACTAACGCACGGCAATTGATTTTTATTTAGATAAATAGATAGAGAAAATAAATAGGTATCCGAGATAAAATAAATAGATTGGATAAAAAACAAAGTAGCAGTTTGGATGTAGCCTTCAGTGGGAATCGAATTCAGTACCTTCCAATCCATGCGCCGAAGCTTTAACCACTACACCACCTGTCTCATAAAAAATATACACACAAAATTCATATGAAAATGGTTTTTTATTCGATTTTTCGGGTTTTCCGACTTTTCCGGTGGACTTTTTAAAAATTTTCTTCGTAAGAACCATCTCCTGGTAATTGCGAACACAACAGAAAAAATTGAGCCAAATCGGTTCAGCCGTTCTCAACTGCACATACATTTTTTGCACCATTTTTATAGATATAGATTAATGACACCTACTAAAAAGAAAAATAATTGCACTATTTTGTTATGCAAGATTTTGTAGTTGCATCATTTTAGAAATCCATTTCCATTGCACTTATCGAACTTTATTGCAAACTCTTTTTGGAATTTTGTCAAAAAATCATTTAAGAGTCTCATTTTCCTACTTGTCAAATTTTGAAAATTCAAACCGGGATTTCCTAAAAATCGAGATTTTTTTTATATAAAACTGGGATTTTGAAAACCGAGATTTTAAAAACCAGGATTTTAAAAGCCTGGATTTTGAAAACCAGGATTTTGAAAACCGAGATTTTGACAAACGGGATTTCGTTAAACACCCTAAAAATGATGTATAAACATAACATAAATTTCAAAGAAAAAGTATTGCCAGTAATTTATGCTCTATACTGGCAACTCCCGGGGAATAGAAATTTTAATATTTGTAGCAGTTTTATTCCCTTTTCCCTAAAATGTATTCTGGATTTTGGGAAAAATGTTTTTTGGAAAAAAATTATCCCCGATTATAGCAATTTTGACGTTTATTATTCCATACCTATTTTACGAAAGCATTAACTGGAAATAGAATTTATCGGAAATTTATTATTGTATTAATTTATAGCTATACATATATATCATGGCTGAAGTTTTATACTGAAAATTGGCAACATAAATTGGAAATATCAATATCCAATTTTTCACTTTAGCAAACAAAATTTAGTTTTTAAGAAAATTCTATTAAAATATCAACACAAATTAATTAGACGCAGTTAATTGCTTTTAGATATTTGTTTCCAGAATGAAAATAATTAAATAATTTATTATTTGAATTAATTTACATTTCTTAATTGACAGAATTTACTTTTGTAAAACGGGGAATGACGATAGAAGTTCATTAGAAGGACACTAAATCCACTAGTTTCTCACTAGTCCATATCTATATATGTATATTAAAATGGTGTAAAAAATCAGTTGAGAACGGCTTAACCGATTTGGCTCAATCTTTTTTTATTGTGTTCGCAATTGCCAGGAGATGGTTCGAAAGAAAATTTTCAAAAAATACACCGGAAAAGTCTAAAAACCCGAAAAATCGAATAAAAATCCATTTTCATATGAATTTTGTGTGTACATTTTTTATGAGACAGTTGGTGCAGTGGTGCGAGTGGTATGAGACAGTCGGTGCTTGGGTTGGGAGGTACTGGATTCGAATCCCACCGAAGGCTACATCCAAACTGCTGCTTTGGTTTTTATCCAATCTATTTATTTTCTCGAGAACGACACGACCAATTTGAATGATTCTTTTTGTGCATTATCCGTCTCAATACAGTGGCGGCTTAGGAAAAAAAAATTCGGAAAAACTCAAAGGAAAATCCGTGAACTCGAAAAAAATCGGAACCCCAAAAAAACCCAAAAATCAAAAAAAAAAATCGGAAAATCGAAAATTGCGTTGTGTGGAGGAATTTTGTATGGAAATAGACTTAACTACCACCGATGAAAATTGTATTTCGACAATGATCATTCATTTAAATAGCCACTTCGGATTATTGTCAATAGATGGCGTTGGTTGCGTGCGGACTACTATTAATATAAGTTGTGTAGAATTTTGGCAATCTTATCTTCTATATATATAAAAACAAGTGCATTCAGTTCCCCGTTCTTTTGGCGTTCGCTATGACGATTAACAAATCACAAAGTCAATTTGCAAAAAACAACTAAATTTTCGATAGATGCCTAAGTTTGAATCGACCTTTTATTCACTTTTCAATATATTATGCCGCCTTTATGGTTGCGTTCGTTCATTCATTCTGACAATTTTTTCCACCAATCATATTGCTCAAAAATGACGATTCTGGTTTTTTGTTTCAAGATTTTTTAATTTTAATTCAAATGGAACAATTTTACGGAGTATATTAATCGCACGATTATAACGGCGATCCACCGTTTCCCAGTCAATCTCCGTTGCACTTACCGTTTCGTGTTTTTTAGCGAATTCTTTGTATACTGTTTCAACTTGTATAAGAGGTAGTTTACATTCGGCTTGGTAAATCTTTAACATTTTTTTTTTATAATTTCTGGATAGCTGAAATTAGAAGACAATTTAGTGAATACCTAAAATGAATGCAAATGCATCTCTCTTACTCATCTAATTTAATTTGAAAATGATTACGTCGCTCTTGAAACAGCTGAGAGTCATTAAGACAGTTAAAGGCATATTTTGTTACTATTTTATCCCAGATGTCGTCGTTATCCCATAAAACGATTAATTTACCATATTCGATAGCAATATCCACGCTAAAGTAGTCAAGAAGATCCCGTCTAAATAATTTTTGCAAACTTTCATATTCTTTGGGGCTTGTTGATACTTTTAATTCGATTATTATCCATTTTAGCCATATTCGCTTTCATTTGATTCGTCAGACATTATTATAAATGAATTATTTAATAAAATATAGTAAAATCTATAATAAAAACAAGAAACAAGCACGGCTTTCAAGTTTGCGTTTACTATAATTGACAGCTGGTGAAATGCAAAAGTTGTAAGGTTATTTGTTGTAAGGTTGTTTTCGGTGCACAATAATCTTAAAATAACACTTTGAATAAAACACAATTTTTATTTTATTAAACACAACTTGCTTGTTATTTTTGATCCAAAATCAAAAAAAAAAAACAAAAAATGTAAACAAATCCATTTTGGATCAAAAATGGATCAAAATTTGTGTGCCACCGAAAAGAATGTAACAGAGGCAGCATACTAAATTTTTACACAACTTTTTTTTATTGTAACCCCAAAATTCAAACTCGTTTTACGACGTAAATAGTAAACTTAAAATTTCCGACTCTTCGAGTTTACGTTTGGTGTTTCCTTAACTTTATCTAATATTTTTGATTTTATGTTTTTCGTTTAAAGTGTAACTGTAGTATTGTATTTGGTCAACCGTATCGTAACCCCAAGTTTTACTATGAAAAAATGTTTTGCTGCAGCTATACTTCTGTTTATATATTTTTTTCTGTGCCCTGAGTCCCTAAAGGTGTCGCTGTAAAGATCAAATAATTTTCTACGATTTACTAAAATTTTTTTTAATTTTAAAGAAGAATTTTTCTATTTTAAACTATTTTTCTACTTTTATATCTCCGATCCTAGAGATGTTCACGGAAACTCAGCTATATGACCGAATAGCTAAATCAAAACCGTACGTGAGTGGTGAATAAGATTTCATTATGATATTTTTTAACTAGTCTAGCGTATTTTTAAACAGTTATGGTTTTTGATTTCAATCTATTTTCAAATTTTTATATTACCGCTCCTAGAGATGTTCACAGTTAAATGTATTTTAGGATAGCGTACACAAAGTTCTAACACTGAAATGAACTGTGCCATACAGGCTACTTAGAAACTCCATGGATTTTAATACATTTTCAAATTTTATTTCATCGATCCTAGAGATGTTCACAGGGTCTGACCTACATGGTCAGATAGATCAGTCAAAACCTTATAAGTGTGGTGATTGGGATCTAATTATGATGATATTTAACTTGTCTAGAGTCATTTTTACGTTTATGGTTATATCGACTATCCCATAAATGTTCACGGGATCTCTTTCATATATTCGAATAGATCATATCAATATTTTGAAAACAAGAATGATGATTTTCACCATTTATTATCAAATTAAAACTTCAACCTTATAGATTTATCTGGCCATGTATGTGAGACCTCGTGAACATCTCTAGGATCGGTGAAATAAGATTGAAAAACTTATTCAAATTTATGAAACTTGTAAGTCGTGTATGGCAGTGGTTCTTAACCTTTTTTACTCGCGGCCTACCAAATAATTCATAATTTTCTTCAGTAATAATCTTTTCTTTAGTCACTTTTTACCTCTGTCTATATTACTTTACTCTATGCTCAGGGATTTCTCTAATTTATATGTTGTTAAAATTTCACCAAAAACAAATCCAACACTAATCGTATGCTTTTTAGAAAATGGACAGGTGTTGCACATATTGTGGGCAAATGTTTTCGAATGTATTCTCGTCGTTTTTTCTCGCAATATCATCTGGGACTCAATTTTGGTCGAAAAACGGGAATAAAATTTATGAGTATGACCTTTGTTTCACATACGTACTAGACGTAAATATTGAATTGTTCCGCTGTTTGTATCTAACAATAATATGTTTTAGGTCTAGTAGGTAAGTAAAACAACTGTAATTCTCATAATTATTATTCCCATTTTTTAACCAAAATTCGGCCCCTGGAAAAAATAAAAAGCTACCAATATAACATATCAAACTCCTGTGTACTATATATTTTTTGTAAATGTTTGGCATAAAAATCTGTATAGAAAAAGCACAATACAATAACATAATTAGCCTAATTTGCTTATGTGAATATCATAATAAATACTACTAAACAACAGTTACTGAAAATGTAAATAAAATTATATATTTATGTCACGAAATTTAATAAAAATTTAACCTGATAAAAAAGATAACAAAAGAAAAATGATTTACCATACACATAAATTATATCCGCCCATATATGTGGACCAACTATTCCATGAATTTCCTGTTTTCTCTCATTCTCCACTTGCTTAGATATCAACTGACCTGAAAAATTTTTCTATTAAAAATTTTAAAATATTCAAACAACGAAAATATTGTGTTGTTATTTTATACGACCGATTTTTTGTTGTGTTGTGTTTTTAAAATGTTTTTTTTTGCTTCAGAAACAGCAACAATAAAAAGCTTTTCAAAATTTATAAATTTTTTGTTTCAGTTTTAAAATTTTCAATTTCCTTTATAAGACTTTATGCATACGTATATAAAATAACAAAGCTTTTCCTATTATCTTCTTCTTCTTCTTCTTCTTGATTTCCATGTGCACTTTGTTGTTGTTATATTACAATATATTTTATTTGTAAAGCTCCTTTTAATATTATGTTTTTGCATATTAAATTTTAGAAAAGCTCAGTTTATTAAAACTAAAAAATTGTATGCAGTGTGCTTAAGAACACATTTTTTGCTTACACGATGTTTGTACACATTCTACACTGGACGTTTATGCAAAATAGTGCTAACCACATAGCAAAACATATTATACCTAATGTAAAACCAACACATTCAACGTTGAATAATATAAATAAATAGTATACACATTGTTTTAATTTTAGTTCATATGCATATTTGATTTACGTTTAAGATCGTGGGAAATTTTCACATGTGACCATCGTTATTTTATTATAATATTGTTTTATGTTATTCAAATATAAAAATTTGTTATACCTAGATTTATACAAATTCCTATATGGTAATGTGTACAACAATTTTTCATCATGTAGGTACACATAATTAATATGACAAATAACATTTTGCTTCTAGCATAATACAGGTTAATTATTATGATTAAGTTTTTGTTTGTTTTTGAATCTGTATGATTTATTGTTTACCAAAGAATGAACCATTTTATGTAGTTTATAATGTTTATAGTTTTACATTATTCATAACAGCACTTGCCAAGATTTCGATATTCATTTACAAAGACGTTTGTAATGCGTGAAATACGAAACTTTTTAATTTCCGCGGCGAGCAGTTTGTGCAAACTCCGATCAATTTTAAGTAATAAATAATGCACTACTAGTTACCTTTGACTTTTACGTCGATAAGACGTGTTTGTTTATTTTATCTTGCTATTCCAATGTTGAATTCTGTGGAATTTTCGAAAAAATGTTACCCGATTTATGTCATAGTATTTGTAAAAAAAAAAAAATTTTTTTTTTATTTATTTATGCAGAAGGTTTTGTAATGCACGAGAATCATTCTGTCTACAAGCAGAATATAACCAGTGAGAAATTATTTTTAAATTGTTTAATTTCTATAAAATGAATTAAATTGTAGTTTTTATTGAACCTGGTGTTATCATAGCGGTCAAATATACGGAAGTGGCAAACTTCTATAATCTGAAAATGGTTAATAATAATGTACTTGGTGTATGTGTGAAAGTTATAAATGAAATAATTTGTTTTGAGAGAATCGGCGTCCTATGTAGTGAACTGCGGGACAATCGCGATACATGCTTAGTTGATATGGGTTGAAAATTATTTTGGTAAAGTTGGGCCCCTAAAGAAATTTAGGACCAAACGTTTAATATGGCAGTACATCGGTGGAGCTAGCGAAAAAAGTTCAATCATGCACAGAGAAAAAACATTAGAAAAAATTTCTAAAAATATCAATGATTTGCCTAAAAATTGTAATAGATTTTCAGCCTTCTAAGCGGTTTAGGTAAAATCGTGAAAAGGGTTTTAGAAGATTTTTGGATTAAAATTGCCAAGAAATGTCGGTAAGAAACATATCACATATTAAAAATGCAAGTACAGCATATTTAACCGAGTTATTCGAGAAATTGAAGTTGAAACAAAAAACAGCCACACAACACCTGTGGTTCAACAAACAATGCATTATATTTGGATTAAAACCGAATTACATAAACGTCAAAATTAAATCAACATCTCGTTCAGCACAAATCGCACGCAAACGTGCGGAATCAATTTGGATTAAGGAAGAGTGTCGCAGATGGTACGCAATTCGGGACAATACGACGATTTATCTTAAGGTAATATATAGTGAGTTAGCTATTAGATTACACCCGCTAGAGTTTGATATCATACTCGTAACCATATTTGAGATTATTCAATCAAAAATACATGCCATATATGAGATACAAAACAGAAAACTTATTAAATTGAGATCTACTCAAAATCAAAACACTGCATACAACGAAATAACGGCATCCACACAGCCAGTTCTGTTTTATGAAAGGTTCATAGATTTGTCAAATACAAATTTCACAAATGATGAGAAAACTCTACTAAACAAAAGCTTAAAACATTGTCCGAAGGCTAGTATTAACCAACAAAGTGTAGAAAAGTTAGCGGTTGATCTAGAAATTGCACTTGGTAATGATGTTATTCAAAAACATGTTTGTGCTGACGTCATCAGAAGATCATTTCACAGTAACGGCGAACATAACGAAAATAAAGAATTACGAGTAATGAAAAATTTAAATTCAAAATTACCGAACAACACCTTATCATTACAAAAGCAGACAAAGGAAACACCACGGTTATCCTACGAGCAAGCGACTACAAGCAAAAGGTTAATGAATTCTTGGATGCAGGAGAATTTTGTACTATTCGTTATGATCCTACACCAAGTTATCAACAAGCCATTAGAAAAATCATCAACAATACTAACTTATTTACTAATTTAAATTTATTTTCACTCATTAACATGAATCCCCTTCCTCCATTACTATATGGTTTGCCAAAGTTACACAAGCAGAATATACCCATAAGACCGGTTGTCTCATACATAAACGCCCCTGCTTACAAAATTTCTAAATTTCTAGTACCAAAATTCTTATCGTTAACCCAATTTAAACCCAGGTACACGGTCACAAATTCTTACGATCTGATCGAGAAAATTAGGAATGTAATTATACCACCTAAGGCTAAATTAATATCATTCGACGTATGCAACCTTTTTACGAAAATTCCTATAAAAAAATGTAAGGAAATTTTGAAAGAGTTGATTTGGGTTTCACGTAATATGGATTTCTTAACAAAAACAGAGTTAGAAACTAGTATGATAACATGCATGGACCAAAATTATTTCCTTTTTGATGACAAGATATATAAACAAGAAGATGGATTGGCAATGGGCTCTCCTTTGTCACCTTTATTAGCTGATATTTTCATGAACGATTTCGAAACTAAATTATTCTGCAATAATAATAATAATAATAATAATAATAATAATAATAATAAATGTTCCAATGTCATATACTGGTATCGCTATGTTGATGACATAATTTGTTTATGGTCAGGAACGGACCGGCAATTGTCCATATTTCTCAACTATATAAATTCTTTAGAAAGCAATATAAAATTCACTCTGGAGGTTGAATATAATAAATCTATACATTTTTTAGATTTACAAATATATAACAGTAATAATGAACACAATTTCAAAGTATATAGGAAACCGACATTCAGTGATGCTGTAATTCATTCAAGTTCCAACCACCCAATAAGTCAGAAATTGGCTGCTTTCCAATCGATGATCCATCGTATGTTGTCCATCCCGATGAGCCAAAAAGATTATAAAACCGAACTAATTACAATAAAACAAATAGCACGTAACAACGGATATGATGATCAAATGGTAGATACGATTATAAAGAAAAAAGAAAAACAGAAAATTGGTAATTGATCGTGTATATCCACGAATAAACGCAATTAATTAGAGGAAGTTCTGTAGATTGGCCTTTATTGGCGAATTAAGTCGTAAATTGTCCCATAAATTGGACAAATCAAAATATCGGCCAGTATTTTACTCCAATTTAAAAATCGGGGGTTTCCTTAGTAATAGTAAACCTAAAATTGATCCATTGAAACGTTCTGGAATTTATAAACTAAGATGTGAAGATTGCCAATCCATTTATATCGGCCAAACGGGACGCGCATTCTCCGTCAGGTGTAAAGAACATGAAAGTGTGAATTCTAATTCTAACTTTTCTTTACACCTAAGGACGAATCAACATAAATTTAATATAAATGATATAAAAATTTTACATTTTGAATCTAAAGGCCGCAGACTTAACGCTTTAGAAAGTTTGGAAATAAATAAACACAAAAATGACCGGAATTTCATGTTACTAAATGACCAAACCAACTTATCTTCTTCTCCGTTACTCCAGCCGTCATTGAGATTTGGTTAATGTTTGTGCAATTTTCTCAAACAATTTAATTGTGAATGTGGTTAATTATAATACGGGACACTATAAATGTTTTGAGTATAATAATATTTGCATTTGTATAAGTGTTACTTAATCTTTAATTTTATTTTATTTTTAGACGCTTTTAATGTTATAAAACCAATTTTATATCTGTTTATACATTCACTTATACAAATAACATAATTTGTGTATTATATGTATTGTTAAAATTATAATTGTTTTGCTTCAGTCCATCTGATGATGTCCAAGTGGACGAAAACATGTTAATGGCATGAATTATTAAAAATATAAAAAAAAAAGAAAAAAAAAAAATAAATAAATTTGTGGAAAAAACTAAAAAAGAAACGAAGTGTTTAAATATAGTAAAATGAATTTCCACCAAGAAATGTCGGTACGAAACATATCACATATCAAAATATGTAACCTGAAATCGATTAAAATTAAAAACTAATTAATTTTAATTAAATAATTCATATTTTAGCAATTTGCAATTTGTATACCATACTGATAAAAATCACTTAAAATAAAATTGCAAAATTAAATTCAGTGCTAGTATAGTTTGTTAGAAAAACTAACGAAGCCTTTAGGCAGCCAAAGGTTATAATTGAGCCAGGAAATTAAAATTCAATGAAATGGTTAAATTTAAAAACTAAAATTTTTCTTGCAAATGATTATCCGAGAATTGATTTTAACTTAAATGATCCCTTGCAATATTATTTATGGCGTAGAAGCCGAACCTAGCCCTTATTGCGTCTTTAACTAGATCTTTCGAGCAATTCGATATACCGACGTGGTAAAAGTTGTATAGGTGGTTTTCACAACGAACGCGGTGAAAAGCTAACTCGAAACCTCGGTGTGATTGTAGAAATTCTCTTAAAACCACAACTCTTCAATCTAAACTAAAACACTATAAATAATTTCAGATTGATATATATTATATTACCTCGTCTTCAGTGGTGAACAGTTCCACAATTTTCTGCGAGACCTCCTTATATGCGAAATTAGTAATCCTGCGATTTTTCGATAGTAAATATTCTGCAGTGACTTGAACTATGTATTGTCGGTCAGATTTTGTTGATTGATGCGTTTTTCTATAAGTATAGCTAAAATAAGAACCCCTGTAGCACTATTCAATACAAGGTGTTTTTTTAAATCCTGTAAAATTAGAGCATACCAATTTATTAAATAAATTAAAATTA
Source organism: Nephrotoma appendiculata (assembly GCA_947310385.1). Lineage (NCBI taxonomy): Eukaryota > Metazoa > Arthropoda > Insecta > Diptera > Tipulidae > Nephrotoma > Nephrotoma appendiculata. Next base: position 256,672,569 of record OX371223.1, read on the forward strand.
TAATTGCAAAGATTGAGTGAACAAATACTTACAAATAATGATGTAACGGTATTATGAGTATCGTTACTTGATGAACTCGTACACGGTATAGATGAGGATTGCCCTGATTGTTTCGTAAGCAATTCAGATGACTCAATGTACGTAACGGGTAGCGAGTTTAACTACGAATCAACAGTTGTAGTTGCTGCTGTTGACCGACAGACCTATATTAAAATATTTATTAATTTGGTAAGTATATCAAATTTTAAAATGTATGTGGTTTTAAAATATGTGTACCTTTTCTAGTTGCCACTGATACTGAGCTTTTCGAAATTTTACTCGCAATCCAAATCGTTGGTCAGGTATCAGTCAGTTTATATCGTCACTGTTTAATTGTTTAAGAACTTCAATGTTGATTCCTTTCTCTAATTGCATAAATTATAAAATAAAAAAATATTAATTTATCTGTATAATGTTTTCGTATGAGAATTTGCACTTACGTTGGAATTTCTCAATTAAAGAGGGAAACCCCCACTTTTGTAATAATATTTCCATGGATTGTTCAATAGGTTGAATTATTTGGGTGACATCACTCTGTTCAACAGTTTCTTCAAATGGTATATCTTCTTCCATTTCAAAGTACCTTTATTTTGAAATGCACTTACTTATTTATAGTAACACAATCTTGGGATGTACTAACTTAAAACGTAATCACAGAACACAATATATACTAGGTAGCACAAAATGTATGTACCGCTAATTTTTACTTTGCACGCACAATTTTGGAAAGCAAACAAATTTGCTTATGCAGAATTTTATATTCAAAAGTTTATTACTTCACTGAACTAATTTATTGAATCAAACACATATATAATTATTATTTATTAATTAAATCTTTTTATTTATCGTACATCACGTATCACGTACTGCACATCCACTTTTTCGATTACTAATGTAAAATTAAAGACTTGTTTAAACGTGTTTCACTTTAGTTAAGGTGATTATCTAGTTTTTTAGATGACTTATAGAGAAATGTAGACAAGAAACCATTGTTTTAAAACAGTGTTGCAATTCAGCTAGGATTTATAGAATAATTTTAGGAGACTTAATTTCAATGTGCCGTTAGCTTGCAATTGTCTATTTGTTATTAAATATTTTAGATAATTTTACTAAATATTTTCGATAAATTATAATTAGAAAATATTTATAATTTTAGATAATTCTCATAAATCGTTTAAGCTTTACATTTTTAGATGAATATTGTAGTAAAATAGCAATAAGATCGACGTATTTTAGCTTAACTTTCTAGGAAATTAGAATATTTTTGCAACGAAAAATTAGCTAAACTCAAATTAGTTAAATCAAAGACAACATAATATATTTATATCTAGTTTCTTCGGCAAAATACCTAACACATTAGGTAAACATTGTATTTTGATTTTAACTAATTGGCGTTAGGTAAATAATCTATTTAATTTCTTTCTGTGTGTGTTTTCGGAACTTCAAGTGGAGTCCCGATATAAATGTATCATAAGACGGGGCAAGAAGGTCTTAGATAATAACTCCACAAGAGGTGCGGTATATGCAGAGACTAGTTATGAGGCGGAAATTGACTTCATCGTCGCTTTAGATGACTTGCTGTCGCCCGATTCCATCATATCACCCCGCGGTGTGGTGGATACATTTAGTTCAACGTCTACTCCACCATCAAAGGCGATATAAACAAATATTAATGTAACAAGTCCCAGGCGAGTTACATCTTGCAGCTACACCACCACCACCACAACAACAACAACCTATATTCCTGGCATTAAGTAATCAGCCTGGGAAGAAGCTATGAATACCCTGTTAACATCTCTTAAACTGTCTGATATGATTCGTGATTTGCCAAAATTTAACGGCACTAAACACACCTTACATGAATTCATCAGCAATGTTGATGAAATTATTAATTTATGTGAAGCGCAATTGGGTGTAGGAGGAACACCTACAACATTCTTAAGAGCCATTAGGAACAAAATCGTGGAAGATGCTGATGAAGTATTAGTATCTTATGGCCCCACAATAGATTGGGCTCAAATAAGAACCAATCTTTCAACCCATTATTCAGATAAAAGATCTGAAACTTCTCTAATAAGAGATCTCCACACAATTTTCCAAGGTGGAGAAACAATAGAAAAATATTATAGTAGAATTATTGACATTCAGTCAAGTTTAATTAATTTAGTTCGACTAAGTGTCGTAGCCCAAGTAGTGAAAACTACTAAAGAACAACTTTACAGAGAAATGTGTCTTGCAACCTACCTAGCAGGTTTAAAAGAACCACTTGGTAGTATAATTCGATCTTGATCTCCATTAACTCTTTCTGACGCTTTTAATGAATGCATTAAAGAACAAAATATGTATTATATGAAAAATAAAAATATTAATTCTAACCAAAAGCCAATAACAAATATACCAAGACAATTTGCACCTCAGTATAAACCAATCAACTCAAATAATTTTTACCCCAATTTTAAACCTTTCAAACCTCACATTCCATAACAAAATCAACAATTTAAACCCCAATTTAATTATTCTTATAATCGACAAAATTTTGGTGGACAACATTTTAAACCACCTCAAGCAATGCCACCACCAATACCATCTAGACTAAATCGAGTTGAACCAATGTCTATCACATCTAATAAAAACTCATATAAACAACCAATGAGATTTAATAATCCTAATATTAATAGGTACCAATTTAATACAAATAGTCCAGCAAGATTTCAATCAAAGGAACTCTTCAACATGGAAAACCAACAAGAAATCACAATACCATACGAGGAATATATTGAATTTTTAGATTTTGTCCAGAATAATCAAGATGATTATTCATCAAATTCAGAACCTGGACAGTTCCAAAATTTAGATCATTACCAAGATCCCCAAATTGAAGAACAACCACTGGAAAACTTAGATGAACCAGACGAAACGGTTTTTCGTACAATTGCCTCGGACAACCAATTGGATACATAAATTTCAATGCTCATTTCTCAAATTGCCCATTATCTTATATTGAGATTCAAACATCTCCAACTTCTAAAATAAAATTATTAATAGGTACCGGAGCGAATCAAAGCTTCATTAATCCTGATCTAATATTACCTGATAAAATTGAAAAAATTAACCCCATTACAGTCAAAACCCTTTTTAAAGAACATATCTTAACAGAACAAGTTACTATTCCGGGATTTAAAGAATTTAAATCAAAAACTCCAATGAAATTTATCCTATTTAAATTTCACGAATATTTCGATGGTCTAATAGGTTTAGATCTCATAAAGACATTAGGAATCAGATTAGATTTTAAAAAATCTACTTTAGAAACTGACAAGGTTTATATTCCATTAATGTATAAACCCAATTATATGTCTCCGACATACAAGAAAGACAAGCTATAAGAAATTTATGTCAAGAATATGGAACTATATTTAAAAAAGAAAACCAGAAATTAAGTTTCACTAATAATATCAAACATCAAATTAAGCTAACAGATGAAAAACCCATTTATACAAAATCATATCGTTACCCATTCATTCATAAAGAGGAAGTTACGAAACAAATTAGTAAAATGTTAGAAGATGGTATCATTCGTCCCTCATTTTCACCATGGAGTAGCCCGATTTGGATTGTACCAAAGAAAGCGGATGCTTCCGGTAAAATGAAATGGCGCTTAGTGATTGACTACCGTAAATTAAACGAAAAAACGGTGGAAGATCGCTACCCACTGCCAAACATTTCAGATATTTTAGATAAGTTAGGAAAATGTGTATATTTCACTACTTTAGATCTTGCCAGTGGATTCCATCAAATAGAAATGGATCAAAATGACATAGAAAAAACTGCTTTTTCAGTTGAAAATGGTCATTGCGAATATGTTCGGATGCCATTTGGCTTAAAAAACGCATCTTCTACCTTTCAAAGAATCATCGACAATGTCTTACAAGGGCTTCAAGGAAAATGTTGTTTATGTTATATGGACGACGTAGTAATATATAGTACTTCATTACAGGAACACATTCAAAATTTAAAATTAGTTTTCCAAAGATTCAAAGAAGCAAATTTGAAAATTCAACCCGATAAAAGCGAATTCTTACATAAAGAGTTGGCGTTTCTTGGACATATTATTTCAGATAAAGGTGTAAAACCCAATCCTGATAAAATTAATACAATCAAGGAATTCCCAATACCTAAAACAGAAAAGGAAATTAAAAGTTTTCTCGGATTATTAGGTTACTATAGGAAATTCATTTCTAACTTCGCCAATATTACAAAACCATTAACTTCTTGTTTGAGAAAAGACAAGAAGATAATTTTAGATAAAGAATATGTCTCTTGCTTTAATAAATGTAAAGAATTATTATGTAATGAACCAATATTACAATACCCAAATTTTGAAATTCCCTTTAATTTAACTACGGATGCTTCTAATTATGCAATTGGTGCTGTATTATCACAAGGTCCGATTGGATCAGATTTGCCAATATGTTATGCATCGCGAACTTTATCTCAAACCGAGTAAAATTGCTCAACAATTGAGAAAGAACTTCTCTCTATTATCTGGGCTTGTAAATATTTTCGACCTTACCTTTATGGTCAAAAATTCAAAATTATAACAGATCACAAACCTTTACTGTGGCTGATGAATTTAAAAGAGCCAAACTCTAAGCTAGTACGCTGGCAACTTAAGTTAGAAGAATTCAATTATGAAATAATCCATAAAAAAGGAACTCTCAATTCCAACGCTGATGCTTTATCATGAATGAAATTTGAGTCACCAAAAATAGAAGTAAATACCGTGTCGGCTTCATCCTCCAACGATAAACATCTAATCCAAATATTTTGATACATGAAACGGATTCGCCATTAAATGAGTTTAAAACTCAATTTATATTCAAATCAATTGATCAAACGAATAAATATAAAGAAGAATCTTTAATATTGTTTGGTAACAAAAAAAAGAATCACATTTTATTTACCTTCAAATAATCCTAAATTAAGAAATTCTTGTTTTGAACATATAATTCAGTCACATATTACCAACAAAAGAATCACAGCCATACTTTATGGTATTAATCATTTTAACGAATTGTAAAAGGTTTTGGTAACATTACCAAACACTTCTATATTGTGTAGAATCCTAAGATGTAAAAATCTCTTAGAAGATATTGAAAATAAGGAACAACAATTAACTATAATAAAGCAAATTCATGATCAAACTATCCATCGTGGAGCAAATGAAAATCATTTAAAAATGAAAAGAACATTTTATTTTTCAAACATGAAAAGTATTATACAAAATTATGTAAACACATGCGAAACTTGCAATTTATGTAAATATGACAGACAAAATAAACAAATACAATTAGAAATAACGGAAACCGCAGAAAAACCCTTAGACATCATACATATTGACATATTTCAAATTGACGGACATAAATTTTTAACCATTATCGATAAATTTTCTAAGTATGGTCAAGCCATACATTTGTTAGGATATAATAATCTAACAATAATAAAAATTCTTAAAAATTTCATGGCTACACACGGTGTACCAAACAAAATTGGTACAGACAATGGGCCTGAATTTACTTCAAAATTGTTCAAGGAGTTATGTAAAATACATGATATTACCTTACATTTTACAACACCCAAAAATTCAACTGGAAATTCTCCAGTAGAAAGATTCCATTCAACTATTATTGAAATATATAGAATCTTAAAGTTAACTAAAACGTTCTCACAAAATCCAGACGAATTAATGACTGACGTAATACTGACTTATAATAATACGATCCATTCTTCGACTAAAATGACTCCATTCGAACTCAAAAACGGACATTACAAAGCAAAAGAAATTTTTCCAAATCCGCAGGATAGTTTACCAATACACAAATATCTTCAGAAAGAACAACAAAATTATAGTAATTTATGTAAAAGCATCAAAGAACTAGTAGAAGCGGACAATTGAAATTGTCCGACAAGCGCTCGATAAAATAGGAAAAATGCAACAGACGGACGGACAGAGGTGTAAAACCTCTGAAACAACTAAGGTGCTAATACAACAAATTAGCCCAATGATTGAATGCTAGAAGCGAGCGCTAAAAATATATCTTTCCGTTGTTTTTTGAAACGAAAAGCTCATGATTCCAGTATGTTGTATTTGTTGCTAAGAATAATTGTACAAGAATATTTTTTCTAGCCTAGAATAATAATTGAAAATTTAAAAAAAAAAGTAGATTACCAGATTGATCGGTTACAAAATCATTTAAACGATATATTGGACACAATAATCCATGCTAGACTAGGTATAGTTTCTCATCATCTTTTAAATAAAGAAGAATTACATTTTATTGATAATCATTTGCGATTACAAAAAGTAAACATATATTCGGAATATAATCTTTATCAATTTGTTAAATTAAAAGCATATTTTAATCAAACTCTTATAGTATTTTCAATTGAAATACCAAATTTTGATAAAAACATATATACACAATTTCATATTTTACCAACTATTATAAATGATACCTATTCCATTCACATTCCAAATCCTTCCATCCTATTAAATGATTATATTTTTCAATATACTATCAAACCATGTCAACAAATAGAAGAATATTTCTATTGTGAAAAAGATGAGATGCAAACCAATGATAGCTGTATTACACAAATAATATTAAACAAACCAGCGAAATGTGATTTGATTAAGACAACCATAAAGTCAAAGATCAGTCAAACCTTTCAACAATATCTTTACATATAAACCCATAATCAATTGGAGTACATAACGAACTGCGGAATTCAAAACAAAAAATATTTTCGTGAAATTAAATTAATAAAGTTTATTAATTGTACAATTACTGTTAACAACACTAAATATGAAAATTCGGAAACAACATTCTTCGAAAATTTATTAATCTTCGAACCATATCATGACATCGAAATACAAAACATAATTACACCTGTGGAAGTTGCAACTCTAAATGATTGGACAATAACCAACATAGCTGAAATAAAAAAACTTAAAAATGGAACAATTACAAATACTTACCATTTTATATCAATTTGGTCAACCAGCATCATTCTCATATTAATTATACTAATATACTTACTATTGAAAGCAGGATACTTCAAAAAATTTATAAAATCCAATCAATCCACTCTTGATCACCATAAAATACAAATTTTACGGTCATCTCTTAAGGGGGAGGAGTTACATCTTGCAGCTACACCACCACCACCACAACAACAACCTATATTCCTGGCATTAAGTAATCAGCCTGGGAACAACACAAAAGTATAGTTCTCATGAAATCAAAACCTTTTACTTGTATTATCGAATAACAATAATAACAAGTGTTTTAATTCCATAAATAACTTAAGTACCTTTTACTTGTATTATCGATCGACAACAACAATAAGTGTTAAAATTAATAAACAATATTTTTCAATATATAAAGAAAGTTATGAAATAAAAATAAATAATTAGAGTATATTTGTGTAAGCCAAACGTAACTATTGTCTACCAAATAAATACAATTGTTATATTAAAATAAATAAGTTCTGTCTTTTAAAACACGACTGCAAGAACCTACAAATATAACTGGCGCTGTCCTTCACCATCTCCTTCCGCAGGGTATCATCAACCATACCAAGACTAACCTCGCCATCACCCTTGTCATTACCATCACCCTTACCATCACCACCATCCCCCGTTCATTACCATCATCCTCACCAACACCAATACCCTTATCGTCATCATCCTCATCAATACCTTTAACTTTAACATTTCCATTATCACTATCATCAATATAATCTATGTCACCTATACCATCATCCTCGTCATCACCCTTCCAAATTTCCATTCCTTCGTGAGCCTGCGGTACCTCATTATCAACGCAAAGGCAAAGCAATTCGTCATCACACCAAGCTCTTACTCAAAACAGAGAGATTTCAAACTATTTAAAGAATAAGGAAAATGTTACATATAGCATATGTACGTCACATAACATAACAATATTGTAAATGAGACATGTAAACATATTGTAATTATATGTGTCATATGGTATACCTCATACATCATGAAATACGGCTCAATAAAAGTCAGTCCATTACTGTACCCCTAATAAAGCACACGCGTTTCATTATACATCCTAACATATAACATGGTGTCAGATTGTTTATCTTGTTTTTCACAATATAAAATAAATTAAAATAATATTTTAAACAAGAAGTGAAAAATATAGAAGGATTAAGACCACCGAAATATTTAATATTAACAAACTATTTAATTACTATACAGTAGCTAGTGGTTTGAGTGTAAAAGAGGACAATATAAAAGTTGCATTAACTTGTATTGGACCGGAAGCAGTTAAAATATTCGAAACGTTTGGTCTAAAAGAAAAGGCAACATATGACGAAATTACTAAAAAGTTTGATGATTTTTTCACGCCCAAGTCAAACGTAACCTATGAACGGTATATATTCGGGAAACTCCAACAAGCAAACGAGTCATTTGCTGAATATTATACGAAAGTAAAATCGCCAATTGTTAAATGCGAATATGGAGAACTGGAGGACGACCTGCTACGAGACAAAATAATTATCGGCATAGCGGCTGAAAAATTACGGTAAAAAATGCTAGCAGTGGAATACTTAACCCTACAAAAAGCTGTCACCACGTACAAGCTGTACGAATCAACGGTGAAGGAGATGTCTACATAAAGAGGAACTGGAACCAGCGGGGCTAATGACGTAAGTGAAATAAATAAAATTAATCTAGTTGTGCGACAGATGCAAAACTGTTCACGGTTTGCGTAGTGGTCCAGCTTTTGGACAGGCGTGTAATAAATGTAAAAAAAATCATTTTGCCGTCGCATGTAGAAGTAAGAGAAATAAGAAAATAAACCAGGTACAAAATTTAGATTCTGATGAAGAAATTCTAGATTCCTTATTTGTAGAAGAAATCGAGAATTCTAAAGCTAAAAGTAGTTAGTTGTCGGTTAGAAGAATTTAAAATTAATAAATCAATTTGTGAAAAGTTTAAACTGGACACAGGTGCCCAATGTAATGTAATTGACATTGACTTAGTGAACAAATTAGGGTCGGAACTGCACGAATCACATACGAAATACTTAATTCATACAGTGGACACAAAATGAAGGTTTTGGGGCAAACCAAACTGTCAGTCGAAAATAAAAATAATCAAAGTTTTGATATCACATTCAATGTCATTAAGAGTTCAAAAACACCTATTTTAGGGTTAAATGTATGTCAATCGTTAAATTTAATTAAAAAAGTCGATAATGTTAGTTCATACGAAGACGTATTTAGTGGATTGGGCTGTATACAATTTTTTGAATACGACATTGATTTAAAAGAATATGCAAAATTTGAGATTGTACCTGCTAGGAGAATACCGTACGCCATCAGAGAAGATGTGAAGTTGGAACTGGACAACATGGAAAAACTAGGAGTAATAAAAAAAACTACTCCAACGCCAGCAGTGTCGCCACTGGTAATAGGAAATAAAAATAAAAATTAAGAATTTGCATTGATCCATCGCAAGTAAATCGATGCATTTTGAGAAGACATTTTCCCCTTCAAACATTAGAGAAAATTGCAGCACAAATAAAAAAGGCGAAGTATTTTACGTTGCTGGATTGTAAAAAAGGTTTTTGGCAGATCCCGGTATCGGAACCCGGTATATGTCTCCGGTTACCATTTGGACTCGCTTCAGCCCCAGAGGTGTTCCAGCAGGTAATGCAAACGATTATAGCAAATGTCCCAAGCACAGAGTGTTCAATGGATGATATTCTAGTTTATAGATCAACGGTAGAAGAACTACAAAAGATAACCGGTCGAGTTATTAAAGCACTAAATGACAGCGGCCTCAAACTTAATAAAGAAAAGTGCCAATTTAATGTCAAAAATATAAAATTTTTAGGTCATCTTTTATCAGAAGAGGGCATTGATCCTGAAAAATTTTTGGCTATATTAAAAACATAAAGATACCTAATAATGTTAGTCAAAACCAACGATTGTTGGTTATGATAACATATTTATCAAAGTTTATACCAAATTGCTCGGAAGTCACTGCTCCACTGAGAGAGCTATTAAAGAAAAATAACCAATTTGTGTAGGATTTCAGCCAACAAGACGCTTTCGAAAAAATAAAAAATATACTTTCATCACCGCCATTGCTTGGATATTACAATGTCAACCTTCCGTTAAAACTTTCAGTGGACGCCTTTCAAAGTCACTAGGAGCAGGATTATTGCAGAATGGGAATCCAATAACTTACAGCTCGATATCATTAACGGAAACTGAAACAAGGTAGCCACAAATAGAAAAAGAAGCTTTGGCAATCCGTTTTGGTTGCAAAAAATTTCATCAGTACATATATGGGAGATCAATTGACTATTGAAATGGATCACAAATCACTCGAGTCTATTTTTAAAAAAATTTATAAGCCGCACCGGCAAGATTGCAGATTATTATGTTAGAGGTTTATACCCTTACGGAAATAATATATCAGACAGGCAAGGATATACCGATAGCGCATTTGTTAAGTCGAGATGTGGAAAACAATAATGATCCCTATTGTAGTAATGAAGAAGAATTGGAAATAGACGTCATTGTACCAATGTCATCTATACAGCACGAAATAGCTTGGTTAACGACACAAATGGAGACGAAAACTTGTTAACTTTAAAAGGATACATATTAAACGGATTTCCGGAACACAAGATGGCTCCAAATGATCTAACACATTTCCTCAATTTTAAAGAAGAGATGTCAACTTACGATGGTATACTATTTAAAGGAAGAAGAGTAGTAATCCCCATCAAACAAGTAGAGAAAATTTTAAAAGCAGCACATCTGCCCATATGGGGCATTTGGGTATTCAAAGTACATTGCAGAGAACACGTGAAGCATTCTACTGGAAAAATTTAACAAAAAATGTCATAGATTACGTAGAAAATTGTAGTGTTTATCAAAGTATTCAACGACAGTTACTCGCGATATAGAATTTGAAATGTTAGAGCATTCCAATTCTTTGGAAATAATAAATTTTTGTAAGAAATATTTTGCAATCTCTGGAACCCCAAAGATTTTTGAGTCTGATAATGGCCCGCAATACTCATCAAAAGAGTTCAAAAGGTTTGTAGAACAATGGCAATTTCAGCATAATACTTCGAGTCCACACTATCCAAAAGCAAATAGACTTGCCGAAAGAGCCGTGCAGACGGTCAAAGTGTTACTTACGAAGTGCCAAAAGGATAATACTTACCCATGTGTATTTACAAAAATTATGCAAAATTTAAGAAGAATTCAAGAATTAAGATCTCCGAATGAAAGATTAATATAAAGAGTTACAAGAACTTTACTGCCAGTCAGTATTGATTTTTTAAAACCAAAAATCAGAGAAAACGTAAACGCTAAATTGCACAATAAAGGCAAACAACACGCAGATCATGGATCCAGGAACGTACCAGACCTGAAAGCTAACTACAACGTAGAATGAAGTAGAAGGCAAAGTACGAATGCAAGTAGCTCCGAGAAAATGGATTAGTGCTAGAGTAACGCAAAAAATGGAAAGTCCAAGGTCGGTAGTTGTACGTACTGATGATGGTAAACATTATCGCAGAAATTATCATCATCTTCATAAATCCAGAACAACGATTCCAATCTAAAAAGAAGTTGAACCTTATGTTGGCAATAATTGCGAATCTAAAGAACATACCTTAACAAGTTCACCAGACGAAAATACAAAAAATACAACACAAACAACACAGTTTACTCGTACAGGAACTTCAATTGGCAATACTCCCAAGCAAACAGAATTTTTTAAATCCAGATTTGAAAGAACTATTAAACCTGTGAAAAGATTTGACTTATAATTTAATGTATTGAATTTATATATATAAAAAATAAAAAATAAAAAAAAAAGAAATAATATAGAAAGGATAGAAAGATCAAATATTGAAAAAAAATCTTATAAAAATTTAGCAAGTAAGAAAAACGAAAATTGTTAGAGATAATAAGAATTAAAAAAAATAAATAAATTTCTAAATTACTTAAAATGGGAGATGTTACATTTAGCATATGTACGTCACATAACATAACAATATTGTAAATGAGACATGTAAACATATTGTAATTATATGTGTCATATGATATACCTCATGTAATATACATCATGAAATACGACTCAATAAAAGTCAGTCCATTACTGTACCCCTAATACAGCACACGCGTTTCATTATACAACCTAACATATAACAGAAAAGAGAGCAAGAGTGGAAAATAGAAAAAGAAAATATACGGTTGGAGAGAGAGGAGCGGAGGAAAGAGAAAGAGCAGCGCGAGAAGTTGAAGGAGGAGCAGATATAACAGTGTCATTTAGAATTCGCAAATGGTCACCTTGCTAGAATTGATCAAAAAATAATAATTTATGTTTAGTTTTTAATTTTTTAAAAATTATTTATTTGTTTTATTTTAAAGATTATTCACAATTCTTGTTGGTTTTATTTCACCTAAATGTTTAAGTACAGCTTCAGACATAATTTTTTATTTTCATCATTAGTAGCGGTTCTTACTGTTTCTTCTACAACACTTTCTAGTGGCTCTCTAGTCGAACCAACTGCCAAAAGCTTTGTTTTAATAATCCGAAGGCGTTCTTTAAACAACTTTAAGAAAATAATAAGGATTCCAGTTTGTTAATTTTATGATTATTTTTGCTCCGATGATGATATTATTTCTGATGTGAATTAAATATGATAACTGAAGAAAATTTGTACGTAGTCGGTAGTAGAAACTTTGTTAAAATTTTATATGATTCGAATTTTTTTTTTCGCTGTTTACAGGTAAAATAAAAATATTGAAAAAATTATATCTATGCGTTTCAAAACTTGTGGCGGTTTTCTAACAGAGGCATCAACAATATAAACGTCATTGTTCGATTCCCGATGGTAAAGGACTCCAACTAGCTGCGCAACGCAAGGAAATTTCATGCAAAATTAACCTGAACTATTACTTTCTGTGATCGACGTACCAATAAGAATAATAATAAATTTACCTAAATCGGAATTCTACGAGATTCATGTAAAAGTTTTCTTGGCAGGAAAACAAGGCGTATGATTTATATAATAAATAACTCGTTACAAATCACTTTGCCTATTAGTGCAACTAAATTAAAAAAGGAAAAAACGAAAAGTGAAATTAATTTCCCCATTTTCATTCCCAGGATTATTGTCCCATAATTCAAAATCAATATTTTTTTTCGTTTCTAAGTACTTATTTGCCTTCTAATGTTTCGAAATTACTCTTTACGTCTGTTTCATTACTCCCACGTAATAAAGTACATTCTCAATCAAAATATAAATTGAAAGGTAATTACAAAAATGAACGCAAATTAAAATGTAGAAACATAAAACCCCGCAAACCAATAACACAAACGTAAATAACAAAACATAAAAGGAAACCACTTTGTACGAGTATTATTTCGCTTTAAACTATTTTCATCATCTTTTCAGCCAGATATAGACCGAAAAACAATTTCCACACCATTACAATTTTATAATACATAAAAGAAAGCAAAAAAAAAAAATGTGAAAATTATATAATTTTCCATTTTCCTCTCTGACTATATGTCTCCGTTTCTATTCGAAATTAAATTAGTATTGAATTTTGTGGAAAAGAGACATTAAGGAATAATATTTAAAAAAAAAAGTATTCACGAAACGAAGAAAATGAGGAAAACATCGGAAAGCTTATGAAGACATAAAAGTTAAGTTACGATTTGTTTTTTAAATAAAGTTTTTGCTGTGCTATACGTACGTTGCTTTTTGCCTTTATTTCAAAGTTTAAACCGAGGAAGCATGAAAATAAATGAAATTATTAAATGGAATAATGCAAAGAAAATTTGTATATCATTTTTGTGTACTCTTTGTGTGTTTCAGAGTACTCGGTACCATGTTATTTACGTATAATGGAAAAGCAACCTACAAGTTTTACATTAAGTTAAGAGTGTTGTATAATATTTTAGTTAGATGTTTGCAATTCAAAAATAAGTATTATTATTATAAAGATTGAGCGAAAGTGTGTGCGGTAAAACAAAAAAAAAACGATTAAGTTACTAAGTAAAAAAAATTGTAAAAATATGTAGGTTTTCTTTGTTGTTCGGCAATTTTGCATATTCTCCTAGTGGCTTACGCCGCATTTAAAGTAAAATATTAAGGACAAAGCCGTAACTACTATGGCTGTAAATCTGAAAATGGACGAACATATATAAATAACATATGACACGTTAAAAACACCCAGTCGCAACTTTTTTACTGGTTACCATCAGGAATCGAACCCGGGACCCCCGAGTCACAGAGCAAGCACACTACTTACTAAGCTAACGAGGGCGCAAAATTAATATATTTTTGACAGCCCAACGTAAACTTCTCTTACCCGTAACAAAACGGAAAGATTAGATAGGTTTATTAGTTGTGACAGAATCGGCCCGGTTATACAGACACCGAGGTGTAGCCGATAGTTAGTAATCAATTGTAATCTAATTAATCAGCGATTAATATAATCTATCTCTTTCCATATGAATTTCTTTAAATTTAGGTTTTAGTAGGTTTTTCACTTTCACTAATCAATAACTTAAAATTAATTAATAATAATGTCTAGTTAAGGTCTCAGTGGTTCAGAACCCCTTGGGTCCGGAGTTAATTTTTTTTTTTAATTTTTGGAAATTGTTATCAAAGTTTCAGAAAAACACATCAAAGAACACATTATAGAAGAAAATTCAATTTATTTTAATTAAATAAAGGGGTAGGGCGTAGTTTCAGTGGGACACTGCTAGGAACATTTAATTCAAAATAAGGAAAAATTTAAAGTTCCATTTACGGTGAAATTTTAAAAACAATTGTTACCTTGTGTTAGGCGTTTTGAAGTAGAGTATTGTGGCATGTGCAGTGCCTTATCATACCTTTTTTCTAAAGCTCCGAAGCCCATTGATAACAAAAGTCGATTTTTTTTAGATTCATTGTTTTATCCGTTGTTCTTTTCGGAAAGATTGTTACAGGCTGGCTACTGCCATCCCGCATATTTCTCAGGGAGCAGTGCTAAGGTCGTGGGGTTTGAGGCTTGCATGACGCTCCTGGCTTACACCGTGATCATACAAAAATTTAAAAGAAAAATAATACGCAAATAATAATAAAAACCCGTAGTTCCGTCGAAATTCGTCGGACGGAACTTGAGGAACGAACAACGAAATTAATAAAATAAAATGATAACAAAAAAATAATAATAATGGAAGAGGTGCCTTGGTGCGCGTATCCTTCCGAACTCAAACAATGCCAAGCACCGGTTTCGATTTCGGATGCGGGCACCAAGGGACCGCAAACACTATGCCGACACAGAGGGAGTCTCCGCTCCAATCATACCTAACCGAAAATTTAGTAATTCATTTTACTAGGAAAAACAACAAAAAAAAACGAAGAAAACAACTTCCCCCTCCACCCGCACCAAGATAAGCGAGAACGAGAGAGAGAGCGAGAGAGAGAGCGAGAGAGAGAGAGAGAGAGAGCAATGCGTACCGAGCGTGCACCCGCTGTGCGGCGCTCGATTACAAAAATCAAAATTTAAATTTAAAAATAAAATTGTAAAAAAAGAATATGAAATAAAATGAAAAGATAGAAATAAAAATATAAAAAAAAATCGTACCTTAATTAATTAAAACAAGAAATTGTTGCGGCCTTAGTGCCGTTACCGTGGCGGGGCCTCTCCCCGATACCAAAATGGGTTGCGGCCTTGGTGCCGTTATGCCATAGGTGATGGGCCACACCCGGACCGTTGCGGCTTGAGGTGCCGTAACCCCACCGTTGTTAGTGCGACCTTGAGCGGTCGGCCGTTGCGGGGCCTATCCCCGATACCAAATAATAACCACGCTGCCGCTGTGCCTGACCGACACAGGTGCTAAGCTGACTGTTGTGTTTTAATGCTCGATGATCCACGTTGTTGGCCACTGGTTATAATTGCGGCTCTCCTTTGTTAATTTCAGTGCCCGTTATAAAATGCGACGCTCGTTATAAAACGACGCCTGTTGAGGAATGCGGTGCTGGTAGTAAAAATTTGGCACCCGTTGTAAAATTCTGTCTTGATATGCCCCCAAAACCGCTGCGGTACTTTTCACTGATCTCTACTAATGCAAAAGGCCGGCTGGCCACCTGTTTTTGTCGTACACACGCCGAAAACCGAAGAAATTAGGCTGCTGTAAACACAAATTGCCTCCGTAAAAAATTAGGCCGCTTGAATATATTTCTGTAGTAATTATCGTCTCTCGTATCTAATTCACGATCCACCAAATAATTTGACTATAACCAGGTTGAAAGGTCAAAACAACGCATACCAAAAACACTTGAACGGTTCGTTAGGAAAAAAAAACCAAATTGTGACACGCGATTTAATAGAAAAGCACTGCACAGTTCGTATTGATTAAAAATTACGCGCACTACGTCACCACCAAAAAGGAACATGAATTTCAAAAAAAAAAAAATATCCAACTTTAACACTTTCATTTCATAAATAAAACACATCTCTCGAGTTTTACAAACATAATTATCTATTCCATAATACTTATAACATTATAGCGGTGAAAGTGCCGAAAACTTTTCAATCTCAAAAAAAAAATTGGGTGAACGATACAAAGAAGTTTAACTTCAACTTGTCCTCCAAAATTTTACACTAGCTTTACAGACTCTATTTTCAATCAAAAAAAATAAAATAATTTTAAATTTTATTCAAATACCAAAAAGGTTGAAGACCAAAACTTGAATCTTTTTTTTTTTTTTTTTTTTTTTTCAAAAAACTAAACTCGACTTAATCAAAATCACAACTCTAAAGCACAGAAAAAATAAATTCTCCCGCCGCAACAACGCGCAAAACATTCTAGAAAAATTGTCTCTCTTCTCTGTTTCTCGTTTATAACTATCAATTTGCATTAATATAAACGAGAGGCATATAAGAAAAATATTTCTCTAAAACGTTTTACTTTGCACCCACTCGATGCGCACTGTTCTCTCTCTCTCTCTCCCATTTTCGTTCAATTACCAACCAAACAAAAAAAACATACAGGAATCCACCCACCATTTACCGCGTTTAGACAACCAATCTACACCCGGACGCAAAACAACCCGGACGAAAACAACCGAGGAGAATAAAAACACAAAAATTTACAAAAATGGGGATGTCATACAAAAAAAGAACATTTGGTCTTGCTAAAGACAACACAGTCGTAACAAAGTAATGTACGCGTTGTAAAAATTTATATCTAAAAAATACCACATGAGTCTGTGATACTACTTCGAAGATTTGCAGTCTATTTCGTAGGGACTTTTCATCATATCTTTGTCTACATATCCCATATGTTTATTATAATCTACCACAAGTGAAGGACATAATACTTTCTCGTACGTTCCAT
Source organism: Nephrotoma appendiculata (assembly GCA_947310385.1). NCBI lineage: Eukaryota > Metazoa > Arthropoda > Insecta > Diptera > Tipulidae > Nephrotoma > Nephrotoma appendiculata. The sequence goes on from OX371223.1 coordinate 256,690,075, forward strand.
CTTTCTGTTTTATTTTTACCGTTGTTTGCTCTTCTGGATTATGGAAATTGCTTAAAAAGTATATTGGTTTTTTGTCAAACCATTTCACTACTACTATTCCGTCTTGGGAAACTCTCCAAACTGACGATCCTCGTTTCATATTCTTATAGGATTCTAGGTCTCTTGGCATATGTTTTCTGCCTTTTCTAGCAGTACCACAACTATAAATACCAAGAGACAACAATTCTCTTTGAAGACTCACGGATTAAAAAAATATCAAAATATACGTGTAATGTTTTCCAACGAGTGTGTTGGTCATTTGATGACTCGTGCAACATTTTGAAAAGATTTTTCAGTAACTTCTGCGATTTTCCTAGTGTACACTTGAAACTTGCATATATATATCCCGTCTGATCGGCTCTGATCAAAATTTTATACCCCCGTTTTACTGGTTTATATGTAAATATTGTTTAAGGGCACCGCGTCCTTTAAATTTAACCATTCTTTCATCCACCGACTGACACAACCCAGATTTACATGATTCCAGGAACGTATAATACAAAAAGGCCCACATAGTACGGATTTTAAAAAGTTTGACCAACATTTCGTCATTTTATTTAAACATTACTGAGTTATCATTGAGATGAATATTCGATAACAACCACTGAAACCTATCTCGCAACATCACTGAAGTAATTTAGGAATCTCGTAGGTCAGGCCGTGAGAAGCAGAAATCTTTCTGAAGAAAGAAGCTCATCATCATGTTAATTGCAAAAAAAATTTTCATTTCGTCACTTGTAGTTAGCTCGAATGCACGTTCGATATTTTTTTGCGTTGCATATAAATTTGTTTGGAAACTAATCTGATCTATCAGATAATTTAGAAACAGTTGAAGAAATGCATCCGTCGGAGTCCGGGCAGTATTAGGAATATTTGGTCCATAGGGCTCCATGAAGCATGGTTTTTTGACCAGGTATATTTATCTTTTAGCAGTTCTTTTCTTATTTCAGATAAAACTATATTATCGTCGTCATCCCACAGTTGTGCATCACTTTCTTCGTCTGGCGAATCGTGTACAATTGGGTCGAATATTATCTCCATATTTTGAATATCAAAGACATCTTGCGGAACTTGTGTAAAATCATCCTTGTCGGATCCACAATCAGTTTGAATTGATTCTGGATAGAAGGTATATCAGCCAAGAAGGCTTCTAACTCATTTGAACTCAGTTTTTCGAGATCGTTCAATAAAATTATTTTTCTTGCTAAATAAGTAGATAAGATAAAAATATTTTAGTAGTTTGGAACGTAGTATTTGATAAAAACAATTAAATTACAACAAAATCCGAATTAATAAATACAAAGATACACTTACCAGCCATAATTATGGTTTAAAATTTTTTTGAAAAACTCTAATTTAATAAAACGTATGGTAAAGGACCATAACTTAAACACAACCTATTCTATGAGCATTTACAGTTGAACTAAAATGGCCACATGTTATTTTTCTCTTTTTTTACGTGAACATATAATATATGATGCGCATGCGTCGTCTGGTTTCAATTTAATACAATTAGTACTCAAGCTAAAATAATATTGCATGTGGTTTCACTCAAGTACTACATGGGCTCAAAGAGTTAAACAATCAGCACCCCAATACTCCGCCATTTCACAAAAAAACTGAATTTAATTTTATCACTATTATCCACTAATTATTTTACTAAAATACTTTATCTAATTATTTATTAAACTATATTTTTAATATGTTTGTTGTTTGAGATTTTGATGAAATAGCCACTGAATGTCAGATTCGAGATATTTCGGGAACATTAAATGGTAAAATAAAAACTTTGAAAATACTGTAAATTTACAACTTCAGAATAGTACAGAAGTTCCTCAACATCTCTATAAGGCTGCCGTTCTTTTTTAGAAATGAGAAGTTGAGACTTGTCAACGAAAAGTGAAGTAAATAAAAAAATAAACCTCCGAGATGTTATAAAGTAACGAATTGAAAAATGATTCAGAGCTACTTCAAACTAGTGGTGAACTAAAGGTATGCATCGAGAAGCTTAAAACCAAATTAATGGTAACTCCAAATTTACAGTCCTCATTTCGGGGCATTTTAGTTAAAGTTGTCGATCTACCTGATGATCTAGATACTGCTGAGGCGGAAATACAGAATGCTCTCTTCGAAACTTATGTTGTTCAATTCGGTGCATCAGAGTTTGTGGAAACTTTTGATGTAGACGTTAGTGCTATTTGGTACAGATTAGCCATATTTCTTGACGCTTAATCTGATTTGAGTCATGTTTCGTGAAACAACACATAGATTTCATTTCAAAATTAGCGATTTAAAATAAAATTCGGATCAAGTTTTCCATATAAAGTTTGAGCTGATCTGGATGAATGACTAGTTGCTTTCTAATTCTAATCGACCACCGCAAGTACTTAAAAAGAGTTAAGGTTTTTGTCTTTGCTAAATCAACTTCTCACAACTGTTCTACCTTTTTATTATGAGTAATTCAAAGCAGTTACGATAAATTTATCCGCTAGGTGATTGCGTATAGTATTTTTCTGTCAAAAATATAATTGAATGTCGTATGTGAAGCGCTAATAAAATTCCGGTATAAATATATATTTATTAAGAAGTAAACTACACAAGCGAAAGTAGTAAACTACACAAGTAAACAGAAGTAAACTACACAAATAAACTACACATTTGTAGGTTGTGTTTTGCTTTTGTAATTTTTTGTGCTTTCCACTTACAAGTACTTGCTGTGGTCGATTGGAAAGCAACTAGTATCATGGAATACAGCTAATTACAAAGAAACTGAATTTGCGAAATATTTTAAAGAACCAGCTAGAACCTTATGCAGCGGATAAAACTAATTCAGATTATTCTAAAATTAAAACTCTTTCTAAATGTTCCAACCCGTTATTTCATTTATCAAACAAATCGAAAGATAAGATTTCGGGGTCAAATGAGAATGATTGAGAGACTCCATTTAGGTCGCGTATCGAGAATGTCGTAATCGAAATTTACTTAAATTAACAGAATGAAGCACTGCTTTCCATGGTACTGATCTTGACGGAGTTCCATAACAAAATTTTCTTTATAGAATCTAAAATATGGCGCTGGCCAATGAAGTTTTTTGCGAATAATTGAACAACAATTTCTCCGTGTGCTATTATAAGATAGAGCTCATACTTAGTATTGGGGCTACCGAGAGTCAAGTTGTTAAATGACATGTTAAATGAAACGGCCCCATTGAATGCTATCTACCCAAAAAATCTCAAGGAAATATTCATGTGCGGATCACCACGACTCCTTATAATTGTGCTTCTAATACAAGTTCTTCCTTTCTTCCTAATATCAATCCAAAAAGTTCTCCAGTCCGAGGAAATTGCGATGAACACCGACCCCGAGTTTTATCAAATAATAAAGAATACTCCTCCTACCTCAGCAAACCATTTTCTGAAACAAAGAGTGAATCAAATTTGTTACCTGCCTTTACATCACGTAAGTCCAATAAATGAAATTGTTCACTGAAATACTTCAAAGTCCACTATGCAAACTATGAAAATGTAGATTGCTGAAACCACACTAAGTTTGGACTTGGATGAGCGACATATTAGCTAATGACATTCCGTATCGAGGTCCTTTTGTTAGTGAGTCCAATATCTCCATTTTGGGTAAAGGTTCTGAAGAGTTTCTCAAGCAGCACAATATCCAAATTTTCCTTGGACACTGTCTTGCAAATATTTCCAATGGTAGTAAAACGAAACGTCTTAGAGTAGATGTCGCTCCTTCACTAAGTCAACCTCTTTATCTTGGTATTGACTGTTGGTCGAGTTTCGGATAATTACCAACGATGCTTGAAGAAATTGAAACCGTTATCTTAGTAGTACCCACCACTCTCTGCTCGTCAAAATCACTGCTATTATAAATAGATCGACCTCAAAGATGCCATTTACCATTTTTTCGTTGGGTTGTGCATTGCACTCCAAACGATGTGTCGACTAACGAATGAGGTCATCCTACATCAGATGCATGACCGAGTATTATTCATGAACATCTTCAGGTCTTCTCAGAAGGGACTAGATTGCTTGAAAACCCGATTCTAACCACAAATGCTGAAAAAAGCAAGTTTATGCTGAAGGAAACTAGATACTTAGGTTGTGTTATTGGTGAGAGATGCCTTAAAGTGGACCCGAACAAGTGTCGAGTCATAGTCGAACATTCAGTGCCTAGATCTCTGATCTACTCAGCAAGGGATCTAAGCTAGTTTGGAGCGACGCAGCTCAACAATCTTTCAGTCAGTTAAAACACTACTCTACTTGCACTGAACTTCTCCAAGAAAAGGAATTTTTATACAATGTGCTCCTTGTAAATCCGGTATTGGAAGTGTATTCGTCCTAATGTGGAATGCTACAAATTTACGATCATCACTGACCATAATAGTCTCAAATGGTTGAAGAGTCAAAAAGACTTCAACTGAGGTCAACTGGCAAGATGGGTTTTAACAACCTTACATGTTTAAAATCGTCTATAGAAAAGGTAATCAGAAAGTGGTACCTGACAGTTTGTCTAGAATGTTTGTAGGTGAACTTGATGTAAATAAAATATCTCCTTTACTCATCGATTTGGTCTACCCAGAATTTAATAATTCAGGACGCCAGTTAAAAATGGGAAACTATGTGTTCCCGCAAAATTAATATCAAAGAATTTTCAAAACGTTATTTCTCTCGTCTTTCTGTTGATTAAATAATAATTCTCTTTATTTCAAATTTTCCTCACGGTTCATTTGATGTTTTGTCAATTTTTTTTGTTAACATTTCATTATACTCAGTTTGCAGCTGCAACAAAATTATAGAAAGCTGCCACGACGAAAATTTGTTTTGAGCTTTTCAAAGAAGCATTCCGGAGGTTACGTCAAACTGTTGCTAATGGCTTTAATTAGTTTATGTAAATTGATAACGTTTACTAACTAGGTATGTATGGTAAATGTGATACAATTCGTATCGTGTCGGATTTGGATACGTTGTTAATGTTAGGTAGGTTTGTGTACAAAGGTGCAAAGTAGATTGGTGAGTAGATTGGTTAGTACTAAAACCACCTATCTCTAATTTGATTTCTATTTAAATGATTTAAATATCGAAATTTAATTATTAGTGTGGGTTAATAGTGAAATGGTAAGCCGTATTTTCTTGGCAATTAGTTTACCAAGTTTTCTTTTTTCCAAATGGAATAGATGTTGTAATCGTGGGAGTGTTAGAGTTTTAATGGCCATTTTGAAAATGGCATTCTCAGTTCCAAAATAAATTTGATTTTCTTTGAAAAAAAATCGTGAACACTTTGGGGCCAGGGTTGGAGGATGGTATAAGCGCTGATCGGATGAGGAATTTAATTAGCTATTAGACGCACTATCGGAACCTGAGTCAAGATCTCTGGTAAGGAGTGTTAATGACCATTTTTAGTTCCAAAACAAATTTGATTTTCTTCGAAAAAAAATTATATTGAAGGATCCCAAATTTGTCTTGGAGCTAAAAATGGCCGTTAACACTCCTTATCAAAGATCTTGAGTCAGGTTCCGATATTGTGTCTAATACCTAATCAAATTCTTTATCCGATGAGCCTATATATGATCCCGGTCTCAAAGTGTTCACGAATTTTTTTTTGAAGAAAATCAAAATTGTCTTGGATCTGATAATGGCCATTAACACTCCTTACCAGAGATCTTGGGATCGGAGTCTAACAATCTATTAAATTCCTCGAGCCTGAATGCTATACGTAATACTAGATTTTCACATTAGGTATAAAGTGGAAACCATTTTTGATGTGTAAACATTTTTACTCGCGCCTACCAAAAATTTTTGTATTAGAATAAACTTGAAAATGAAACGAACGGAAATGACGTACCTACTTCGTTTGAAAAAAGCAACAAACTCAATAAAAACACATTTGTACTATACATGGCATGCTTGTATGTATATGTATAATAGTAGGGAAAACAAAAAACTAATTTAAAAAATGAAATAGAAACCATCGGACATTTCCATCGATCAGAAAAACAAAAAAAAAAAAAAAATTACGATACGAAATACGAATTACGATTATGAAATTACATACTCTTACGATTAAAAACACATTCAACAATTTGTGTATGTTGTTTTATCACGAGTCTTTCGGAGGGGGGGGGGGGGGGGGTATGGTGATGGGGTTATAATGAAGTCTGGTTTTTAACATTGAACTGCCAGAGTCCCAGGTCACCTCGCCTCGACCTAACTGAGAGAGAGATAGAAAGTGCCAGAGAGAGAGAGATGGATGGGGCGACCATTGTGCAGTTTTTCAATAAAAATTAGAAAAGTTAGAGTCGACGGTATATGTATCTTATTTTAGCTACCATAATCCAATTGCGTCAATTTTAACGAAAGAGTAATAGACCAATTTAACGATAATAAACACACGAAAAACTCTGGTTACTAAAATTGCATTCCTACTTCCTTGAAAATAAACTGTACACACGCACTACACACGCCATGTTTACACATCTCATTGAGAGTACTAATGGACTCACTCTTCTTTTTTATTTTTTAATGATTCATTAGGAATAAACACTTAATTTTTCCTAGTGCTATTCTTAAGACAAGAATAGTTAAGTGCTAGCATAGTATGTAAAATTTCAGCTAGAATAAAAACTATAAGTATCTTTTATTTATTCAACTCGACAGTGGATACATATTATTTGATCAATCAGAATATGATTTTAAATTTTCCAATAAAGGGCCGAAACAATTTATTGTAATGTAATATAATAATTACATTCAAATGAATAAAATTTTAGTACACCCTAACCTAATTGGTTTTAGTACTATTTTTCGTAAAGGAACAGTCATGTTTCCTAAATAGATTTTAATTTAACAGTGTTAAACTAATACAACAATAAAAGTGTGAATTAGTGCAGAACTTCACACGCATTCTCGATTTCCGGTGTTGGAACCATTACGTTCGTCATCAGCAAAGAATCTTGTTTCCTTTCTAAAAAATTAAATTTTTCATTTTTTTTGGAGTACGCGAGATTATTTTGTCGGACTTATTGTTCAAAGAGCTTCTTAATAAATATAAGGTCGTAAGCGTTTGAACTACGATTAAGTATTCCCACCAAGCTATTGCGTCAGAACGTGATAATCAGTGTATTCTAACTAAAATACGCTCTTATATTACTGATGTTCACCGTATGTGGGATGAACATATCGCTGAAATTGCGGGGCATTGCGCAACAGCCGACATTCGTCTACTAAATTCTCGCCCCATTATCTTCTGTTTGGGTCTCACAAGGGTCTTCATGGCTCACAAAATGAACATCTAAGAAAAATAAATTCAATTGACGATTCTCGCACTCAACAAATAATCTTTGGTATTGGTCATAATCCACAACTGAACCTAAAATAATTAAGAATCCCTAGATTTAAATAAAAATTAATTACTTTAAAAGTGGGTCACACAAACGGTATTTACAATTCTAAATTACCAAAATTACTAATTTTAAATTTAACTCTTAGATGACTTTATGTTAACCTGTGTGAAATTTTTCTGCAAAAATTCCTCGTAGATTAACTTAAAGTCGTATTAAAACAGTTAAGGCGGATTCAGTGTTGCGTTCGTTCGTTCCTTCCTTCCTTCTGAATTTTTTTTTGAATCAATTCAAGTTGCTGAAAAAATTCACAAGAAAAAAAGTTATTTTTAACCGTTTTTTTCTTGTGAATTTTTCAGTCAATCAGCAAATTGGAGTGATTTAATAAAAAATTCAGAAGGAAGGACAGAAAAGACAGAAAAAACATAAAAACAAGAATAAACGAAAACAGAGAAATATTATAAAAAAATACTTGCGTGAATTCCAATTTTTACAAATGCATATAAATTGGTTCCCCGAAAATTCTGCGACAAACAATCCATCGAAAAACGAATGTGAAAACTACAATTTTCCAATAACCAAATGTGCGTGAAAACCATTTTGCAAATAACAATTCATCGAAAAAACAATTCATCGAAACAAATTTTTTCATCTAAAAGTTTCTATTGAACATCAGTATTTACAGGTGAAGATTTCCTATGGAAATTTTACAATTCATGTAAAATGAAATATGGTGAGAATTCTAGGTAATTCACATACATACATATGTCATTTAACATATAGATATGCTATAGTTATTCCTTTATCTAGAACAGTAAGCTGCTTGATTTTTTCTTAAGTAAGAGCTGGGGTATGAATATTCTCGTCAAGCTAGATTTAATTGGAATTTCCTCCTTACTACCACCGCAAGCTTCGCACTTGCTGCGTATGTAGCCAGTTTAACATGTCCTTGGCCCCAACCCGCACCCCCGTGGGTAGTTTTAACCCTGGTATTGCCGTTCCCGAGTTCTTTTTTCCGCTGTTATATTTTCCTGACTCATTTTACGGACTCATTGTGCTTATGGGTAAGTTGTGCAACCATTCAAACACTAAACCTGAAACGGATTCTAAAAGCTGATTTCTGATTTTCGTATTGTCGTTTCGGCGAAGGAGTTACTTGCAATCTTCCCTTCCCAGCATTGCTCCCGCCTTTGGTGAGTGTCGATGATTTTGGCTTTATTAAATTTAAATACTTATTTCCCATAGTTCCACGAGTATCGGTCTACCTGTGCGGAGATCGTTATACCGATTACGAAATTTGGGCTTTCTCAAATAAACAACAATCTGAAAGATGTTTGGCTCAAGTCTATCCCCTAACTATTAAGAGTTGCAAAAAATACTTATGTGAATATTTTACGGCGATTGGGGCTTATAAAGAAAATGGACATTTGCTTGGGAAATATATTGTTCAAGAGTATTCGTCGATTTTGAAGCATCACTTGATGAGAGTATTCGTATCTCAGCTCCTACGCAACAAATCCTCAAGCGGCTTACTATTCTAGATAGAGAAAGAACTATAGCATATCTATAATAACATATTTATATCAATTACTTGGAATTTACACTGATTTTTAAAAATGAGTGATCGAACCAAAATAAAGGCTTACAGTTTCTTACGACATTTACTGTGTAATAAGTTTTAGATTCATACTTTTAAAGTAAACTCAAATCCATCACTTTATTTTCCCGAAATATTGGAATTATTATAACAATTCAGTTGGTTTAAATAAATTAACCTCCTTATCACAATAATCCGCTTCAAATTCTGCTTAATATTGATACAATTTTATTTTTTAACCAAAGCTGTCCTATCTTACTTTCCATATCACAAAATTGAACAATTAAGAGAAAATTGATCAATATTTTTTAATATACCTAATGAGTCTTTTCGAGAAATTGTTTCTTTCTTTCGCTTATTTGATTTTTCGATGAATTGTTCAATGTAGAATTGTTTCCGTGTAAAACTGTTTGTATTACAATTATTCTTCTCTGAATTCATTTGTAACAATTGCTTGTCGCACTTTTGTGATTGTGTTAAATTGTTAATGTTGAAATAACGTATTTTGAGAAGAAACTGATTTCAACAAAAATTTGGCCATTAGGCAATCTAGATGGTTGATTGATCGGAATGTTCATATCTAAGCTTTTGCCATAAATTGGGAGATCCCAGTGATTTTTGGCCAAAATTGGTCCACCGAAAATGGCAACTTCCATAGAAACTTCGACGACTATAAAAAGCATTCATATGGTTAATATGGTAATGTCAAACTATATCACTTTTAATGTATTATTTCCCCTCAAAATTAATTCACCTTCAAATTTTGACAATCTCAGTCAATTTTGACAATCAGTTCAATATTGTAGCAAATAGTATCGAGATATATTAATTTCAAAGTTAATTATTGCACATTCGAATTTTTAATTTTGTTTGGTTTGGTAAATTCAATTAGTCCGGTTTAGATTAAGCTGTATCAACATTCTGCATACCATTGTATCATATTATTTTGGCTTTATGCGAAACAATAAAACAAATTAATTTTGTATTTAAAACAAACTGCTTGTGCAGTTAATTTTAAATATAATCTTTTATCTGCGCGGTACAACGTAACAAAGTTATACAATGTTGTACTATTAAAAGTTTCACCGTCATTACACAACTAAAAACTTTTTCGTAACTTTTAATGCAGTATTTTGAGGTGATACATTTGTTATACACAATAATAAAAATAAGAAATTGCCAAAACACAAGAAAAATGTAAACCAAACAAAATAAAACTTTGTACAAAAACGTATGAATGGATAATTTGTAAGAGAAAAAGCTGAGCTTTTCCATTTTTTTAATTCACATAAAATGAAAAAAGAAAATTCATACTGTGTAATGTATTGTCATTCTTACTATTCAAAAAATGAGGTCAATTATTTTTATGCCTATTTTACTGTTCAAATAAAATAAAATAAAAATAAATTAAAGCAAACTTTTTTTTTTGTTCTTGAAGCTTATTTATACGTTTATTTATTTGCTTGTTATTATCATTGTTTTGTTGTATTCGTATTTAGTCATTCAATTTCTGTTTCACAGTTATTTTCATTTACTTAGCAATATCATTTTTTGTTGCTTTTCACTTGCTAGATTATTGTATGAAAGTAAAATGAAAAACAATTTTTTTTTGTTCATTTCCCATTTTCTTTGTGTGCTAGGATATGCCAGGGATGTTTTACCTCGTTTCCCGTTGCTCCGATTTTATTTTTTATTTTTTCACGATTTGTTTTCCATTTTTTGTTCTCCTTGTTGTTTGTTTATTTTGTATACTTCCTTCAGGTATTTTCATTATATTTATTTGATGTATTCAAAGTTTTCTAAAGTTAAAAGCAAAAAAAAAAAAAAATCTTGCTTGTTTTCCACCAACACACGAATAAATTATATAAGCAGGATGGAACGAAACACATTTTCGCCGATACGACATATTAAAAAAAAAATTGATTATTATTAAGTAAAAGTTTTTGGTTTACGGATAATAGGCCTTAATGTCACAAAAATTTTATTTTGTTTTGGTAAGATGATTTATAGCGGTGGGTTTCCTAGTACTACTATTTTATGTACATATGTTCAAATTTAGAGTACCATCTATTTTTTGAAACATCGGTAAAGTACGCACTTTGTGCAAAACATTTACCATCCCCACAAATTCAAATAATCCATGCCGGTGGTATAGATAAAGTTAATAATAACCCACGTTAACATATTTAATTTTTATAGCACAGCCAAATATTTTTTATTCTTTATCCATTATAAACTGTGCCTTCCTCTTTTACAATACATACTATATACCATAAAATTGATTTATTATATTTTTTAGCAAAATCTACCTAAAGCAAATACAGTTTTTTGTTATTGAAAGCGCGTGCTCATAAAAGCTCTTCTTCTATGGAAATTTTAACCCAAATTTTATAAATTTATTAAGTAGAAATTCTTGACCTAAAACAAGCCCATTGATTTTTTTTTCTTGGAATTTAGCCAGCAGAGACAACATTTTGTTAAGATATTATTGTATGTTTAAATATCGGAAATACGAGTAGACTGCCAGTGATATGCCAAACTAATTTATGTAATATTTGCATTTTGAATAAGTATTTTGATTTATAAAAATAACACGTGTCTTGACACTGACACGTGACTTTTACATTTCTCGACAAATTAGGCCAACTACTCTATTTTGGCAGTTCCTTGCAACGCATTATATCAACATTTTATTAGTAGGCCAAAAAAAATCTGATTTAAATAGAATATTGAGAAAACAGCGGACGAAGAGAGAACTCTCGAAACTAGTCCAAAATAAAACATAAAAATAAATAAAAAGTATCCCTTAAAAAGAAAAAGATATTCTCACTTTTTAGTTAAATTTGAAATTAAATAAAACCTATGTAAATATTTTAGCATTCATTTACAGGTAATTGTCAGATAGTGTCACTGAAATCAAAACCATTAATTGGCATGCCCTTATTTTTAATTTTGACCCAAGTTTCCTAAAAAAATTAAATTTTTCAAATATATTTTAGAAATAATATTGGTAAAACAATCATTTAAAATAAAGAAATGGAAGCGTGTATATTTTGTGGCCAAATACGCCACATTTGATTAAGGCGAGAAATTGATTTTACCAGAATTTTGGTAACAACTACCTTGTTTAACCAAAAATCTTAATTCCCGCTTAAATTTCGAAAAACCTACAATGACAACCGTTCTGGAAAATTTACTATTTAAATTTAGTAGAATCTTAACTCTTGGTCGATTTTCGAAAATGCTTTACTTTTCAATATTTGATTTTCGTCAAATTTCACTAAGACCTCCAACTTTTTCGTTTAATTTTTTAACCAATTTCGTAGCCAATTTTGTTTAAAACATTTTTGTTTCTAATGTTTTTTTTAAACGTTAGGGAAAAACTAAAAAAAAACCTTGTGGAAAAATCTTAAGTATATAAAGTTTCACCCTGATAAGTTAATCCTTCTGGACTGTAAAAAGGCCGAAATTTTGTGTAAAAGTTTATTGTCAAAAATCGTCATTTCCGCTTAAATTTTGAAAAATGATGTAAACCGATATTTTTGCAAATTTATTTTAGTATCTTTAGTTTATATTTTCCTCATAAAAGATATTATTTTCAAAATTCTGCAGAAAACGACAAAACTCCTCTAAAAACTGCCACTTCCGGAGACCGATTGCTTGTCAAAAATTTTCATGATTACGGAATGATTATGGAATTTTTCATGATTACGATATTTTGAAAAATGTAAAGGTACGATATTCCGTAAAATTTTGTTAGAAACTTTGGCTTTAAGAGAAATAATTTAATGGATTTAAATCAGGCAAACTTCACGTCACTTGATAGGTCATTTACAAAAAATACAGTGCCTTGCTAGTGAGGTACTTACATGTGATTTTAAGACTGTGTGAAACTACCCCAGTTTGCCATCCCAGCCAAAATAAATATGTCCATTAGACAATACTAATTTCACCCCATCTCAGGATTTTTAAAATCAATCCATCCCAGAATTTTTAAACCATCCCATTAATTAAAAAATCAAAAACTCTTTCTAAAAGGTCGCAACAATTTCAATTAGAAACACTATGCAGTCACTTAAACTCGATCTATAATAGACTACCATAGGCCATCATATGAAATTTTAAGAAAATTCTCAATAAAGAAATTAATCTGAAATCTATAGAATGCCTAAAAACTTGGCTTTTCATCTTTTGACTCGTCATGAGGTCACTAGCTCTGATAAAAATCTGGTTTTCTGACGTTTCAGAGTATTTTTCAAAATTTCATATGGTGCGTTGTATGCAAATGACCTATACCGCAAATCATAGCATACAGCTGATATCCAACTTTTTTTCAGTCCTGGTGGACAACATGATGATTAGGGATCAAAAGTAAAATATTTAGGCATTGGGTAAGGTAAATAGAAATAAGTAAATGCTTTTAATTCAATTTGAGAATTTATTATCAATTCTGAAGTATATTTCTAGTCGAACTAGTACAAAACGGTTTATGAGCCGAATATTACTTAACTGTTACTCCACTAATTTTAATTATTTGTTTTTTCAATCTCCACTGTTAAATAAAATAAAATTAAAGTAAAAGTTCATACGTTGGAGGGCTATATGCTAATGCTACTATAGCACAAAACATAAGGCTGATATTCAAATTTTTAGAGAATTATTATTTTTGTAATATTTGCTTTAACGCGATTCCCTTAAAAATCGGTTGACCTTTATTATTGCAGATAGAAATATGTTTTAATTAAATTTTTTGTCCAGAAGCTACTTTTTTATCATAAAAAGTTCCGTTTATTATTTGATTTAAAAATATAACGCCATCTGCAAGTGTCAAAGGAGAAAAAAGTGTTAAATGTCTGTTTACCATTTTTAATTCCGATGTTACTTATGCTCGAGCATAGATATCACTCCAAGAATGCGCGCATTCGATTCCACTGCTAGCGTACACTTTCAGCGACGTTTCTTCCAATTCAAAATTGCTGAGTTAAAGAGCTTTGCGATTTCAGCGTCTTATATAGCCAAACATAAAGTAAACTGAACCAAAGGGCTAATTTGTAGAAAGAAATTAATTTGGAAAGTTCGCAATTGGCGAGGCGGTACACAATCCTCAGTATAGTATGTAGTGGCACTATTCTGGTTTTCCCTGGGAGTAGGGAATTGGGAAAAATATTTTCATAGCATTTTTGTTTAAATTGTATTTTTCTGGCCTACTGTTGGAATTAGTTTGGTGTAAATATTTTCGAAACAAAGTTGATTGGGAAACTTTTGTTCCACAAAATTTTATAGAGAAAAATAATTCCCAATATATCTTTGTTTCAAAAATATTTACGCCAAACTAATTCCAACAGTAGGCCAGAAAAATATAATTTAGACAAAAATGCTATGAAAATATTTTTCCTAATTCTATATTCCCAGGGAAAACCAGAATAGTGCCACAGGGAACATCATATAAAAATAATTATAAACAAATGTAAGGAAAACGAGAACATTCTCTGCTCGGCATGCCAGTACGCGCCTTCCAGCAGTAGTGTATATATGGCCTTTTCAGCAGCCCAGGAACCGGAATAAGATTCAATGTACCAATCACACATTAACCGAAAGTTACCGATTATCTAATTTCAAATATGAAGCGGCCATTGGTGGTCGACATTTTTTAGATAGACAGTTAAAATTTCTTACTTCCATTTTTAAAACATAAAATTAGAAAAAATTTTGAATTTATTTGTTCCATTTAAATTCGCAGATACGTATGGTTCACTTTCAGTTTTACTCTACAACTAAAAATTTTATGTACAATAGAAACAAACCAAAGTAGAGAAAATTGTTCTTAAAATACATCCCTCGGAAACTTCCATAATTTTAATGACAAGTGAATTACCTCTTATTTTTCGATTTTTTAGCATTGCCATAAAACGGCGGTTAACCGACCAAACGGCATAGTGGTTAATGGTTTGACGTATGGATCAGGAGGTACCGGTTTCGAATCCCTATACGGAGCAGGAAAAGAGAATTTTCATCATCTGTCGGAGTGCAGAACTCATGCGCCGACCCATCTTTCATACCAGTACTATAGGCTAGCATGGGGCTATGCAATGTGCAGATATTTTTACGAAAGACGAATCTATTGCTGTACGTCCTCGAATTTGCTGGCAACGGCGTAAAAGTAAAGATGGGAAAAGCAAACCGTGAAAGAGTTGGGAGAGCTTGGAACAGATTGCAAAGATAACAAAAAAAAAATCGGCCTTTAGGACTGTTTAGCCGAAATGATATAATCGTTTCATGAGATATTTGTGAGAGTATCATCGTTATTTAGTGTTTTGTTTAAAATTAAATCAGAATTAAATATAATTAATAATGGATTTTGACTTTTATTTATTAGTGCCGTTGCCAACTAAAAAATTGACACATACGTCATTCGACAAAATTGAACCTTTTAAAATGATTATCCTGGAAATAAAACGATTCGAAGTCGATTTTTCAATTATGTATTCGTAAGATTAAAATTACGAGAAAATCAATTTGTTTAGAAATGTAAACGGTTCCGTTTATTTCAGCTATCTCTGAGGTTTGTCGAATCTATAGGAAATTTTTTTTTCAAGATTTTTATATTTTAACTTCTATTTTTATTTTTTTTATTTAACTTATATTTTCTAATCTACGGATCCGGATGTTTAGTAAATAAAATTTGTAAAAACGTCGAAAAAATCATACGATACGCAAATTGACCTCTTTACAAATATTAGCGGTGTTCTGGAATTAGGAATAATGCTCGGAAAAACCATACGATACGCAAATTGACCTCTACAAAAATTGTTTACTGAAATACCCGAGGCTGCTAGATTTTTCAATGGAAGAGTGTTAATGTGCTGGTTTCCATCCAGAATAACACAAAAATGCGCGTATCATTTGGTAGTAGGTTTTATGCTTATGGGAAAATGTTTGAAAATTGTTTGTTATTTTACTTAAATTCTTTTTTTTTGTAATATTTTTATACTAAACAAGATCGGCCTTTGATATTCGTAAAGGATATCATTTAGCTTTGATGAGATAATGCAAAATACAGAGTTTCAGATAGTCATTGCAATAAATTTTGATTTATTTGTTGTTATTTAGAAATTGATCGACATTTTAAGGTAAGCTGATTTAAGATAAAATTTTAATAGATTTTAAAAATTTAAAATAAATTCAAAATTTAAGAGCGTTTTGTTAAAGAATATTGTTTAAATGAACAACAGATAAAGTTTCAAACTATTTTGGATTTCACTAAGCAATAGATTTTCCATACTTTTACTTCAATAAATCAACCCAAGACATAAGCAAATTAACTGAATAAAACAAAGTTCATTGCGACATTTTTTAAGATGATTATCTAAAACTTGGTTTGTGTTTAAAATGTTTTTGAACGCGTTATTTTTCAGAATATTTTACTATTTTCAGAAATATAAGAACTTTTGGCAAAACTTTGGAAACTTTGGCAATATAACAGCCAATTCCGAATTATTTTAGCCGCCAGAATTTTGCTTTCTTTTAACTTCATATAAATTATAGTTTAAATGACGGCATCGAGTAGCTATAAGTAAAAGTATTTTCTATTGATGGATTGAATAAAATTTAACAAAATTCGGTTAAATTTTTCACTTGGCAATTATTGGATTTATCATTTTATCCGAAAAAGTGTATTATACTCGTATATACTTCAATTGAAATTAAAATATATATTTTAATATTCCAGTCATTTGACTAAACGTGTACTCGTGGAAAACTAAATTATAAATAAAAAAAATATCACAATTCATAATTAAATATACGAGTACATAACCACGGTTGATTTCGAATCATAAATTCTATGAGCTTATACAGGAATTCATATTATCACATATTATTTGCTAGTCTTATTCATGAAAAGGTTCAAAATAATTCCGGTCCGTATTCAGGCGATGTACGATATTGTATATTTACTACACTTAACGCACGTATGCAAACCACATTTCGGAAGTTTACAATCCAAGCGGGTTTTCATCCATTCGGGCCAATGAGCAAAACTATCTGTTCGAACTGCATTTACAGGTAATAAAGCACCGATAATATTTTTTATGTTTTAGGTGCACAAGCAATACATATAGCTTCAACATAATGTTAGAGGAATCTAGCTAGGCTGATTAGCTTCTTCATTACGTCTATAGAAGGCCATGCGTTTACAACAGTTAAATCAATTAAATGGTAAAAAATTCTATGATAACATCATTTTGATCGTAATTTAATTTTGTATCAACCAATATTGCTGTCCAATCAATTTTTTTTTTGTAAAGAAAGTAATAATTGTTCATTGGATTTAATGTCCTTTAAAGGTCAATTAATACTCCCCTTATTATTCACTCACACACTACCCATTCACACCTTTATCGTATACCACCTACACATTGCAAGCTCCATGTCATACTGTACTTTGAAATGAACGGTGGATCGGCGCTGAATTCTGCACTCAAACAGAGAGTCTTAGTTGTGTTTATTAACATTGCCGATCGTAATCGATGATGAAAATTCGCTTTTTGCTTCCAGCCTCTGGTGGGATTCGAACCCAATACCTCCTTGTTCAAGCGCCGAAGCTTAACCCACTGCACCTCTTGTCCCGTAAAACATACTTAGACTATATTAGGACATAAAGGATTAATTTCTACACGTTACTTTTTATCAAGGCGTTTTACAATATGTTAAGGGTTTTTGCCTACAAAATTTGAAATTAAATTTACGTTTTTATTATCCATTTATGGAACCGTATATCGACGGTATTCACTGTAGTGGAAAACTGTTTTGCATTATTCATGCCCTTATCGCTGGGTAATTTGCAATTAGGCAAATGATTTTTACGTACGGTGCCCAAACAAAGACATCCTTGATTCGATGACTCGGTTAGCTGTGTGATCGTCGAGAAATAATTATCGAAGTTTATTATATGCAGCAACGGAATAACGATATTTCCACCAACTCCCAAATTTGGTTCCATTTACAATTATTTTTTTGACATCGTTTTCTTGACCAGTGTACAACTCTAAATTGTAACAGAATCTCGATATTCCGGATAATATGAAAAGTCTAAAACCCCATTTATGTGTCTTGGTGGCACATAATTGCTCGTCTTCGGATAATATTGGTTCTAGCGGAACCCATCATAATGTGTTTTGAAGCGTATCAACAGCCGGTCATATTTTAAATATCCGATCAAAATCGGGATGGCTCTTTGGAAATGCTTTCCGATTATCGTTAAAATGGAGAATTTTTTTAATTTTTTTAAAACTATTTCGCTACATGGCACTCTGAATTATCTCATTTCCCTGTTTTGGTGTTCAATATTGCCCACTGTTAGGTATATACAGTACCGATGTTATTATATATATCCCTATTAATTTCTTGAGTGATTGTTCGGTTAAAACTTCTGACGAATTAGAGTTTCTTTGTGTGGCGTATAAATTGGATTCATTCCTTAGAAAGGTTACATTGAAAAACTGTTCGTTCTTCAGGAAAATTGAACTCATTACTTTTCCATATGAGTTTTGGTTGTTTGACACAGTTTGTGCTAAATAATATTTCATTTAACTCTTCAACTTCATCGGATATGAAATTTTGGTTAAAAGTAGATGGTTCATAATCAACTGTTTCCTGCATTTCATCATTACTTATTTTTGCTCGATATCGGTTTCCTCCTCTTCATTATCAACGTCATCCAACTGTCAGTCCAGCTTTCTACAATTTTTAAAATTTCCTGTTCAGTCAAATATTTGCGGGCAATTTTCTATAAAATAAAATTTTTTGTCATTAGTTCATACGGCTTATCATAGCAGATATGCAATAACCCTTTGCCGGCCAGAAATTTTTTTTTTGTTACTTCAATTTAATTCCCTCGTACACAAATTTGTATGTAAAAAAACATAGTGCGTAATGGCATTTTTTTCATAATTCTCTTTCGTACACGACTTTTACTAACACAATTGAATCGCGGGCGGGGAAAGGGATATATTGCATATATGCTATATATTATAATTACTAAGTCTATTTTTTCCAAAGAGTTTAATAATATTATATAGACTGGTAATAACTAAATGTCAAGTGAGTAAAATTTAAAGAAAAAAAGAGATAGTTAAAAAATAGTCAGTACCGTATTAAGATTTTTTATTAACAAAAAATGAATGAAGTTAGTTACTTGTAGAATTAGAATTTTGTCTATATTAATTATCAACATTCAAGAATTTTATAATATTTTTTTAAACCACAACTGGTTCATGAATATTACACAAAATATTTAATCGAATTTATACAAAAAAATATTTCGCAAAAGCTATTCAACTTTTCCATATATTTCATAAAACCGAACTATTCACTGTTTAGCAATCATCAATATAATTAATTAACCCTAGAATCACATTTAACTATATATAGTACATATTTTATTATTAAAATATTCAAAATAATGAAAAAATGCGCAATTTTGTTTCAACATATATAACTGAAAACGTTTTCGGTGCGGGACTGGCGGAATCTATTGTGCAAATTCAGATCATCCACAACAAATATTTTTTGTTTTTCCGATACATTTTATTTTAATAACACAAAAATTAGAAACACACAAATTTGATCACAAACTGTTTTGAACCAGTGCACCTAGAATACTACAGGCCACACTGTTTGCTATATCATTAAATTTTTGTCTACAGTTTATTCTTTCAACTGTAAACAGCAGTCATGTTCATAAAAAGAAAAAACGAAAATAAACCGAAAAAAAAATTTATACGAGTGCTAAAAGTAAGGTTATGTCTTCTCGTAAATTATACGAAATGTGTACACATTTTATACGTGTTTACGTATTGAACACAATTTAAAATGCATAATTTTATAATAATATTATGAATTAATACTTTTACCAATAGCTTTTTATTAAATTTCAAAACATATTATTAAAATATTTTTCTTGTTTGTTTACAAATTTTTTTCTTATCAGTATGACAGCAAACACAAAAAAACAATCAAAACAATGTTTTTAATTTTAGTGCTGCCTATAATAGCCAAAGAAAGAACTGTCGGTTAGGTCATATGGATTGAGAAATCTGACCGCAAAAAACTAAAAAAAAAAAAAACAAACAAACAAGAACTGTCGACATAAATTGACGTCATATAGCAACTTTTTCAAAGCAGTGTGGCCTGTAGTATTCTAGGGGCACTGATCCAACACACAAATTTCATCACAAATTATATAAAATTTTCAAATAATTCTATTTTGAAATACAAACAACCAGAAACAAAAGCTTTAAGTTGTGGATGATATAGAAATCAAAGACAGAGATATAAATAGAGTTTTATATATGCATCCCGTCTTAATTGTCCACGCATGAAATAGACGATTTTATATAGAGAAAAAGCACATTACCGGTCTATTTATATAGTATTATGTCTATGATTTGTTCACTACACCGCTTATGACATGATTGACGTTTCAAATTTGTTTTCCCGCGCATACTTTAATTTAGTTGCAACACCAGACGCTAAGTTAATGTGAAGCTTACATTTATAAAATTTATTTATTTGATTTCACATAATAATCTTTATTAAAATTAAATAAATTCAATCTTTATTTATTAATAATCCACGATGTGCAATGGCGGAGTAGCGTGTATGGTGTGGGCAAGTGCAAGCTGTGTTGCGCGACTTGCTTGAGCGGCTGATGAAGACGAACTGATTGAAAAATGAATTTTTTGTTGTTAAATAAATTTGTTCGTTTTGATTTGGTTTTCATATTCGTCGTGTTAGTTTTGTTTTCGTTTAGCAATGATCGTCGTGTCGTGGTCTTGCTGTCTTGCGTTGCGTGCGTGTATCTGTTGATGCATTTACTCTGGCTACTGTATATTCGCAATTTATGTACATTTGTAGGTTTCTGAAGAATGATTTTTGTTATTAAAAGAATCGAACATTAATTTGAGCAATCAGAATTGTTCCACTGCCCTTCTAATAACATAATTTAGACAGCAAACTTTAAGTTCCATGGTTTTTATTGTTTTGTAACTGTAGTAAAATAAATTTAAATTGCCATTAACATCCATTTCATCATTATGAAAGTTATATTTAACCGTTTTATTTCAACAAGTTTTAAAGTTATTTTTCCCCCAGCTACTCATGTGCCAACAAAATAAATTTCGGAGAATCCTGACAAAGAAAGGTTACAGCTGAAGTCAACAATTACGGTTTCAGTATTTTTACAAACTGAAAACAATTCTTGAAAAAAATTTATGATTAAAATCTTCATATTCTAAAAATTAATTTTACATTGCTGCTTTTGTGGTAAGGCCAATGTTATTATTTTTATTTTAAAGGAAATTCCATTACAATAAAGTTGATCCTATTTCCCTCTCATATCTTTCATCTTTATTTTGCTTGACTCACACACAAATAAAAAACGGAAAATACTGATGTTGAGTTTAACAATACAACATCCTTAATAGCCTAAATAAAAGAAGGAAAATACAAGATAGTCGTACCTTAAAATAACATGACACAATGTTTTCCATAGCAAAGGCAAGAAAGAAGATCACGATGAGAAGAAAATAACACACATATACACAACCACGGAGAAGCAACTGTAAAGGAAAAAAAATTCCTAGAAGATACAAAAGGAGCGTATCTTCTGAATTTCAACAACGTAGAGCCATTATTTTCTATAAAATAGGATACGCTAAAAGAAAATGAGGAAATAGTTACGGAAAATTTTATGAATCATAGTGCCACCGTACAAATCATTCAATCAGTCACTTATTAATAAAATTATCAACCGTAAAGATACAGAAAATAATTTGTTAAGGAAATAAATTTTCTTTGTGACACAAACGTCAACATTTCGTTCTAGCTGGCAAAGAGAACATAATAAAACAAGAAATGTGTAATTTAATGGGTTTTCCATTAGCCATTTCCATTTTTTTTTATTCCCATGCCATATTCATATTACGGTTGAATACAATATTTTTCTTGTGCTATTCCGCAATGATTTTCGTCAATCAAAGGTAAAATAGCAAAGTTGTAAGGTAGATAGAAAACAAGTTTATTTTCTTTCATATATTTGCTCTCAAAATATGCTCAGTTCTGTTTTGTTATTTATGTTTGTGCCATTCCTCGGAAAATATAAAAAGTGAAGAACTTTCCGTTTACTCAATTATATCAACACAAAAAAAATTATAAATGATGTCAAGAATTTCATACTTTTTATCTTGTTAATGTTACGTTTTCTTTCTTTCATTCAGTTTTTTTTATTTATTTATTTAAATGAGATTTGCTTTCTTGAAAATTTGTTAACATGAACCTGAGCAACCATGGATATTTGCCTAATGTGATAAATAAATTTGCTTTTCTTGAATAAAAATTTGTGGTCTGATGAATTTGTATATTTTATAAAATACAAGGTGAGGCGTTTGGTTTATAAAAAATCAACAAACTTACAAATCCCATGTAATTTTGAAGCTATCTTAACGAAGTTAATCAAGTGTTGAAAGTCCCGTTCTAGAACCACCCTAAAGAACCACCCTAAACATGAAAAAACAGTTTGGGTCTCATTAGAGTTGCTTTTTTGAGTAAACACGGCTGGAACCTTTTTCCAAGTATCTTAATATTTTCAACTTTACCCGAAGCCTTGACGACTTTATCGACCGTAGCAATTGACTTATCTACGATGTTATTTATTACTGGTACTTTATTGATTAAAATGGGTTCCTGATGCGCAAACAATGAAGTTGCAATATTGTGGTAGGCTTACAAAACATTCCGTTCTAATTCAAACCCACCAAACCATCACCAGAGGACTCTCTAAATGAATTTTCCCGAAATCAGCTGGACCCATCACAATCGATTTATGGTACTTGAAGAAAAAACTAATGTTACGCGGTCCTCACCGAAGGATCCTCTAAACAACTTTTCTCGAAATCAAGATCCATTACAATCAATTCATTCCACTCGAAGCCCCCGTTTCATCTATTTCCATAAAAAATTGATTCGATAGATTAGATAGATAAGATGGATTCGATAGATTAGATAGATTAGATAGATTAGATAGATTAGAAAGTTTAGATAGATTAGATAGATTAAATAGATTAGATAGATTAGATAGACTAGATAGATTAGATAGATTAGATAGATTAGATAGATTAGATAGATTAGATAGATTAGATAGATTAGATAGATTAGATAGATTAGATAGATTAGATAGATTAGATAGATTAGATAGATTAGATAGATTAGATAGATTAGATAGATTAGATAGATTAGATAGATAAGATAGATTAGATAGACTAGATAGATTAGATAGATTAGATAGATTAGATAGATTAGATAGATTAGATAGATTAGATAGATTAGATAGATTAGATAGATTAGATAGATTAGATAGATTAGATAGATTAGATAGATTAGATAGATTAGATAGATTAGATAGATTAGATAGATTAGATAGATTAGATAGATTAGATAGATTAGATAGATTAGATAGATTAGATAGATTAGATAGATTAGATAGATTAGATAGATTAGATAGATTAGATAGATTAGATAGATTAGATAGATTATATAAATTAGATAGATTAGATAGATTAGATAGATTAAATAGATTAGATATATTAAATAGATTAGATATATTAGATAGATTAGATAGATTAGATAGATTAGATAGATTAGATAGATTAGATAGATTAGATAGATTAGATAGATTGGATAGATTAGATAGATTAGATAGATTAGATAGATTAGATAGATTAGATAGATTAAATAGATTAGATAGATTAGAATGATTAGCTAAATTATATAGATTAGATAGTTTAAATAGATTAGAATGATTAGATAGATTATATAGACTAGCTATATTAGATAGAATATATAGATTAGATAGATCCTATCAATTAGATAGATTGAAAATTTAGATAGATTTGTCTTTAGACCAATTAACAATTTTGTATTATTCGATGAGGTTTACAAACCACCGTTTCGGCGCGGACTGTACATCATTAGTTCATTTCCGAATATATACGTGTCATGTCATTGTTAAGTTTCAGCTACCTATGAATGAACACCTTTTCATTGATAGAGTCAATTCAACTTGTTTGTTGAACGACCAAATTGGAACATGCGGAATACGAAAATGGCAAAAACGAATTTTTTGCAAAATGACATCTTGATGATCAGCACATTTCCCGGAGTCGTTTTGTCGAGAATTTTTGACTGGAAATTCTCATTTTTTCCGGTTTAACGCAGATTTAATAAGACTCCGGAAGGTTGAGTTGAATTAGTAATTTTGAGGGAGTGGTATTGGGCAGAGGGTGAGGTCGATGGCCTTACGAACAGTGGATACATGCTTATTTTTTATTTATTGGTAATGCTTTGTGCAGGGGATGTAGCTTGAAACAGCAGCCAATTGATGTAATAAAATATATGAGGGAGAATATTATTCGTGTCCGAGAGACATGGGTGAAGTGAATTGTTTAAGTTTCTGGTACGGAAAAGATCGTTGAAGTTTTCGATTTTTGGAAGTGAGTTAAAACTTCTAATTTGTTAAACTTGGTTTTACGAGAGAGGCGAGAATTTGAATTTCATTTGGTTGTGCTTGTAGGACCCTTCTCTTGAAAGTGTTTTTGTTTTGATGTCTCACAATTAGAGTTGATGTGTGGAGAATGCGTGAGAATTTTGAAGGTTAATTTTATGTATTTAGCCCTATCAAAAGTTTTTTTATCCTGCTCGAAGTCATTAGGCTTTAATACTTCAAAACTAGCAGAACCCAAATCGAAAATCGGACTAAAACCGAAATTATATCGCAAATTTTAGGCTCATTATGGCTTGATCAAATACATCATTATAAAGTTTTACCATTATAGCGTAAAATTAATAGTTCTGAAGTTTAGTCAGGAGAGTAGAGCCCGAATTTTTATAATGAGTCATTTGATTAGGCCATAATTAGCCTAATTTGGGTTTTGCAAGCTTTAATAAATGACCTGAAGTTTGGTCAAGGAAGAGTGGAGCCCAACATTTTTTAACCTTTATGTAAATGACAAATTTTACATTATATTCTAAGTCGCTAAGGTACATTTGTACCTTCATACGTTTCGCAACTTAAACATGTGCATTATGGGAAAGGGGATTCGTATTAAATACAAATTATATCTATATTCTTCGGAATATCAAAAGTCGGAAGTATGGACGAATTATGTCAAGCTGAATTCGCACGGTAAGTTTGATATTTTTTTAAATCGACCAGGTTTCAAACGAGTATTTGGTTTGTTCGTTTCGGCATTTTTACAGACTAAGTTAAGATAAAAAAACAAGCGTATTTAGCTCGCTTATTGGATGAAGTAAGCACCGGTTATGAAATGGATCTTGAAGATAATGACTCAGAAGTCGAATGGATCCCTCTACGTCATTCAGGTGTTCAGGGTGTTGACGAACTATCGGATGTTGAAGATGCTTACAATGCTTCTGATATATTAAAATAGAGCTACATGATGATGTTCCGGATGAGTACAATCCGATTGAAGATTATGATATTGAAGAAGAAATTTTTGGTGGAAGCATATCTTCAATTCTCGGTTTTATTACTAAAGATGGTATGGTATGACTGCAAATTCCACCGGTTGTAACTCGGATACAAAAACTGAATATTCTCCGTCATAAACCGCGACCAGTCGCTTCAACAAAATGCTTGTGTGTTGCAGATACATTTAATTGTATATTTTCGGAAGTGATGGTGGACATTTTTGTACGTGAATCGTGGAAGTGTTTTTACCTCAAAGGAGTTTTATGCTTATATTGGAATGCTTATTACATGCGTGTACATCATTTCATTTCGGAGCACCGCAGTATTTTATGGCGTGTGGATTCTTATCCACTATAGAGAGTGACCATGTCGAAAGACCAATTTTTTGGTAAATGCTGATTTATTTGGTTTGACAACGATGTCACTCGTTCTTAACGCTTAGATTCAGATAAGACAGCTGTTATCAGTGATATCTGGCTGCTGTTAAATGCTAATTTGTCATCACATTACACAGTTTTGAATTGGGTTGCCGTCAATGAACAACTATTATCCTATACACTGTTCACCCAATATATACCATCCTAGTTGTCCAAATATGGCTTAAAAATAGTTTGGGTTTGGGTCCATTGTACACGGAGAAAGGACCTGGTAGACCAAAAAAGGGCCAAGGACAGTAAGGTGTATGCGATTTGTGCCATCAATTTAAAGGTTCTAGCCGGAATGGACAATTTCTTTTCCGCACCACGCTTAGCGCGTTTATTGTAATTGTGGAACTTGACAATAGTAGATATTCTAAAACCAAACAAAACTAGAATCCCAAAGGAATTTAAGAAATGTGCAAGTTAAGAAGAATATTCATCCCAGGTTGGGTTTAACGACGATGGGAAAGTGAGCATATGCTAATATGGTCCGAACGGGAATGGCGTAACCTTGTTGTCGACGATGCACACTTCAAATAATACGAATGGTTCATAAAATAAACCAGAAATGGTTTTATAAGATGATAACGCAGTTTATGTTCTACAATATAGTGGCATCTCACTGTATTGAAGATCGTGAGAAAAATCCAACTATTTTAACTAATTTTTCCACTAAATCAGGAATAGAATCTATGTTAGGCCATCTTGTAATTCTCAACCATCTTGTTTTACTCAACCATCTGTAACTGCGACTAAAACTGTAAGTTCGCAAGTGGGAAGTTGCTTTGTTTGTTGGACAACTTCATCATGTCAATGAAAAACTCGAAGATGCTGCTCGATCGCAAACGGCCAATTTGTAACAAACGCGCAGAAACAATTATAAAATGTAATCAGTGTTCACTTTCCCGAGGAAAATCCGGGGGCAATCTTGTGGAAATCTGGGGGAAATCCGGGAGAAATGCATAGAAAATCCGGCGGAAATCCTGCGGTGCTCCAGGGAAATCGGGAAAATTCTGGGGAGGTTCGGGGAAAATCCGGGGAGATCCGTGTGATATTCTGGGGAAATGCGGGAGAAATGTGGAGAAAATCCTGGGGAAATCCGAGAGAAATCTTGGTAAATCCGAGGGAAATCTTGATTAAATCTGGGGGGAATCCAGAAATTTTGGGAAACTTCTGGGAAAATCCTGGGGAAATCCTGGGGAAGTCCGGGCAGCCCATGGGAAATCCAGTAAAAATAGGTATTTTTTATTTAATATGTTTTATTTTTCTCTTTTCCTTGGCTTCGCTCAAGGAGGATACATAGATACAGTTAAACGAACGTTTGTCATTCGTTTAAGGCGTACTATTCTATTAGGTGCGCAACTAAGTTCCCGCTGTTTTTCGAAAGATGGCTCCAGCAGTAAGTGCTGGTCGATTGTGACCTATCCAAAACGTCATGAATCAAGCTTAGATACATGGTAAACAAACCGCTTTGACACATTAGTGATTTTGCTTTTGCGTCATATACTTTTGATTGTGTGAGAATGTCTGATTTTGTGCCAAATAATCGTCATTTGCGGGAAGTGTCGCTTTTCTTTTTTCATTCGAAGAAAACGGCGGCTGAAGCGCATCGAGAACTCATAAAAGTTTACGGAGATTCTGCTCTAAGTGAAACAACGTGCCGTGATTGGTTCCGTCGCTTCAAAGACGGTGATTTCAATGTTGACGACCGTTCGCGTGCAGGAAGGCCAAAAATCTTCGAAGATGCTGAATTAGAGGCATTGCTCGATCAGAGCTCGAAAGAGCTTGCTTCAGCATTAGGAGTTACCCGTCAAGCTATTTCCAAGCGATTGCATGCGTTGGGAATGCATAAAAAGCAAGGAACTTGGGTTCCTTATGATTTGAAGCCAAGAGACGTTGAGCGTCGTTTTTTTGCCTGTGAACAACTGCTCCAGCGGCAAAAAAGGAAGGGTTTTCTTCATCGCATCGTTAAAGGAAAAATGGATTCATTGCAGCAACCCAAAGAGAATAAAATCATGGGGACAGCCCGGTCATGCTTCTACGTCGTCAGCTCGGCCGAATATTCATGCTGCGAAGGTTATGCTGTGTATTTGGTGGGACCAGTGCGATGTTATTTATTACGAGCTGTTGAAACCGAACGAAACCATCACTGGGGAACGGTATCGAACTCAATTGATGCGATTGAGCCGAGAATTGCGTGAAAAGCGGCCAATATACAAGCAGAGGCACGAAAAAGTAATTCTACAGCATGACAACGCTCGGCCTCACATTGTCAAACCCGTTAAAACGTACTTGGAAACGCTCAAATGGGAAGTCCTACCCCACCCGCCATATTCCTCAGATATTGCGCCATCCGATTATTACTTGTTCCGTTCGATGGCACACGGTCTGGCTGATCATCAGTTCCGCTCATATGTAGACATCTCAAAATGGCTTGATTCGTGGATAGCCTCAAAAGACGAACACTTCTACCGTCAAGGTATTCGAGCTGTGCCAGAAAGATGGGAAAAAGTTGTCGCTAGCGATGGGCAATACTTTGAATGATTCATTTGTCACCATTTTTAAACAATAAAGTTGCATTTTCATAAAAAAACAGCGAGAACTTAGTTGCGCACCTAATATTTTGCGGGTTAACTAAATAATTTTGTTCCACACTTTAGTTGTAATTAATATCGACTTTAAACATTTCAACAGAGGCTAAATAAAATCATCAAACACACATCCCAACGCGAAAATAAAAAAAAACGTTTGATGTAAAGCGAAAAAGGTACTACTATACCTTGTCACTTATATAAAGGCTAATGAAGCATATGATTAGGCCATAATGAGCTTAAAATATTTGTGTGTCAATTGACGTAATTTTTCGGTATAATTTCAATTTTCGACATGGGGCTGCTAACTTTAGGTTAAATGACCTAAAGTTTGGTCAGGAACGAGTGGAGCTCAAAAATTGTTTTTCGGTCAATGACTAAACCATAATGAGCCTACAATTATTTATGCTATTATCTAATTCACGGAGAGATGACGTGAATTGGCCACCAAGATCGTGCGATTTGATCTCGCTAAACTTTTTCTTGTGGGGTTTCCTCAAGTCGCAGGTCTATGCCGACCGATACCCTTAAAGCCAACATATACCCAATACCATCACTCAAATTCAGCCGGATCTATGTGGCAGATTTATTGAAAATTGGACTACTCGGATTCGTGCAACCATGAGAAGCTGCGGCGAACAATTGAACGATGTTATATTCCATAAATAATGGCTTATATGGGCCTTTCAAATAAAAAAAAAGAATTTCGTTAATACCTCACACACAGCTTGTTTTATTCCATTTCAACATCGACCCGCTCTTTTGAAAAACCCTTTATAAAACATTAAGGATGAAACACACCAAGCAGCAGAAGCGAGCACCAAATTTAAATATCACTTATTCATTTATGTAATGATACAAAATCATAGTTTGGGAGTAAATACACGTATTTTCAATAAAATAAATCCAATATTTTGTAATAAACAAGAATTTTTTTTTTTAACGTTTATCTCAACTCGGTTTCGATTGGATCCCGACATAAGTCGCCAATATATACTCTTTCTCTCTCTCTGTCTCTCTCTCTCTTTCTATCTCTAGTGTTTGTAAATCTTGTTCGACGTCGTCACGCCAGCGCAGTCGGGATCTTCCTCTACGACGCACACCGGCTGGTTGTTGATGGAACACTTGTTTGGTCATCCGTTGTTGTGAAACCTTGTAACGTGGCCGAGCCATCTAATTCGATTGGATTCGATGAATCCGATAATATCTCAACCTCCAAGAAGTTGCTTTATCTCGTGGTTCATGCGCATCTGATATTCGTTGTTCGCGACTTTAATTGGACCAAAGATCGAACGAAAGACCTTCTTTTCGAAGGTAGATAACAATCTAAAATCGTTAGGGTCATGGTCCAGGTCTCGCTTTCGAAAGCCAGCACAGGTCTTATGAGTCTTATAACTCGGTTTCAATCCAAAGTTAACTCTAATACTGTAGGGCGTAGACAGACACAAACTAGATAATTATGAATTCTTCGGTCTATCTTATCACGATTTTCATCAAAACAGGATTATTACGTTTCTAGAACAGGATTATTACAATCGGGTTTGTAGGAAGAAGATAAATGTGCAATATAGGAAAAAACCAGTAAAATTGTATGAGGCTGGGGAATATAAGTCATTTTCATTGAATGTATACAGAAAAATTGTTAGATTGTTAATTAAATTTTAAAATTTTTTAAACTATCACAGAAATTATTTATACATTTAGTTTATGTATATTAACTTATTGTAACTGATTCGATGTAATTTAAAATCGGCAAATACGCATTGAAATTGTTTTAATTCAATAATTAAATAAGAATTTAAACGTTTGCACAGTTACAAAATCGAGTTTGTGTCTGTCACCATAATTATAAAATCGCGATTTTATTCGTTTGACATACAATCGCGATTGGAAGAAATCGCGATAACTTTTGTGTCAAAAGGCAAAAGAAACATGTCAAAAATTTATGGTGGGGGGGGGGGGGGGTGGGGGGGATGTCGTGACTAGTCGGGCTAGCAAAGGACAATACTTTGAATAAAACATAACCTACCATTCTTTCACAATAAATGTGCAATTATTGATACTTATTTGTATACCTAATGTTTTTGTTTAAAAATCGATGTTGTGTTTTAGGGCCAACCAACCAGTCAAGAATAAAAAATTGAAAAAAATAAAAATTTCAACGATGCCAATTGTCTTTCTTTTTGTTTTTTTTGATATTCCTGCCATGCACAACTTATAATTCTTAAGTAATAACAAAATTAGCGCGACGTTAATTTATAACTTTTATGAATAAAACATGATTGGATTTCTATGTATTTTGATTATTTTATTATAACAAATATTTAATAATAGAATAGCCACAACAACAACGTTCACAAATAAATCTAATTTTTAGGTTAGGTTTCATAAATTCAATAATTTTATCATATACATACATATATGTAAGTGAAAGATGCATGTAAAATTATTCAAATAACTTTATCCCTTTCCTGATCCGCATACACAATTGTGTATGAAAATTTCGATCACGACAAACGAACATGCCAAACAAAGAATTATGTGAAAATTCAAGACCAGTTCAAGACCACAAATGTGTATTTGTGCATTGACATAATTTTGTGTTCGTCCGAAAAATAACACTATCCGATTTTCGATTTGTGTTCTGCTACCTATAAATTAATTAACTGACGTAAAGTTTAGTCAAGAACGAGAGTAACCCGAAATTTTTTGCCGAGGAATTTAAATGAGCCATAAAGGTTAATCTATTGTTATGTTAATGGGTTTACGTTATAATTTCGGTTTTGGTCCAATTTTTGATTTGGGTTCTCCCTAGATTTGCAGTAATAAAGCCTAAAGCTTTTTTTACAACGAGCAGAATAAAAAAATTGATGGGGCATTTAATTAGCCTAAAATGAATCTTTAATATTTAATTGTTTTTTCATCATTTTTTGATATGGCTTCTGCTAACTCGAAATTTCAACCGTACGTCCACACAGAGTAAGAGATTCCAGCGAGTGACATTGTTGATACTATAGTATTGTGTCGCCTCTGTATTCCGTTTATGGATAAATTCAAAATTTATGATTGAATTATGTGAAAGTGTATTGTGATTAAAGAATTCGTTGGCATCAATAGACCTAACTAGATACTAGTCAAAGGATATTCTTAGATAGACAATCTTAATCACTGAGAGACATTAATAAAATATGAATCAATACCACGTATCAGCAGAGTAAACAGATTTTCACAAAATCTTCCTCTTTAATTGAAATACGCGGCTTGTCAAAGACAGCGCAGACACTTCCATTCTTCCATATAGCAATGGTTAAACGAAAATGTGCAAACTCACATACAATTCCTCTGTCTGTTGTAGATAAGTTTAGTTCACAATTCGATACGACATGTAATGAGCGAAGCTAGATGCAGTTTGTATTTAAATTCAAATGTAAAACCTTGAGGAACGATTGGTGAACAAAAAAATGCAGCATTTAAAATTTGCTTCTCTAGCAACTAAATCGACTCAAACTTTCAGCGCTCACAGAAAGATGATTTTTTTTAAAATGGCTTAACCGATTTTCACAAGAAAGTTTTTTGAAAGTCTGATATTTTTACTTTAAAATGACACTATTTTCATGAAAATTGCTTTAGTATTTTTTTTATAATGAATTTTGAATGAAAACACAACCAAAATTGATGAGAATGAAAATTTTTTTTGGGGATATTTGAATTTCAATTACAACAAAAAATTCAAGCGAAACAAAAACAGTTTTATTAGTTAATACATAGTATTGCTCCTTCTTGCATCTACAACAGTTCGCATGCAGATGCTCACTGACCTTATTAAAGTTTTGACAAAGACTAGTGGTATCACACCCCACTCCTCCTCCAACGCAATTTTGAGGTCACTGGTGTCTAATGGTACCAGATTTCTGGGCTCTATCCTGCTCCTACTGCACATCGACGCCCGTGAGATGGCGATTTTTCAGTGAAATTACGACGATAAATCGATCGTCCCTTTTAGATGTTCACTAATTTTTCTGGGTGGTATGTGATCTCCGATTGAAAGTTCAGTTCAGAAATGCGGCTTTTTATACGCGCGGACGTTTGAGTCGACTTAGTTGCTCGTGAGTGTAGATGAGTGAAATCGATAAACGTGGAAAAATTATTTTCAAGGTATATTTAAATTTCTTGCGGACAGAAACGACACGACAAATCCAGGCTGTAAAGAAGGTAAATTACTATCGTTTAACACGTTCATTTAGCCATGAACTTCTGTTTTATTTAAAATTAGATAAAAACCACGAAAGTGAATATCGTTAGAAAATTATTTTTTTAATCCTGTAACTGCACCCATATCAAATTTTTAATTACATATTTTAGTCTGCTATAATTTTATTGTTCGCAAAGCCTACAGGTAGTCTCACTCCACATCTCAATTTGCTAATTTATGTATTTGAAATTCATAGCAACCACGATAATATACTAATTGCCCGAAGCCACATTAAAAACCTTTATCTATTCCATAAAGGAGCGCGTAGTAACCTATCCGCAGAAATAAAATTGAATTTACTTGTACAGTGTATCGTACAATGTTAAAAATTTCTGTATATTATCCTCATATGTCTGCCGAACATGTATGTACACATGACAAACATGTTGTTCATTCATTTATTTATTTTACCACCCCCAATTGAGTTTTGATGTTTAATTCAGCGTCATCCACCGAAAATTGTTTTTAAATATACAAAAGTAGAGCAAAAACATGAAAAAAAATTCAAAGAAACCATCGATCCATTTTCTCATAATTTTCGCTCCGGGAGTTTTTTTTTGGGGGGCAACGATAAAATTGCTATAAAACTTATTAAACCATAAAATATATGTTTCTACTCTTGTGTGTACAATCGGTTGATGTGTAAATAATAAAACAGATATTTTAACTGTCCTCCAGATATGTCCATCACCGGATTCAAAACTATAAATTTACATATGGTACATTCACGTTGACAATAGACATTGCAGGAAACAAAACAATCAATCGAATTTTAAATTTACAACCCCGTTTTGTTTTAAGCACAACATAAATTATAAATCAGTTAAATAATTTTCTAGTTTCTTGGTCGTTCCTCGATTCGAAATTGTTTTTAAATGTGTTAGGGAGGCACAAAGTATTTTTACATAAACCAGATGGTTTAGTATGTTGTGATTTCTACATTATTTGCTAAGGGTGGAACGTATGTGACCTTCATTATTTATTTTATCGCAAATTTACCGTTAGCAAGTACATAAATAAAATATTTTAAAAATTATTTAGTAGTGCAGAATATATGCGAGGGTTTTTAAAATGTAAATGGCAATTTACGAAGGTAGATTACGCTGCGATAATCCAACGATTTATGCAGTCTAAATAATTAAAAGACAAAACCCTCACATAAATATAAAACTTACCCGCACTTATTTTTTTAATCCTTTTATCCATTAATTTTTGATTTACATTACAGATATACTGTTGTCTTATTTCACTTTGTATTTCCTGGACACACAACAAAGCCAATTTAAATTTTACGTTTTTTTCGGGCGAACCAAAAACAATAAACACATACATGCCACACCGACCCCTAATAATATGAAAAACCTATTTCGCTCGTATATGTTGCGTCCACATATCGCAACTAACAGAAAATAAATTTCATTTTTTTTGTTTGGGTGGATGGGATCATTACATTTTTTCCAAAATAAAATAATGATCCCCAATGAAAGTCACATGAATTTTTATGTATTATGTATATGTATGTATTGTGTACCGCTCTTTTCCTATAAAAACATTAAACACAAATTTAATTTACGACAGCAGTTGGGTTAATCGTAAATCTTTATTTAAAAAAAAAAAGGAAAAATGGAAAAAAATTATTTTTGGGCAATTTTTATCGGGATTTCACTATGTATTTCTCCTTTTTTTGACAACGAGCTTTCATGAAAATGTGAATAAAGTTGAAAGCAAAAGTTTTGGTACGAAATATGTAAATGATGGCGTGTTGTGTGCACAATCGGAATAATTTATTTTCATAAACGGAGTATACATAATTTGATCTGAAACTATAACTTCAGCCCGGTCGGCGATCGATCGTCGTACGAGAAAGACGCGTTTTTATCTTTCTCTGTATAGAAAAATTAAAACTTAAATTTTATGTGATTTAAATAAATAAATAATATGTTATATATAAAAGTTATTAATTAAAAAAAATAAAATATATAATATAAAGTGTTATTAAATAAATATTAGTGAATTAAAATTAAATTAATGTGAAAATATGTCAATATACATATAAATAAAATAATTTGTGTGACGCAGTGACGCAGCAATGATGAACATCATAAGCTAAGTGTTTTTTGTTTTTCATATTTTTTATTTATATTTTGTTTAATTTATATTTTTTTTAAAAATCTATCTAAATTTTAATTTTATTAATATGTATAAATATGTTTTACTATTTGCATTTGTAATATGTACCATTACTACGATGTGGTATGGTTTACGGTGTGTGTGTGTGTATGTGTGTGTGTGCACAGCAACATTAGTTTTTATATCCCTTTTCCTGCCTGCCCACACAACTCTGTCGGTAAGGCAGGAAAACCATGTCAAAAATTTATTTTTGTATGTGTTTTGGACCAACCTGCACATTTGTGCATTCCTTTCAAACTTATTTTCGTTCTGAAAGAACACTATGACTAAACACACAGTTGTGTTGGTTGTACTTCAAATCAAGCGAAATTTTTGATTATTGTGGTAGAAAAAGGGATGTATATGTACATACATTCACGCAGTCAAATATAACGCAGTCTAGTTTAAAGACAAATAAAACAAAAAGGCTGAAAATAAAAATACTCTTCAGTTGCTTATCATTCATTTTCCGTTCATTTTCATATGAATTTTTTTATGCTAATTTCTCTTCGCTCTTGAATAGTAAAATGAATTTTCAGAAATGTTATGCAGTAAAAAATGAATAGTGTCTAGTAGTCTCAAGAATAATGAGAAACTAAAAAGGTTGATCTTATTTTTTGTGTTAGCGTACGGGATCTACTGCTCTTTTGGTTTTACTTTTCTATTCTAATAAGAAAGCGAAAATTCATTGTAGTACTGATTGGATAAAATGTATTGTTGCCTGTATTGAACCAAATACGATCGAATAGATGATACATATCATTTCTTTCTACTTTATTCTTGATAAGTGAATAGTAAAACAAAATATTTTTTGTTCCTTTACATGTTTCTTGTTGAGATCAGTTTTACAAATAATGCATTAATTCCGTGGAAAGATTTGCTGACAGCAATTTTTTTACTGATAATACGCAAAAAAAAAACTTTAAAATTTCATAAGAGTGATAAAGAACAGAAATATTTTTTATTTTCATTTTATAGTAAAATTTTATGGTTTTACATTTTCGCACAACCTACAAATTTCTTAAAATTTTTAATTTGTACATTATTTCGTACAATTCGATTTTTGTTTTTTATATATTTTAATTTTAATATCCTATACCACTAAAAACCTCTAACGTTAACAAATTTCAACACAAAAAAAAACAAATCGACATCTGAGTATAAAAATGGCGGACGACTTATTTTGTATGAGTGTGACAAAATTTTTTTATCTTTACATATATTTTTTGTACATATGTATGTGAAAAATACTGCCATAAAAAAGTCCAATTTACATTTTTATGGCAGTATTA
The DNA here is from genome assembly GCA_947310385.1 of Nephrotoma appendiculata. Lineage (NCBI taxonomy): Eukaryota > Metazoa > Arthropoda > Insecta > Diptera > Tipulidae > Nephrotoma > Nephrotoma appendiculata. The sequence continues at coordinate 256,726,334 of OX371223.1, forward strand.
TGCTAGTAAACTACCACCATCACAACTATTCTCTCAGTAAAATTTTACTGACAACATGTTTTGTTTCGTACACACTCATTAAAATCTATATTTTTTTGCTCGCTTTTATTTTTACTGACAGCAGATTTTTCCCATGGAATAGGAACATGACACTGTTCGATCGGTGTAGAGTGAACAATACATTTTAACGAGCGACTTTTTTAAACCCTGATATAGGCGTATGTGTGGATTTGTGTGCATATGCATGTGTGTGTAGGTTCATATGTATTTATACTTATGTATATGTTTAGTTATATATACGCATGTGTATATTTATATAATATGATTGAATGTTTTTACCTTTTTATAATCATTTTAATATTTTAAAATATTAATATTTTAAATGCGTATGTATGTAAATGTTTGTGTATATATGTATGTATGTGTGTATGTATGTATGTATGTATGTGTGTATATATGTATATGTATGTATATGTGTATATATATAAATATTCATGACTTTTTTGTAGATTGATTTAAAGGGATGAGACCTCATATGTGTTACGGCATGGCAAAGGGAAAATGGTTTTTAATTTTTTATTTCCATTTGTAATAACAATTAAATTTTACTTTGGTTTTTGTCAATTGTAGTGGTGTATTGTGATTGTTCCGTATATTGGTCTATTTCAGCACTCTCACAACAATCACAATGCACCATTGCAATTGATGGGAACCAAAGTAAAATATAAAAAAAATCGTGAATTCGAAAAGTTAATTGTTAAAATAGAATATAGATGGAGATGTGAAAGAATCAAAATTTCGTACGCTACGCAGTAATTCGCTAGTAGTACAACTACATGGTATTGCTATATATATATAGAAAATATTTCAATGTAATAAACAACATCAGTCGTCGCGACCTGATGAGAAGACTGATTTTTTCAAATCATTAATCTCGTCTGTTCGAAACTGATTGTTGTGATTCTTACACATTAGCCATCTATAAGTCAAAAAAATTCAAAAAAAACAATTAAATCTTTGATGTGATATCCTTCGACCTTTTAATGTTGACTGTTTTTTTTTTAAATTGCTTACTGCTGGCACTATTTTATCTAAAAGAATTTCTGGCTCAATAATATTTCTCGAAACAGGTTCGTCTTTGCATGGGAATGATATATACGAATATCGATTGATTTGAATTCTAAATCCTAATCAACGACCTGCTCATGCACCAATTGTGTAAAAAGCCTTCCGCGTGGTTCTATCTTCCGTTCGTGTCATCACCTCACATAAATCATGATCGTTTTTGTTTGATTGAGACAGTATACTGCGGGAGATGCATAAAATCATTTTTGGGCTTAATTGCAATTCTAGCAAATCGCAATTCTAGCAATTAGCATTAATTTGGGAGAGGCTTAGTTCGGTTGGGTCATCTGTCAACTGGTTGTTTTGACGTGTAAATGGAGGAATAGGAAAATTTCTTGGCCAATTATTTTCGGATTTGTTTGTTGAAAAATCCAGTACTTCACCCGGGATTTATGTTGAAATCCCGGTTCAGCTCAACATATCAGATTCGAACATGATTAGTTAAGACAGTGCTTAGCACGGCCGAACTCCAGAACTTCTCTAAAATCCATTTTTACATTCACATTTAATTCTGCTTACCTGATTTGACAATAATTGGTCGAGGTATGGCCAAGTTCCATTCAGAATTATCGAATTTTAGAACTTTATCAAAAAGACACATTAAAATCCCAATACAAGTTGATCCTAATTTATTAGAATCCTAGCCCAGCTCTACAATCTGAACTGGAAAATTTCGGTTGGAAACGGCCTATTTCATTCATTATAGCTGAATCCGAAAATTTCGTCAAATTCGGCTTTGCACCCCGAATTTGATCATCATTTGTTTTGAGTTTGCTTAGTTCCATTGAACATGCTAGAGTGTCAATCCAATTCTGCGTACCATATTTAACAGTTATTGGTTGAGGAATAGTAAAGTTCCATTGAGCATGATATAAATATCCTGTGCACTATAATTATACTTGGTAATTAATCGAATATTCTCTTCTTTGGTGAACAAAACTAATAAAATATTTGAAATTTTTGCGAATTAAATTAAAATTGTTTGAAATATCCTATCAGGTAGTTAATCTGGTATTGAATAACATTGATATTTTTCCGGGAACCATTGCCTTTGGGATGCCTTACATATGAAATTTTTTGTTTTTTTTATATTTTTTTTTTATTTTTTTATTTTTTTTATTTTTATTATTATTATTATTATTTTTTTTTTTTTCGATTTAAGGGTTAAATACTAATGAATTTTAGACTAAGTTTGATATAATTTAAATAATTATGGTTTCAGGAAATCCAATTGTAAGTCGTGTAATTGCAGGAGGATTAAATTAATAAATGTTTATATTATATTTAGGAAGCCGGAAAATATTAATTTAGAATTAAATTTCAGAAAATCTACAGACGTGAAATAATATTTCTTTGAAATATTAATCGTTGATTGTGTAGATTAGAATGGTGTTGTCATTGCATTAATAACTATCGACTTTATTTAGGGGTCTGCAACTGGGCCGATTTAATCAATTAAATTTTGCATTAATTTACAATTACATTTCAGGAAATTTCCAGATGTACGTGAAATAATACAAATTTTTTCTCAGGTTGCTGATTTAGAGAAGCAATTGTTGAAGACCAATACCATCGTTATCCATTAAACCTATTAAACCTTTATCCTTCCTTAGTAGATTAGTATTGTGCTGTCTTTGTGTTACTAACTATCGGCTATACCTAGGTGTCTGTAACCGGGCCGATTCTGTCCCACTTAACTAACCTATCCAATCCTTCGGTTTTGTTATATGTAAAAAAGAGTGTACGGTGGGCCCGGCGTCACCCGGGAGCTCCTGTGTAAGAACTTGGTCGTGCATTCAGAATCAATCAATCAATCAATAAACGGAGTATACATAATTTGATTTCACGCAATTTTAAATTTATATAAAGTAACATGTCCAATAAACTAAAACGGTGTTTTACGTTTAATGAGGAATGTTAATTACATTGTTCAATGTGTGAAACAATAGAAATGTAGTTTCTGAGGTTTGAAATTTGATACAATTTTGGTCATTGAGAAATGAAGATCGGAAATACTTTATGGCAAATTTGGGAAACATCGACTAGAGCTTCTAAATCGTTTAAGGTATGATTAAGAACATTAATTACTTATGCAGGATCGGAAAGAAACGCAGTTGATTGTTTGCACCCAAAAAAAATAGGTGAATCGAATAGAAATGCATAGGTATAATGTATATTTTTTTTGTAAATATACAACCAATAAAAATTTATAATGAAATTTGTAATATTTACAATAACATTTACAAAAATATTTAAAATTTAAAAAAAATAATGTAAAATCTCCAAAAAATTCTGATTTTATTTTGTATTTCAAAAAAAAAAAAGTATAAAATTTAAAAAGATTATTTGTTGCTCGAACAAAAAATTTACAAATGCATATCTATCTCTATATACTCGTATATAAAAATCTACTGTCACGATGTTCGTACACGCTAATCTCCGAAAACGCCGAACCGATTTCAATGAAATTTTGTGAATATGGCTAGTTATATGGTTAGTTCAAGCAATGCCTTCTAAACTACTGGCCTTTTACTACTCTCATTTTTCGCACAAGACGTCAATTTAAGTCTAAACCGAGATTGCGCAATAATAATTTTAAGATATTTACACTAACAAAGCAACTAGAGAAAGCAACAACAACATCGACTTAGCGTGTCGTCATCATTTGGTGTAAGCGGCCTGTAGTTTAGAAGGCATTGGTTCAAGCTTAAAAGATAGGATAATTTTAGATCCGATAGGTGGCGTTGTTGTCGATATTTAAAAAAATCTTTTAATTTTTTCAACAAAATTTTTTTTTTAATTCGTTTTAGATTTCCCTTTTAAAAATACATAAAACTACAAATTTTAACTTCTCTACTCCACCTATAAATATTATTTAAGCTATTTTCTTAATTTTTAATATATAAAAATCACATAACACGATGTTCGTACACGCTAATCTCCGAAAACACCCAACCGAAGTATTGTAGATTGTAATTGAATATTGATTTGAAAAAAAAAAAAAATGGGGAAAAAATTAAAATAACTAAAGTTTCTGAAAAATATAATGCAAGTGAAAATGTTTCATTTAATTTAATGAAGCTGTCTGACGTATTCTTAGTTTTCCCATGCACGAACGAAACCCAAGTGTCGAGGACCTTGCGATTTATCTTGAAAGCGGTTATAATTATTCATTCCACGAATTGGACAAGAAGGTGAATGTTAATCTATAGATTTTATCTTAAATGCATATTATAGTTGATTGCCTTTACACACATAAAGTTACCTAAAAACGGCTTGTGAAAGATTTTTATCACGTTCAATTATCTGCAAAACTCTCCTAACGTGAATTACGATGTACCTGCGGGGTTTTTGTGTTAGCTAAGAAAAGATGTGGATTGTTAAACTGTTGTGGAGAACATAAAGGAATTAGTACTTATTAAATTTTTGTTATGACAGCGTCAGCAATGGTTTGACGTACAAAATCAATTTGTAATTTTTTTTTCGAATAGGTCGGGTTTGACATAAAATTATAAAGAGTGAAGTTAGGGTCACAAAGAATCTATATATATAAAAATGATGTAAAAAATGTATGTGCAGATGTATGCATCAGTTGAGAACGGCTGAACCGATTTGGCTATGTTCGCAATTACCAGGAGATGATTCTTACGAAAGAAATTTTGAAAAAACCCACCGGAAAAGTCGAAAAACCTGAAAAATCTAATAAAAAGCCATTTTTATATGAATTTTGTGTGTACATTTTTTATGAGACAGGTGGTGCAGTGGTTAAAGCTTCGGCGCTTGCATTGGGAGGTACTGGATTCGAATCCCACCGGAGGCTGCATCCAAACTACTATTTTGTTTTTTATCCAATCTATTTATTTTCTCTATCTATCTATTTATATAAAAATCAATTGCCGTGTTTTTTGTTTTGATACGACCAATTTGAATTATTCTTTTTGTGCATTGTCCGTCTCAATACAGTTGTGGCTTAGGAAAAAAGAAAATTCGGAAAAACCCAAAGGAAAATCCGTAAGCTCGAAAAAAATCGGAACCCAAAGGAAAACAGAAAAATCAAAAAAAAATCGTAAAATCGAAAATTGCGTTTTGTATAGGAATTTTGTATGAAAATACACTTAACACCACGATGAAAATTGTTTTTCGACAATGATCATTCATTTAAACAGCCAATTCGGATAATTTTCACTAGATGGCGTTGGTGGCGGACTACTATAAATATAAATTGTGTAGTATTTTGGCAATCTTGTTACAATTTGGTACAAATTGCTCCTTGGTTGAAAAACCTTTAAAGTACATATATAAGTTTAACTCTTTCTTTGTGTTATACAGGAACGCAACTTGTATCTTGTCCATCACCGATTTACGAATATTCATGGGCAGGCTATGTATTAATCGTTATCAATATATACTTCTCTATTGTACTAGTGGTTAGATTTTTCTCATTGTATATATATATATATTGTTTGGCTGATCATTGGTATCGGAATATTGTTATATATTTTTATATACAACTAAACATAATTAGTGTGCGTGGTACATACGCGGCATCGATCAGCTGTTTGTAAACGGAAAGTATATCAAATGAAGAAAATTTGCGAGAATTCATTTAGTTGAGCGTGGACTGTGACACAATAAAACATTAAAAAAAAAAAAAATTTTCTACAATTATAAATAATAAATTTGTGAAGGTAATTAAGTTTAATTCCTGTAAAATCAGTGCTTACCTAATATATATCGTGCATATAGTCCAAGTAAATCTTGTACGGACTTTATCGGTCGGGTGAAAAACCGTATAGCATTACAGTGGCTATACGCCTAACTAAAGATATAACCTAGGTAAATTTCGCGAATGTTTTGTGCTTTTTAAGTGACGCGTGTGTAGAATTAAATTGTTTTTTTTTTTCACAGTAGTGTAAAGTAAACAAACTGCTAAACGAAAAATTGGTGTTCACCCTACGTGGAAACTCCCACGAAAGTTGTTGACGCTAATAGCGTACGCATACGGAAAGGTAACTATGCCGATTGGTAAAGTGGTGGCACAATTTTATTTAAAGTTTTTGCTTTCTTCCCCATTTCATTGAATTTACTAGCAAAAGTTCGGCCGCGTCAACCCGGGCGCTTTCCGCGTTTTTTTTTTTATTTTGGCGCTAAAACTATATTATACGGATTGAATTGATACGGTACCTCAGCACAGCCAGCAATACTCGTTTACCGGTTACAAATTGTATGGATGCATGCCTCGTAGGTCAGCGCGCGCGTGTATACCAATGAACATACCAGAAGAAAAAAAAAACCGCAAGTAGATTTTAAAAATCACTAAGTTTTATTATTACTTTTTCTTATTATAATTATATAACTTACAAAATTTCCTAATTTGAATAAGACGTACCAAAGTACTTCTTGTATTATAAATGTAGCATCAAACAAAAGAAAATGCTCAACTAATCTTACTTTATGTGTAATTTAATAATTTAAGTGAACTATAGATTTAGGTTTTTATGTTCGTCTATATTTTCTAAGGGGGTTAGGGACCGGTCAACTTTGTTTATAGTAGCTAAAAATTAATCTTAAGTAACGTTATAGTAATTTCTTAGTTTTCACTTGTTCATTATTTTTTTTAATAAATAATTTGTGACATATGTATATTTCTAAATTATCGAAATTAATGATTTTTCTTTACGTTACTTGCTCGTGATTCGAAAATTGGTGATGTTTACTTTTATCATTGTTATACTTCTCGCAGTTTTGTGTTGGTGTTAACTATGTTTAATGCGTAAAGTGTCTTAAATATGTAGTGGCTTAGAAGTCATAATGGGAGGGAAGTGCCATAAAAAATAAGTACTTCAACGGGTGGTGTACGCGCTGAGGTCAGGTGACCGACGGCCTCCAGTATGGTGGAACTGAGTTAACTGTCTTAGTTTTATTATTTACTTTTGTTGTTCCTTTTTTTTATTTTTTTTTTTGAGTTAGATTATCTCATTTTCTTGACATTGGTAAGCAGCACATGCGAGCTTCAATTGTTTTCAGAGAACAAGAACCCCCCCCCTACGGCTGTCACTCAAGCGGGCAAATGTGCTGCTGTCTCTGATTATAATAATTGAAGAAACAAAAACAAAATTTTTTTGTTAACATTATTGATACTGCGGTGACCATGCTTGACGTTAATCAAACCATGCTTCCCCTGGTACCAACGAGGTTACAATCTTATCTTCTATATATATAAAAACATGTGCATTCAGTTCCCCGTTCGTTTGGCGGTCGATATGACGATTAACAAATCACAAAGTCAATTTCCAAAAACAACTAAATTTTCGATAGATGCCTAAGTTTGAATTGACCTTTTATTCACTTTTCAATACATTATGGTTGCGCCGCCTTTATGGTTGCGTTCGTTCGTTCATTCTGACAATTTTTTCCACCAATCATATTGCTCAAAATTGACTATTCTGGATTTTTGTACAAAAGATGATTGGTGGAACAAATGACTGAACGAACGAACGCAACCATAAACCTACCTTTAGTGTTGAATTCGATGAAAAAGTGAATGGAACGGCCACTCAATCGTCTAACTCGAACGTCTATTGAGAATTGAGTTGAGGTGTTTGATTTTTCTCTCATCAAAATCAATTTTCGTGAAGGTCAAAAGTGTTTACTCGGACGAAGTAATTTGGGGCGAAACAAAGTTCGCCGGGTCAGCTAGTTATTTATAATTTTTTCGTTTCCTTTCTTCATAGCGATACTAAACTGAAATTATCGTCCCTCCCAAAAGAAAGTTAAATTTAGTTGTAATATTTTGCAACAGAGAGAGAGAGAGAACGTTAACGTAAAACATAAAATAATAATATTGAGAAATGGAATGAAAAGAAGTAGAAAGAACCTTAAAAGAACGAAAAATTTAAACCTTGAATAAAATTTGTTTACATTTTAGAAAAAATAATTAATTGTTAATAATTCGATTCTAAACTTTAAAAAATGAAATGTGAAATGTAAAATTTACTGATTAATTTTGTTTAAATAATTTGTAAATTTTATGTTAACGAATTACCATTGTGAATAATTATTTTCATGTATGTTTAATGTCGATATTAAACTATCACATTTGTTTATTCCGATTACGAGCGAGACTCAATTTTATTAACTAGATTCCGGCAGGATTATGACAATGAAACTTTGCATACATCGATTGATATTTTCCTACTCTAAAATTAGTACCCTCATTTTATATCCTCATTTTGTATCAATGGAACAGAAATGAACTACACCGCTTTTAAATGTCAAAACAATATACTTTTTTCATCATTTTTTTGATGCCAACAACAAAAAATGGGTTACTCGATCAAAAAAGCTGGAGTAGAGAAAATTACCCTGGGTGTGCAAAATATTACCCTGGGCATTTTTTTCTTTCAATCGAATATTTTGACAGCAGCTGGAGTACCATTTTTACGCTCAGTGTAACATTCACCCCTATTGTGGTTGTCGTGTCGATGTCGATTTTCCGACGACTGCTAAAATTGGTATTATAGTTAAATGTCGCTATCAATCGAGGTTTGTCGCAAAAACGCCATTTTATTGTCGATGACATTTTAGCTCAGGAAGAGAGACTTATTTCACTAAAACTCCAATAAAACACAAGTAAAAATATATTTTTAATAGTAAACATTTATTATGGTAAATTAATTTTGTACACACGGAGAGAAATCGAAAAATACATTATTCCTACCAGGAATCTATTATTCCAAAATGAAGTTCATAATTTAACCCAACTTATCTAAAGAATAATAAACATATGTAGAATTAATATATTCTTAGCAACAAAAGTTAATATTATTCCGAAATCCGAATAAAGACAAAAAATATTATTAATTCCTTTTAGTTTTGTTCTTAAAAAGAATAATTAAATATTTTTTTTTGAAAAATTTATTCACAAATCGGAATAATTTAAATTTATTTTAGGAATAAATTGTTTACTACAGTGAATAGTTGAATCAAATACTAGGAATAGGCCATTCAATAACAAAGATTAAATTGATCATATAAGGAATAATTAAGTTTAAAAAATCAGAATAAACTATTCAATTATAAGGAATAAGTTAATCGTTATAAGTAATACATAGTTACACAAAAAAATAGGAATAAGCTATTGAATAACAAGGAATAAACTGATCGTACAAAGAATAATTAAATTAACTTAATAAGAATAAACTATTCAATTATAAGGGATAAGTTAATCTTTATAGGGAACAGATAAATCAAAAAATTAGAAATAAATTTACAATGATAAGGATTAAATGGATCATTACAAGGAATGAATTTTTATTCTAAATATTATAAATAAAATCACACATAATTTTAATTTAAAGATGTATTTTTTTTATTTTTTATAGTTTTTTTTTTTTTTTAAATTATATAATATTTTATTTAATTTTCTTATATATATCTTATCATAAAATAGCTTTTGTTGTTTGTCAAAATGACTTATTAAATATTCTGTTAACATTAAATTTATTTCATTTTCGTGTTTCAAAATATGCAATATTTTATATAATTTTTCATTAATATATAAAAAATTGCCCTATTTAAAATTAGTGTTTTTGTAATTAAATGATTTATATACATTTACACGTTCATTTATATTTAATGGAATTATTATAGTTTCGTTGAAATAATCTAATCCTGTTATTAATTGATTTGTTATATTGTTATAGGAATGAATATTTGATTCTATATTTAAAAGTGAGTTAGCGAATTTTAGTGAACTTTTTTTAACTACAAAATTTTCCAAATTAATTCTTGAGCAGGAAACTTTTTCATATTCTTTGAGAGATTGATTTTTGTTTTCATGCATCATGCACCATACAGCTTTTAATGGACCAACTTGCTTTATTACGGAAGGATAATGGTAATAAAATGATGTTTAGGTCTTAAGTGCTGAACTTTAAAGCAATTTAAATACACCGATGGTCCACTGATGGTCTTTGATTATTTCTCTTAAGCAAGTAATTTCCAAATCAGTGAAGGTATCTTTACATATTTCCCGACAAGAAGACAAAAATGATGCAAAAATGAATATGTTTCTCTAGCGGAAAAGTGTAAATTTTTATTTTTTATTTTTATCATGTGGCCATTTATCCAATATTTCGTTCAGGAATCAGAAGTTTTTTCAATTTCCTTGGCCCTTATAAGAAATGTGCTTTTTCACTTATGTTCTATTGTAGCCCATGGTTGTGTGGTAATCCATGCAGTCAATATCGTCCTTAAATAGTTCGTTGTTGTTCCCTGACGATGTGTCAATCTCATTCAAGTGTTCACCTATATATTAAGTTAATGTTATAACTTTTATATGTCAATTAATGATAAAATCTTTTAATTTTCAGTTACTTGGTGGTTTTGATTTATTCCTTATTGTGTCAGTAAATATACCGTTTTTATAGGTTTTTGATAAAGCTCTGTATTTGGTATATAATTTGCTGGTATAGCTCGGTATTTGGTATATAAATACAAATTACTTTGGATTCTCCTTTAAAAGTTGGACAATTTTTATCCGCTATTTTATCCATAATTACTAAGGTCATGGACGTGTTATTTTCCAAATGGGCTTTTACTATAGAAGAAACTAAAAATTCCCTTTCTACGGCAGTCAATTTTTTGTTTTTTTTTTCAAAGTTTTCTAAATTTTTTTTCCAATTTTAGAGGTAAAAATACTCCCATATCCTATAAGTTGGAATTTATAAAATTATTAATCAATTAATCAATTATTTGTAGCATTTACAATTGTACTTACAAAAATATAGCTTCCGTGAGCAGACGCAGAACTGGTACTAACGCTAGTGGCAATATTTTCTCGAAAATTAGTATCAGCAATATGGTTCTGGCAACAGCATGTGAAACATAATGGTGGAAGTTCCTAAACAAGCACCGAAGAAAATATAATTACTAACTGAACTAACCCAATTTATCTTACGGTACATGTAATTTGCAATTTGACTCGTTAAATCGTGTTTGACCTTTAGCACTACTCTTGTTTTCAATTAAATTAGTTTGTTGAAAATATTCTCGAATCAAAATTATATGAAGTATTTTTGTTTTTTTTTCAAAACACAAATTTTTGGGAACAAAAGTTTCCCATTTATATGTTTTGAACATACATATATGTACCAAACTGATTTCCATAGGGCCTAATTCAGATAAAAATGCAATGGGCACTTTCAAGACGAGTTTATACGATTTTCAAATGTGCAGCATGGGACACCTAAGCGCGAGTTTTTTTATTTTTTCCGCAGAGAAATGTGTAGCACGAAAAACGTAAATGGCCAATCAAAGCAAGTCATTTTGTTAACAAATTTCTCCTTCAAAATAAATCAATAGTATTCTGCTGCACATTTCTCCGTGGAAAAATTATAATCTCGTACTAAATGCCCAAGTCTTTTTGTAAAAGAGATCCCCTCCGATCAAATCATCGCCGATTTGATTTGAAAATGTCTTAGTACATACTAACAATTTTCTTATTGTTGAACTGAGCATGTTCCTAACTGTTTAAGTGTTCTGAAACCGCCCAATGTAAATATTTCTTTGAATACCCCTTTCGTATGAAAAGCCAGAATAGTGCCATTGTATATGAAGAATTGTTTTAAATAAATCTATTTACATACATTCATTTTCCTATAATTTTTTAATAAAGCGCGGAATTGTGCTCGTACACCAATGAATTTTCCAAATAAATCATTTACATTTTTCTCGGTCAAATATTTTAAGTTATTTAAGGTAATCCCACTTTCTGTTAAAAAAGAAACAAAATTTTTTAAAAATACAAGAGTACTGTTTATAAAATAATTTACCTTTCAAAAGAATAAAATATCCTTCCATTTTTGAACGTAAAAGCAGATTGTAGAATTCCTTTTCATCAATTGAAAGTTCTTCTAAAGAAAAATTTTCCATTTGTAAGTTCTCCAAATCAATTAATCTAGAATCTAATTAAATTTTAAAAAAATACGTTTTTTATTGCGATTTAATACGAAAAAGATTAAATTAATAGAATATTATTAAAAGAAATATTTATGGAAGAATTAGCATCTATATTAAAATTCGTTCTCTAATACGAAAATTTCACTATGGAAGTTAAAAATAAAATAAAAAATAATCATACAATATAAATATATAATATTACCATTTACACTTCAACAACAATTGTTCAATAGCCAAAACAAAGTTAAAAAAATTAAAACGTTGATGTGTAAATGCAAAATCTTCATAAATAGCTAGATCCTCAAACTTTAAATGACATATCCCTTTTCCGGCCCGCGATCTTGTGCGTGTACGAAAAAAGTATCATGGCAAAAATTTATTTTTGTTTGTATTTGGACCAACGTACACATTTGTGCATACCATTTAAATCGTTTTCGTCCAAAAAATAACACTTTAGCTAAAATAATAATAAAATAATTAATATGTTAACAAAAACAAACAATTATTTTATTATATAAATTTAAAAAAAAATCTGATTTAAATAAGGTCCTTTAAGAAGACACTACAACTTGTCATTTTTTGCATACACATTTGTGTACAGTTAATTATAATTTTTTGTTTTGTTTCTGCACCAAACACTTTTGAGTAGCTAATTAACATTCACAACATTTTACCTTTCAAAAGGGTTTTATATCACACGTTATGCTATCACGACTTCTATTTATGAAGATTTTGGTAATTATAATACAGTAACCTAAAACAAGTTGCGGTTTAATAAACTACCTGTAGCAATTTTTTCCAAAAATGTTGAAACAATCACAAAATTAACTGCATTAAACCGATGTATGTCTAGTAAAAACTTATATATTAAATAGAAAACATTATAAGCACCCAATTACTAAATTTAGTATATATATAATTATTTGCTGTGTTTTAATATTGGAGCACTATCCGGAGCCAAATGGCAATTTTCTATTGAAACTGCAGATATTATTCACTGGTGTCGCTGTACTATAAAAATTAAAATTAAATTCATCAATAAAACAAACATTTTTCACCTGAAATATATTAATTGACATTTATTTTGACATGACGTTATAAACAAAAATTCATTTTGCTGCGTTTTAATTTTTTATTGTAAGATTTAGTTTCTAATGGTTTCAGGGGTTTACAAAATTAAAAGCCTTTTCAAATTTCCCATTGAAATGGATAGCGCTCCCGATAGCGGCTCCCGATAAATAAGTGAGCCGAGATATTTTTTTATCGATTTTTAATTAAAAAGTTGAATGAAAAATCTTAGTTTAGATTTAAATAAATTAATTAAATGCAATAATAGCGCGCTATATATAAGTTTTCACATAGAAAATTGGCTGCTCCGGATACAGCTATCGGGCGCTAATAAAAAAACACAGCAATTATTAACAAGTAGTTACAAAACTCTCCAATAAAAAAGGAATTTTAAGTTTAAAACTATGTTATGTACTTTTTTACCACTATGTATCTTTTATGACACTGTTTAAATTTTTACGATTTCACTACACTACACGTATTTGCAATTGAAAATCTAAATGTCGTCTGAATACTGATCAACAATTTAATTTATAATTATTATTGGTTATAACTTACTGTTTGTGTTTAACATATTCCCAATAGGAATAAATTTATATGTTTATTCTTAATCGGAACAATATCATCCTAAGCACTTTTTTAATTTATTCTTAATAGAAAAGATGAAATTTGTTATTTATTCTTAATCAGAATAATATATTCTATGTACTGTTTCATCTATTCCAAGTAGGAATAATTTTTGTTTCTACTGAAATAGGAATAATATAGTCCTTGGAACTGCTGATTATTCATAATAACAATAATTCTGCATCACATTGTTCTCAATTAAATTTAAATGTGTTACATAATGTAATCTTTTAGAAATGAACTATTCCAATTCCGATAAATTACTTAGGGGGAGATGCCTTGAACGTATGTCTCTATAAATCCCGTTCGGAAGTTTATTTTATAAGATCTAAAAAACGAATACTTTTGTGAGTGTATGGTATATAACTACAATTAGAAAAATATCTTCTTAAGCTCTGTTTAATTTATGCTTTATAGGAATATATAGTTGGTTGATGCTTCTCAATATCTTGCAGATTCCACTAACTTTACATTTTATTTTTTATTCTTTTAAGGATTAATTAATAATTTCAAATTATAAAATTTCTAAAGTTGTATTTATTCATGAAAGGAATAATATTAAAAAGTAAAGTATTAATTTATCATAAAATGGAATAAATTAAACCGAACGGCTAAACTACATTTTATTCTTAAGTTTGGAATAATTTATACAAACATATTTCTCTCCGTGCATAAATGAAGATATGTGGTATATATCAGTATAATATTCAAAAAGTTATTTTTGGTAATTTTCACATACAACGGCAGTTAAAAATTGACTGGAAAATTTATGAAATGTTGAACGCACCTAATTAGTTTATTACTAATAAAAATTTACACATAAGTTTAATTTGTACATACACACCAATTACAGAATTTTTCCTCCTATTACTTTCGAAATTTCGGCTAAATATCCCTTTTAATACTATACATAAACTCCAATCTGGATTTTATGACAGAAGATCTGACAGCTGTTTGACAAAATATAACAACAAATTAACTCACGATTGCTAAGTTAATCAAAAAATTCACAAAAACCTGATTTTTTTCAATCGTATATGGCAGCACTTATTAGTCGGATTCGTTCCAGTTACGCAATACAAAATAAAAATCGACACGACAAGACAAAGTCGTGTCGTTTGTCGATCGATACGACAATCGCAATAAGGGTGAATATTGGGCTTTTATTGCAGAAACAACACATGTCTTATTTCATCTAACTTGTATGTGTAGTTTGCAAGTTATAGAAGTATGTTGCTTAAATTTACTATTTATGTAAAGTAAAAATGTTGTAAACTAAAATTTTTTGAAAATTAGCCAATCATAAATGTTTATTCAATTTGAATGAAGTAAACTTTATATCCAGACAATTATTTAAATTGAGAACAAATTAAATCTAAATCTTATGTTTCATCTGGCAAAGAAACAAAAATAGTTCAGATGGTAAAAATTCAAATTGTAGACAAGTACATCCTCGATGTCTAGCATAAAAGTACAATGTACAACTCTTATGATAAATTTATCATAATCAGAATCATTGTACTGATGAAAAACAGAAATTTGTCGTTTTCCAATTAAAATTCCAATCCATTGACTTCGACGAAACTCACCAGAATTAATCAATATGCTATTAGATCAGTACCATTAAACATTATATTACTCTTAAACTACTATGTCTCCGAAAATGGACACCCTTTTATTCAATAGTTAAGGTAACAACCGCAGATATTGTTGCGAATGAATGAATAAACATTTTCAGCGAGATATTAATTAAACCACAAAAACTATTATAAAATGTGCAATTAGTTTTGTTATTAATGCAGAAAAATTTTGCCAATATAAATAAATTATATACATTTTTTTGTTTTTATACAGGGTGTTTGGTGCATCGTTTGCCAAATTGAATTGGCTGAAAGGATGAGTCATTTTTTATCTCTTAAACCCCAATAACTCTTTTTTGGCCCTACGGATTTTTTTTATTTTAACTTTTTAATGTTTATTTTGAAAAATCTCAATATGTAGCATTCAAGTTGTATTATTTTTATAAATAATTGGTATAGGTTCCAAACTTAGTATTAACTCTTACGTTTACTGTTGTATGGTTCTATCAAATTCAAAATTCGTCCCAAATAACATCTATTTTCCTTTTTATTTACTCTTATAATGTTTGAAAATGGTAAAAGAAAACTTAAAACTCAACTTTACATTGCAGTAAAAAACACTAAAAGTGATCGTGATCTTCGAACCCTTTTATTAAATTCTCTAGTCTATTCCCTTTCCAACGATATGCAATATGCCATAAAAACCCTTAAACTTTACTATATCACAAAATTTGTGTATCACGGACACATCAGCCTGATATTCGATATTCGCGATAAAAACTTGTTTTTACTTAAAAACATACACTAAGTAGGCTACAACATCCAACAATTAATACCTCACTCTTCTTGCGCAGTAAAATCTGTCACTTATCGTTATCTTACATTTATATGTAGGTGCTAACTTTTGGAATTATAATTAGAAATAGTTTTTTAATAACGTATACCAGAGTTTTGGCTCGTCCCCAGACGTAAAAATCTAACGGAGTTAGGTCTGGCGAACGTGGAGGCCATGGAATAGAGCCATCCCTCCCAATCCATGAATTTGGGAATACGTCATTTAGCTGCTCTCTGACAATTAATCTCCCTCCAGTGTTAGGTTGGATATAATTGAAAATTGGCAAGTGTGCTACCAATTTGGGCAAGTCATTTTGTAAAAACTCAAGGTAGTTATCCCCGTTAAGATGCTCAGGTAAGAAGTGTGGTCCAATCACATGATTTCCAATTACTCCCGCCCAAACATTGACACTAAATCTATTCTTTGGAATGACCTCTGTCTTTTGGCACGTGGGGTCTTATCTTTCGTTGACCAGTGATGAAGGTTGTGCAAATTAGGTATTCCCTCTTTAGTAAATTTGGACCCCTCTGTCCACAGAATACTTTTCAAAAAGTAGGGATCATCCACATCTGTGTGCAATAAAAGACGACAAAACTGGACACCTTTGTTAAAGTCATGATTGCCCAGACCTTGCACTGGAGTGTAATGGAAAGGATGTTTGTTGTTTTGACGAAGTATGCTCCACACTTTCCAGATGGAAATTCCGAATGATGCAGCTACATTTCTTATTATTCTAGTTGGTTCCTCTTCAAACAGTGCTAGAACCTGTTCATCGACAGCAACATTATGTCGCGTTATAACCCCTCTTGGTTCATTAAAATTTAAATTACCGGTCTCGCGTAAGCGTCGATTAGTATTTTGGAAGGTGTGGCGGCTGGGTAAACGTCTATTAGGGAAGCGTTACTAGTATATCCTCTGTGCGGCACAAACGACGCAATTGGCGCTTCCATATGCCATCAAAATGTCAGCGTATTCTTCATTAGAGAATGTAGCCATTGTAGCAATAATAACAAAACTTAACCACAATACTTAAAAACTTAATGAAAACAAAATAACAATATTAGAACAGCCTAGAAGAGTGAGGTATTAGTTGTTGTAGCCTACTTAGTATGTTTTTTAAGTAAAAACAAGTTTTTATCGCGAATATCGAATATCAGACTGATGTGTCTCGATACACAAGTTTTGTGATATAATTATGTGTTTAAAAGGGTTTTTATGGCATATTGCACATCGTTGGAAAGGGGATAGACTAGAGAATTTAATGAAAGGGTTCGAAGAACACGATCACTTTTAATTTTTTTTTTATTGCAATGTTATTGCTCAAAATTAATTTATTGCAATTAAAATTGCCGGCTCTGGCTTTGGCTCTAACTAAATGTACATATTTCATTGTAAAATATTTTTGATGTGAAAACATCTATAGTGGCAGAGTAACTAAAAAATTGTATAGAAATCATGTTACGAAAGTATCTGTGCCGAACAAATAATATTGAATGCATTTGTAAATATCGACCACAAAACAAAAATAATTAAATGCAAAATAAACACAAAATTTACGCATATACAATTTATGCAAGTTATCGTTGGACGCAGTTTGACGAATATAGGCGCGAAAGGATGACGTTGCATATCCCGTTCAGAAACGAGGAGACTGAACTGCTCGCTGCAGTAAAATATATGCAGATACATGACGAGTACGACAATATTATTCTACAACGCTGTCGAGAATTTGAGTCCGATTTAGACATTCGAAAAATGATGGAAATTTGTTGACAACTGTGCACGGATGCATGCAATGGAGATGGAACCGCTAACCTTGATCTGACGAAGCTATTACTCAGCTCAACAATAAGACTGATCCATATGCAGACTTCTATGGAAATCCGAATTCGGTTATGCATTTCGATTTACTTCTGGCTATACTGAATAAACTGGGCCCGTTTGCCCTGAAACTGAACAATATAATGGAGAAGGAAGCATTCAACTCGCTCATGCGCATGCCTAATGATCGCCAAAAGGGTTTATTAATTCATGCTATCGGAATTCTGTTTGACAAACAACAAGCCGAACCCATTCACATTTTCTTTACGGGACCAGCTGGTTATGGCAAAATATTTGTCATCTTTTTATTGATGGAAATTTATAATAGGTTCACAAATACCGATGGCTACTGCAATGCTTACATTTGCTGTATTTCCACGGGTAGAACAGCCATCGCGATCGAGGGTTCCAGTGTGCATACTGCCCTGAAAATATTAATATCAAAAAATTTGTCTCTATATTATGAAATGTGTGTGTACGGTCTTATCATGGTCGAGATTAGCAGGATTGGGGCTGAATTGCTACAAAAAATCGATTCCAGTTTGAAACAAATTACAGGTACGTTGTCTAACTTTGGAGGAAAAGATAATTTTTTAGTGGGCGATCCCTGACAAGTGACAACTACCACCAGTGCATGCTACTCCGATTTATCGTCGACTCAAGTTGCTTGGCTGGTCCATTAGAAAACGGCGATGTACTGGATGAACCTGGGCAACGATTAATCGGATCTCGCTTTGTGTCCAAAGAGTTTGCTCAAAGAGAGTGCCCAAATGCTATCAATGTGTACGCGCAACGCATCTACGCATAAAGTGATTTCCATTGCTGCCAGTGTAGCAGGCTGTAGCAGCGTCAAACAAATTGTTCAAGCGCGACGACACAAGACGTCTGTGCTGAAAATAGGGGGGCTACCCTTTGAGTTGTTACTTTTGATTGACAAGCCGTGTTGATGTAGCAGACGGTTTGGTTAACTCGCTCTCGGTTTTGGATGATGTTTCCCAACTCACTTAGAATCCTCAAGATCACCGCCAATTTTCACGTAGATAATTTTTTTGCACATGGTAGAATTTTGACCCTGCCTTCAACTATAACTCGCAATGCATTTTGTTTGCGTGTATTACTCGAAGGGGTACTTTGTTCTTGAAATCCTCTGCCATCTGGTATTTTTTCCTAACACCCAGCCAGACGATACATTCATCAGTTAGTCGAGTCACGATAAACCGATAACCTCCTTTGACCATCGAAGATTCATCTGTTGTTGTTATCAAGTTATAAAGGACAGCACACGCACTGGGACAAGAGCTTTCTTTTCTCGTCTCGTTTTGTGCCTATATAAAAGCCTCATACCTTCGCTTTTCTTGCCCCTTTAGTCAGCTTCTCTCGAGTGCTGTGTTAGTTGCTAAGTATCGCTTATGTAATGCCCGGGTTGTTGGCATCAAAAATGTCGGGACGGAGAGCACGGCCGTTTTCTTCCATTACCTTGAAAAGCTGGCCGTGATTTTCTTATCTTTTAATAAGAGATTTTATTTGTGTGATATAGTCCGCTTACATCTTGCGAAATTTTACTGTGTCTGTAGCCAAACTAAATCTAGGGGCGTCATATTCTAAAGCTAACGACAATACCTCATTTATGGTTTTACCTCTCGAATTCGTTCTTAAATTAAATTTCAGATGGCCGTCCTTGGCAGCACGGATAAACGCGTCCACTGTTAGTCCGTTCAACACATCTGCATCTTACCTCCAACTCAGTCATGACCTGCTCATGGCTCCTTTTTGTTGCGGATTCTGTTAGCAAGACAGCTGCAACTTTCTCACGACGAGCCAAAATGAGTGCGATTAGCTACTTCCCTGCTCCCAAAAAATTGAGCTACACTGCCTTTGAACTGCGCTTTAAAATTCCCTAATAGTATCTCACCATCGAATGTCGGAGGTTTCTATATTTCTCTTGAGTTTCCAGTAATTAGTTGTGCTGGGAACGTTTTATCTAGCTGGCCTTCTTCAGTAGTTTGGGACGTTTGTGTTTCGCGACGGACCTCCACTTGCTTAATTTTATTTTCAAGCTCCTGCCCCTCAAAATCCTTGAACTGGTTATCTACTTTTACCTCAATAGACTTCATTTCTTCTTTTAGCTGTTTAACTTGGATATCATTGGCATGCTGAATTTGATTGAGCTTCTAGGCCCGTATTGTTGAAATCCTCAAATAATAGAAAACTTGCAAGCAAATTTGAAAAAACGATTGAAGTAGCCGGCGAAAAATTCTAATAATGTAAAGAATTTTAAAGTAAATTTTAATTCGCCGGCGGATATATCCACCGATTTCAAGAATACGTGCCCTAGTCTAACTCGGCAAACCTCCCAGCCAAGTGGATTTGTTTACCTTACTTTGCTCGCAGTTCTGCCAACTGTGCACTTTGCTGATCGCCTTGCTGATCAATTTTTGCATCTTGGTTGTCTAATTAGGCGCCTTGCTCTGTTCGGTGTTGACCGAATTTTGCACCTTGTTTTTCTAATTTGGTGTCTATTGACTTGAGTTGCAGCAAAAGTACATGCTTACTGCCAACGGCCGTCATCAAGCATCCGTATACGATAAATCCCGGAAGAGACGACCATAACTTTGAGAAAGTGGGAGACTTCAAATATCTCGAGACAGTTATAACATAAACAAATGATATCCATGCAGATTTTAAAGCCGGAACAGCAGCCGATATTAAAGCTTTTCTTTATTGTCCACATTTTTGTACGCTGGTGGACATTAAGAGCAATTATTGGAATAAATTGTTTTTTCCATGGCGATTCAACAACATCGTAATGATGGGATCGCTATACTAAACTATCACTATCTTGGAAGTTTACTATCCTAGCCCGAAAAAATGTTCTTATCGCGACAGTAAATAGTGGCACGATACACTCATGACATTTATAACATTCCGCCCGAAATTTTAAAATTAGTTTTATTTAATTTTAAGATATCCTCCTATTGCTTAGTAACCCAGTCAAACCTTTAATCAAAAACCCGTTAGCAAAAACAAACCGTAACTATCGGGAAACTTTTATATCTAGTCCGAAAAAATATCACTATCGCTACTACGTGTTGAATACCATGAAACTATTCACTACCATGAATTTGGAGCACGAAATTTTAATTTGTGGATTATGGATAAAGTGTCTTCACGCTTTTGACTACACACTGAGATTTTTTTTCTATATTTGGAATTATCAGAATCTAGCCGTTTGGATCTATCATCTCAGCGATTCCCTTGTCATACACCTCCGGATTCTTTGAAGTTTTGTCCACAAACTGCGAGATTTTCAGAAAAATTCTATCTGGAATTAAATGATTATTCACGAGAACTTGACATATATCATCAGATTTGTTTAAATTTTGACTAAAAACTGAGATGTTTGCAAAAAAAATTCTATCTCCCCCCGCAGGAACCAATCAATTATGTCCAGATAATTCCCGAGAGAATTTTACTGAAAATCTCTCAGTTTGTAGTAAAAACAATAAACCCGGCAATGTTGTGTTTATCGAATTTGGAGGTTCATGCCAAGTGCTCGTGAATCGCCTGTGAAGCGAGATTCAATCGACTATTCAAGTAGTCCAAGTATTTCACCATGGAATTTTTCTCAAGTTGATTATAGTAAAGCTCAAAACAGAACACGAGCGAAGGCGGCGAGCGAAATCGCCTGTCATATTACAAAACACCGAAAACATGCAATACAAACACAACCATCGACGCAGGCGACGACGATTTTTTCGTTGACAAAAATTTAGAGTCTATTTCTATTTTTATCGCCGACGAAATAATGCTGCCAACTGTTTTTTATATACAGTGCTGGGAAAAAAAATTGGGCAAACATATTTTATTGCAAATTGGAATGTTTTTTTGCTAAAATTACAAAATTTTTGAACGCAATTGGTTTATTGTTTCATTTTAAATACATATAGAACGTAATTTTTTGAAAAAAAAAAAATTACCTGTAGTTTAGGGGAAAAACCCCGAAAAATGCCAAAATATTCAAACTATGTTGATTGGAGTTAAAGTAATGGAATAAATTAAACACTTATTTTTAAAATTTTTTTTTTGTTTTTTATTGATTTATAGAAGTTCTACCTTTAATATTAATATTTTGGTGGACCCCCTTTTGTTTTTATTACACCGGTACAACCTCGTAACAGATCTGCAAAAAAATTAGTCAAGCAATTATTTTATTTTACGTCTACCGTTCTTGGCCGAGATTAGGGTGCAGATGTTTTATTGCCTGTAATTTTTTTTTTGAATATAAATAGTGCATATTTTGTAAGATTAAGTTATTCTGTAAGTGATCCTAGTCAAATAAAGAATAAAATGCAATTTATGTTAAAAAAATGGGAAAAGTTGGTGAGCAGTGTAAAAGCAATATGTTGATTTGGGCGCCAGAAAATTTAACCACGCGCGAAGTAGCAGAAAGATTAAACATTTCTAAAAGTACTGTCGCGTGGAATATTAAAAATTTGCGAGAGGCTCTGGAAGGCCCAGAAAGACACCGCCAGTGGAAGATCGTTTCATAATATTACAATGTCGTCGGAACCGTTTTAAAACTTCATCGGACATAAGACGGGATGTTGAGCGAGCAACTGGAAAAGAAATTTCAGGCAGCTTAGTGATAAAAAGACTTGTTAAAGCTGGTTTGAGAGCACGACTGGTTTAAGTCCAGAAGCCTGAGTTCATATTACTAGTGAAAAAACAACTTTTGCTATAGGCCCAGGGCGTCAATTCGCGTTCCGTGAAATAATGAAAATGAAAAGTTTTTTTCATTACCAATCGAGTAGGTTTGCATTCCCCATAACAAATTTAGATTTCACACCGTAAAATTGAAAACTACATGCGAATAATTCAAACTACTAGATTGCCAATGAAAAAAACGTTTCATATTCATTATTTCACGCAAAGCGAATTGACTCCCAGGAGCATGTTTCTTGGACTCCAGAAATGTGGAATGATGTGATTTCCCCCGATGAATCAAAATTCAAGTTGCATGTTGGAGATTGAAAAATTCTCGTACGAAAAAAAACGAGCGAGAGGCTTGGCAACGAATGTCTTTTAAGACTTCCACCGAAAAATGAAGCAGTTATGGTCTGAGGATGCTTTTCTCGAAATGAAACCGGTCTATTGTGCTTCCTTAGTTCCAGCATTACAGCAGCTGTTCATCTGCAAGTCCTTCACAACGAATTTGAGCATTCTGTTTTAAAGCTTTTTGGCGAGACTTTCAAAATTATTTTTCAACAGGACAACGCTCCGTGCCATACCGCCAAATTTGTGGGTTATTAAATTTGATTTGTAGATAGAAAAATTGGCTTTCAGATAAACATAAATAATTTGTTAAAAACTTGTTTTATTTTCTTATCTCTTCATTTAAAGGTAAAAAAGTACTTGGAAGAAAGAAGTATTGATGTCTTGAGCTGGCCCCCGTATAGTCCTGACTTAAATGCCATTGAAAATATTTGATTTATAATGAAGCTAGCTAGAAATAGCAAGAAAGCGCCCAAAATCGATTCAAGCTTTGAAAAGTTCGTTGATTTGGGAATCCATACCTCCTACGACTTTCAGAAATTTATGAAATTCAATGAATCGGAGGTGTATCGCTGTAATAAAAGCAAATAGCGGTCCACCAAAATATTAATATTAAAGATAGAACTTCTATAAATCAATAAAATGCAAAAAAAAAATTAAAAAATAAGTGTTAAATTTATTCCATTACTTTAACTCCAATCAACATATTTTGAATATTTTGACATTTTTCGGGGTTTTTCCCCTAAACTGCATATATATTTTTTTTTTTCAAAAAATTACGTTCTACATGTATTTAAAATGAAACAATAAACTAATTGCGTTCAAAAATTTTGTAATTTTAGCAAAAAAACACTCCAATTTGCAATAAAATACGTTTGCCCAATTTTTTTTCCCAGCACTGTATATATAAGTTGGTATCATTTAACCGTCATACTATTAACAATTTTTTTCAATTTATTACCCTAACGCTCCAACGTCATGTGTCAAAATACAGAAGGTTATGCCGTTTGTGGTTCTTTTTTTACCGCTATACGCTGACGCTTTTGTTCTGTTAGCTACAGCGATATTGCGGCGATATTTTTTATTTATTAGTTGACGCTCGTCATTGTTGCCCTTGTTCTGTTTCGAGCTTTAGTTCCAATAAATTTTTTTTGAAAATTTGGCAGTGGTTTAGCAGTACTAAATTAGTTTTATTATTAAACAAATTTAGAAGTCACGAAAATTTATAATTTGCGTGTGATAAAATGTATGCAAATTTGCTGTATAGCTATAATTTGCGTGTATTTTGTGTCATGATAGAAGTGATATTGCCATAAGTAAAAAATTAAAATTTCGGGCTAAATATTCCGGGCAGCTTCATGAAGTTAATCAAGAACACTTGTTATGTAAATTATCAGTTTCACGCCCCTAAGAGGTATGCATAAAATATTGACATTGCAGCAATTGGAATGAAAAACTGTATATTTTTGTTGATTGAAAACGAATAAAATCAGGTCAAGTAAAACTGAACAAATCGTCATTTAAAATGCGGTGAAAATGTCTACATACATAAATTTATATGTAAAAAAAAAGTTTATGTTGAGAACGAACAGGTCATTGAATATTCAATATATCGAGCGAATGTCACAACATTTGTGTTCAGAATTGTAACATCATAAATATCTGAATATGTATAAAAGCACACCAAATTTTTCATTTTTGTTTTATTCTTTTTAAGCTTTTATCCCTGTTATTTAAGTTTGATGAAGGTATCAAACGGAACATAACATACACGTTATAATTTACTCGTATAACGTAAAATCGTACAGGAGATGACCGTAAAATAATTTATTACTTGAATATATCGAGAAAGCTTTTTATGGATAAAAGTTTTTAAATTCTTACGGTATTTAAGGTAACGGGTGATTTTTTAAGAGCTTGAGAACTTTTTTTAAAAAAAAACGCATAAAATTTGCAAAATCTCATCGGTTCTTTATTTGAAACGTTAGATTGGTCCATGACATTTACTTTTTGAAGATAATTTCATTTAAATGTTGACCGCGGCTGCGTCTTAGGTGGTCCATTCGGAAAGTCCAATTTTGGGCAACTTTTTCGAGCATTTCGGCCGGAATAGCCCGAATTTCTTCGGAAATGTTGTCTTCCAAAACTGGAATAGTTGCTGGCTTATTTCTGTAGACTTTAGACTTGACGTAGCCCCACAAAAAATAGTCTAAAGGCGTCAAATCGCATGATCTTGGTGGCCAACTTACCGGGCCATTTCTTGAGATGAATTGTTCTCCGAAGTTTTCCCTCAAAATGGCCATAGAATCGCGAGCTGTGTGGCATGTAGCGCCATCTTGTTGAAACCACATGTCAACTAAGTTCAGTTCTTCCATTTTTGGCAACAAAAAGTTTGTTAGCATCGAACGATAGCGATCGCCATTCACCGTAACGTTGCGTCCAACAGCATCTTTGAAAAAATACGGTCCAATGATTCCACCAGCGTACAAACCACACCAAACAGTGCATTTTTCGGGATGCATGGGCAGTTCTTGAACGGCTTCTGGTTGCTCTTCACTCCAAATGCGGCAATTTTGCTTATTTACGTAGCCATTCAACCAGAAATGAGCCTCATCGCTGAACAAAATTTGTCGATAAAAAAGCGGATTTTCTGCCAACTTTTCTAGGGCCCATTCACTGAAAATTCGACGTTGTGGCAGATCGTTCGGCTTCAGTTCTTGCAGGAGCTGTATTTTATACGGTTTTACACCAAGATCTTTGCGTAAAATCTTCCATGTCGTCGAATAACACAAACCCAATTGCTGCGAACGGCGACGAATCGACATTTCACGGTCTTCAGCAACACTCTCAGAAACAGACGCAATATTCTCTTCTGTACGCACTGTACGCATTCGTGTGGTTGGTTTAATGTCCAATAAAGTAAACTGAGTGCGAAACTTGGTCACAATCGCATTAATTGTTTGCTCACTTGGTCGATTATGTAGACCATAAATCGGACGTAAATCGCGAAACACTTTTCGAACCGAACACTGATTTTTGTAATATAATTCAATTATTTGCAAGCGTTGCTCGTTAGTAAGTCTATTCATTATGAAATGTCAAAGCATACTGAGCATCTTTCTCTTTGACACCTTGTCTGAAATCCCGCGTGATCTGTCAAATACTAATGCATGAAAATCCTAACCACAAAAAAATCACCCTTTATTTGTCGTATTACGTTTTTTGGTCTGTAGTAATTTATCAATTTATTTTTTCATTGATCGGGACAAACATTGAAATTAATTAATATTAACAATTTTTTTTTCTTTGCAGGTAAATACCATGATTTATGATGTAGCAAACCAGGTAAGATACTGATTAGCTGTGGTAAACAAACCAAGTGAAAGTGTTTACCAAACACATTTTACACAGTGAATATAATACATATGTAATACGTTTAAAGGGTTCATAAAATATCCAGAAAAAAACGGCAACACAAAAACCCAATTACAGATTAATAAAAACGATTTATAAATTTACCTTTTTTGTTAGAGCATTCAGCACATACGAGTGTACAAGCATACAAAAAAAAAACTCTAACAATACAACAAATTTATTTGCCTCATTTTACTCACACCCTTTGTGCACAACTTCCGCCCAGACCGGTGTATATAAATTGTGCACAGTTATATTGTAAAGCGAATAATTTCCAAACCAGTGAAGACTTTTTCATGTTTTTATATAAACTATGTACATTTAACCGTACAAACATACTCGAACAATAACTCTTGACGAACAAATTTTGTGTTGTTCATCAAAATTCAAATACTCCAATTGTCGTCGTACCATGAGCGAATGAATATAAATTTTCAATAGTACTTAAAGGATAATTTTAAAGAGATTTATAAATATGCTTTTCATCATAATTAATTCTACCACTGCTGATGGGTAAACTAAATTTTCCATGAACATGTTAAGTCTGTATAGACGTAAGCGCAATATACTCGTACGTATCTGCTTAGTGGAAAATACTTTAAAATGATATTGAATTTTTTTCAATGCATGTGTAATGCAATTTAAACAAAACAATAGAAAGTAAGGAAAATTAGTTTTTATTCTTCTGGCTGATATAACTGTATGCACGTTTTACGTGTACTCCTAGTTTTTCCTCATCCCTTTCGAGCGGTAACCACTATAGCATAAAGGTTAACTTTTGTACAGCATATATTGATAAAACTCAACTCTGCTGTGACTACACGGTGGAATATTTGTGTAGAGTTATTTTTAGACTGGCGACTCAAGGATATTTAGGATTATACGTTCCAGTGATTACAGGAAAACGTGAAATTATGTTATTTGGCAGCTTGTTTAGGACGGCGCCATAAAATTTATCATGTTCTTTATTTTCGATTACATCATAAAGAAAAAATCTATCCATTCTTAGATTTTTCTGAAAAACATCTTAATAATCGTAAACTTGTTCAAACTCAATTTACTGCTGCCGTTTGATTAAAAATATTATTGACAATAGCATAAAATACTTGATGAAGTTTGTTTAAGTGGTTATTGTTATTGTCGGATTCCTTTATTTTTTTAATTTAAGATTTATAATCATTTTTTTTGCTTTGCAAATATACATAAAATGTTATTAGGGTCGAATTTTTATCCAACATAAGATAATTTATGCTTTTAAAATATATTTAAATGTTTTCTGGGAAAAAGAAAATCGTGTTGATTGCGTAACTGTAGTGTAAAATCTTTGTTCCAGTTTTCGAGTTTTACAGTTCCCTAATGTACTATTAAGTATTGTTAACTATTGGTATGTGTATTAATGGCCGGTTCTCTAGTACATGTACATAAATATTTTTAGTTTTAGTTAACAACAATATTTTTTAGTCGACTGCAAATTTTGAACATTTTTCGTTTAGATTACTCGTATCATTATATTCATTGAGCATTTTAGTTCGAATCATCCAGCTGTGAAACAAATAACAAAAATTTCAAATGTTAGCAATAATTTAACGGAACACTTGGTGACACATATGGTGTCCATATTCAAAACATCTTTAGACGTGATTCTTAGGTAACGACTGTGATTCTAATCCGGTATGCACATTCAAAGGAGTCGTGCCAATGACCATTTCCTTAAGAGATTGTTAAATATTTTATGATAGTGAGACCAAATTTTGTACTGTAAATTTTAAATGAAATGAATTTTGAATATTTTTGGGTTATTTTTTACCCCTCTCTTGGTGATGTCTGAGAATAACCTTTTGGTACCATAGAAAATTACCTAACAATTTGCTATGAGCATGGAAACCTTCTGAAGTAATTTACTACAGTAATTTTTGCTTTGAATTGGATCAGAGCCATCTATGATTTTAAAGAGCCGTAATATTAAAATGAAAGCTTTAAATAGAGTGGAGGCTTTTTTTGAGTTACTATAAGAAACCGTGGTAATTGGAAAAATTTTGAACATAAATTTGAATAAAAAATTAAACAAATCTATATTTTAATTTTATACGGTTGAAGCGGATTGCGAAAAACAATATACACGAACGAAAAAAGCTATTTTATTGAATATGTACTTTATTATGTTGTTCTGTTTGCTCGTGCATGCTGCTCGAAGGTTTGGTTAAGAAGGGTGTATAATTTCTCGTCGTCGTTTTGATTTTGATATCTTGAAAAGTTGTCCGATGGTGTATGTTAAAATGCACATCAAATGTCAACTCGAACATTGCCGGCCGGCCTAAAGTATTTTAATACTTTAGTGTATGTTGTGGTTGCCGGATATGGGTAGCAGGCAGAGCTTTGGGACTGGTCGCTTGTTTACTTTCAAGCTTTCTTCCTTGATGAGGACTATTTGACCAATGGTCAGGTTGTTATTGGCTCTCGTCCATTTCGGCCGTTGCTGCAGGTGAGATAGGTACTCCGTCGAACAAATTTTCCAAAAGTGATGGTACATTCTTTGAATTTGCTGGTAACGATTGAGACGGTTCGTTCGCAGATCGAGTAGTGTTGGTTCTGGTGTCGTGATTGGTGCTTCCCCGATTAAGAAGTGCCCTGGAGTGAGGATCGTATAGCCGTCTGGGTCATTCGTCATCGGACACAATGGCCGAGAATTTAGACACGCCTCGATCTGGCACAGCAGCGTCATCAACTACTCGAACGTGAGTAATGCATCGCCCATGATACGCCATAAATCGCTTTACCGATTTAACGCCCGCTTCCCACAATCCAGCAAAATGTGGCGAAGCAGGGGGAATGAAGTTTCAGTTTGTGTCATTCTGAGCCAATAATGCATCTATTTCCGGTGTGGTATCTCTCATGCTCTGCTGATGCAGGAATGCTAGTTGGCGATTAGCTCCGATGAATTTGGTTGCGCAATCGCTGTATAAACTGTCTAAATGTAGTGCCTTCGTAGATACGAAAAGCCCTTGCCCTTAAACCTTTGCGTTGTTTGATAAGTATTGAACATGCGTACTCCACGCCGCTGTGTAGAAACGAGAGAGATCGGAGTGGGCTCTTGTCCAATAAATGCTCTCCGGTTCGGCATCTGGATATCTCCCCTGCGAAGTATGATTCCTGAATAAGCCTGATCCAAAACTTGAGTGCCTAATGGAGCTCGGGCACGGTGATGAAGTTTCTCGTATATGATATTGTGTTGAGATGACGGCGAGTAGATGAGGTAATTCGTTGCGAGATGTCACGGTTTCTGCATGCGTTGCGATCATTGAGTTTATGCGTCGTACATCGATGTTGGGGTAGGCTTCACTCGTCCTCTGGCATGGCCATTGGCCTTAATCTTCGCGTAACCACGCCGGACCTGTCCATCACAGCGCATGGCAGCGTAACAATGTAGGATTGACACCACGAGATGCGCAATCTGCAGGGTTCTGCTTGTTGTCAACATATTTCCAATCAGTTGGTGAGTGTAGTCTAAGATTTGCGAGACGCAATTGGCCATCCTAGTACCACTTGCGAGTCGGTTCATGCATAGATTTGAAATTGCGACGAGTGACTGAACGATGGTGTGCATGAGTTTGGCGATAACGTGGCAGGCTCACAGTGGTGCAATTTTAGTCAGCATGGTGATGTTTTTGGACCCATCTGTTGACGTTGTACGAGCATAGATCACCGCTGCGTATGCCTTTTCAGTGGCTTCGCCGAAGCCGTGAAGGTTAGGTGGTGACCACTTGTTGACGACCGTTTGCGAGTTGTTGAGTGATGTATCCAGCGATTGATTCTTAGAGCCTCCAACGATTTCAGGCTATCTCGATAATTGAACCATCTTTGAGTAATTGATTTTGGGAACGCTTCATCCCACGATATGTCGAGTATCCACAATTCTTGTAGTATAATTTTTGCGATGATTGTGGTAGGAGATACCCAGCCGAGCGGATCGAATATCTTTGATGCTGCGACAGTATTGTTCGCTTGGTTGGGGCACGAACATTCGATGACCCGATAATGTTGAATTCAAAACAATCGGCCACAGAAGACCAATGTAGTCCGAGTGTTTTTACTGAATTGTCCCAATTTAGCTCAAGTTGACCCTGGTGCTCGCACAATTAGTTTGGTATCTCGTTCAGAATTTGCTGTTAACTGTTTGAAGACCACTTCCGTAGTTCGAAGCCGCGGCATCTGAGTAGCTCGACCACTTGCCTCTGGACCTCGATTTAATCCGTGATGTTGTCTGAACCGGTCAATCAACACTTTCACTGCAATTGGGAATATCTCCTGTTCAGCTCGTGATAATTGCGAGATACGGAGAGCTTGAACTGGTGCATTTGGAGAAGATCGCCATACGATCCGCTGATAATCCCTGTGTTCGGGCGCCGTCAGGATCTGCCGATACATCTGCTTTATGTCTGAAATGAAAATGAATTTATGTTTGCGAAAGCGGGTTAGTTTCTCGAAGGCGTTTTGCTGAAGTTTGGGGCCAATGCGAAGCTTTTGATTGGGTGATGTGCCGGTTGCATGAACATGTTATACTTTGAACGTAGTTGATCGTTCTTGCCGAATCGAGGTTCTATATGTTATAGTCTCGTGATCTTTCGCCGTTAACGGCGGTGATGCATCCATCCTTGTGAAGCATCCCGATGACGTCTGCTCCGAGTAAAATGTCTATCTTGTTCGCTCAATAGTAATGAAGATCGGCAAGTTCCAGTTGATTCAAGTGTTGGCTGTCGATGCGTGTCAATTGGTTGGGATGGTAGCATGCCTGTGATCTTCTTGACGACGAGGGCTGTGACCGAGATGAAAAATGTTGAATCAGTTCGAGATTGAAAGACGAAGTCGGTAATTGAACTGCGACTGGTCTTCTCGCTAATCCGATGCGATTTGCTGCATTCTCCGAAATAAAGCTGATCTGAGATCCCGAATCCAATAGAGTTCGAATGACAAAATTTTGATTTGATTGCGTTACGATGGCAATTGCTGTTGCGAGCAGAACATCCGTGAATGGCGATGCGACATGGTTCGTGGTGACCGAAGTTGGTGATGAATCGACGGATGATGATTCGGTGTTTGGACCCGAGGTGTGTAGTAATGTAATAGCGTTTGATGTATTTTGTTGCAAACAGGGCACAAACTGGATCTGCAATTCGAACTGGTGTGGCCCTTGCGCAGGCATTTTAAACACAACATCTTTGATCGGACGAGATTTGACCGTTCTTCGAATGTAAGAGTTTAGAATTGACCGCATTGGAACACGTTGTGATTTCCAGCACAACCTTGACACGTGGTACGATTGTCCGATGTGACGACGAGTGTACGAGTTGGTCCAATTGTGCCTTGGTCATGGAAATCATCTCCAGTGATTGCCATCTGGTGCTCAGGAAATCGATGAGATCCTTTTATGATGCTTATAGTACTCGAGATAGTGAGTTTTCCCAGTGGCGATTGGTGTCAGGGTCCAGCTTGGTGTCGGTCGCAGTATCGATGATTTTGTGCAACCCCGCAGCTCATTCAACTTGTAGAATAGACATTGTTCTGAACCTGAGTAAATGACTGTCGATGATGAGCCGCCGGTGGTTATATCGGTCTCGTAACATGTGCCATGCTTCATCATAATTCTCATTTGTTATGCTCACGAATTTGAGCAGCGATGCTGCATCTCCGGTCAGATTCGCTTGTAATGTAGTTTTTGCGAGTTTGTCAGCTGCTTGTGGTTGTGAATGAGGTCGACGAATAAGTTTTTGAATTCGGTCCAGCTTGCGTAATCGCCATCGAATACTGGTATCGAGGTTCGGGGCAGCATCATGGCGAACAACTGCTGTACGGGAGCTACCTTGCCGTCGACGTGCGGTTTAACGTCCATGGCTCCCTCGAGCTCTTTGTCACCGCACACGGCCTCGATTGCATCCTATTAACCTCAAAATTTCTTGTACCGGGAAGCCACGTGCTTGATTTGCGTTAGTACTGTTTCCCGGGCGTGTTGATTAAGAGCTCCTTGCTCTTCCGTACTGCTCGCTCAAGTGCCCGTTGTAGCGATGCCTGTTTGCTGCGAGTCGACATTATTCCACCGAATTTTATTGGTTTGCCACCCGAATGTCACTGTTAACTGATACAAGTCACGCGCTTCATCAGCTGCTTCACATATTTCTTTCTCTATCGGCTGTAAGTGAGTTACTTCTAGTACATGTTTGTAAAAGGCAAGATTATCATGGAGTTTTTTAAGTAATTGACCAACACCTGAAGTTTTTCCACTTTTACCGCCACATTGAGAGGGAGAATACTAACTATAATATTTCGTAAAAATTTTCCTTTCTTTAAAACCGATTTGGCCTTACCTATATCTGACAAGTATGCTATTTCCCCACGTATAGTTACCGTGTTATTATCAAGTCGATTTATTGAAAATCTCTTCGATACATTGAATTTAAAATGCCACTGACCAGGTGGCTTTAATGTTGTGTAACCGCTATATTTGTCCAATCCTTAATTTTACAATCAGGATCTTCCAATCTAATAATGGTCCTATTCTCCTTGTATACATTCGCTTTAACTTTTTTTTTAATTGAGCGAATACTCTATCCGGGGGATGAGCGAGTGTCCAGGGATAGGGAAAATAATTTTGATTTCCTTTATGTGACAGGAGCCACTAAACTAGACCCAATAAGAGTACATATCCATCATAGCGGTATTTTTATTTTGCGCCCCAAAACCATCACATATAAACCTGATTTTCGATATATTTTTACTAAAAGTAGAATTTTGAAGTCTGTGATAAAGCCCTGAGCCAATTTCGTTAGACCCTTTAGGCCGCTCGTTTTCAGTCCAAAGATAGAGAAATACATTTTCTCTTTTAAGGTGATCTATCGAAGTTCCTTGAACAACTCCAAGATTGTACAAGTACAGCTGTCTGCTGTAATAGGCAGCTTGGTCAGCCACTTTCGGCAATAACATATTTTTTGGCAATCAAAAGAAAACGTTTCCATATTTTCCTTTTTCTGTTTAAAAAAAATAAAATGCTTTTACTCGTAATTTGTGCACCCTTAAATTCGTCATTAGGAGTTTCGTTTCTGCGGATCCGTTTTGGCTTTTAGTTTTTCCTTTGTGAATTGGCAAGTACTGCATGTATCAGACGATGGGGGTTTAAAACTGATATTAAAATTACGGTTAAATATGTATCGGAAAAAAACTTTTTTTTAGATAGTTTTTGTTTTACTCAAAAAAATCATAAAAAATAAAATAAAATAAAACGGATTCCAGTATCGAAAATAAGACAAAATTTCCTTCAATTAAAAGTAAAATTATTTTTTTGAAAGGTGTTATTTCACAAAGTTACAAGCGCTTAAATCTGCGTATTTTTCGAAAACATTTTCTGTTTTTATTGGCACAAAAATATTTTAAATAATTTTAATGAGTTAAATCAATATTAATTTAAACCATCGAGTTGTATTTTAGGGATATAATTCATGCGATGACGATTACAAACACAATTACGATTGGAAAGTTTTTTTTTCTTTTTTTGTTTGAATATTATTTTCCAGTCGAATGAAACTTGAAAATAAAAAATGGGACATATAGGGAAAATAATAATAAATAAACCGATAAAAAACAACTGGTTACCAAAATGCCAAACAACGATCAATATAATGTACGTAGCTGAATGAATAGAAGAAAAAACTGTAATTATAGTTTTTTGTGTTTTTTAATTATTACACAAGAGTCGAATTACATAAAAGATTTTAATTATACCTTTGATGTATTTTGAAAGAAACGCAAATTTAACAAGATGAAATATTGAAAATTTTAATATCGAATTACCTTCCTATAATTTATTCGTTTACACCACAGAACAGGTAGATAATGAATATAATTACTGACCATTTTCGTTTTAAATACATAACCGTCATCTAATTATTTCTAATGATGCGTAAACTAACCATAAGTTATTTTATAGATAGAATGTAGGCGATTAAAGATATACAAATGTAAAAGTGATGCGGTTATAGGTCTAACCAGATACCAATTCTAATTTTTGTATATTTTCATTTCATTTCATTCATTCGCTTATTTACATTTATTTGAAGTTACCCCATTTTTTCGTTTCGTTGTTATTTTGTAGAAATAAAATCAAGTTGCCTGGAAAATTTTATTGAGTTGGTTTTTTTCCAGACTTTTATTGATTTTTGTTCATTTCTAGTGCTTTTGGTACTTCAGGATGCAATTGGTTATTATAATGTTAACAATTTAATATTTTTGTCCCATTCCAAAGTTACTTACAATTATGAATAAGATTACAAAATATGTAGATAATACTCTTACGAACTCAGGCGTTCGATATGCGATTTAAATTACAAACTTTAATTATTTTCCAACACCTTTAATTTCTGCAGCAATACACAAATTTCACTCGTTCACTGTTCCTTCTACTAATTCGCTTTACTGTTTACTAGTTTTCGTACTGTTTACTTTGCATAACCCTTTCTCCTTGACAACATTGGTGGTGTATAACTTTACCACTCGACAGTGGAACTACTCGTATAGTAGAATTCGTAATAATATTATACCTGCCTGTCTTGAGATGTTACGTATTCCTTGGTGTAAATGTAACGCAAATTGGTTAATTAAATTTCATCATCGTAAAATTGCTATAAAATTTATACTTTTACTTACATCATCTGTAAATGTTTGATGGTATTAATTTGAATTAACCTCCAATTGACGATTGGAGTAAACTCCTTTAAAATTTTACAGATACTTGTGATACCAATTTGTCAGAATGCTATAGAATATTTCTCATGATAAGTTTTTACCTTCAAGAAACGTATACAAAGGTTTATCTAGCTTTTGTCAGTAATATTGTCACCCGCATAAAAAACGCTTCCGAACGTGTTACACTTCAGTGGTGAATTTCATGATTTCGAAAGGGTTTGTCCAGTTTTTCCCCATTTTATTTCAATTTCTTACTACTTAAAAAAACACTTAAATTATTAATTCAAATAATAATAACAAAAAGATTTATAAATGCTTACTGGTTATTACACTGCAAACAAGCGGAAATTTGTTTTCAGTTTTCGCCGAGTACCGCTTTATAGGAACAAACACATCGTCAAAACATTTGTTTTAAATGATCTAAGCTCGCTTCATTCGAGCTGAAAGTCAAAGGTGATGTCTGATAAACTAGTCGCAAAACTCTGTCGTATGCTAGAAATAGAACTATTCCAATAGCAAACACTCAACCTGCAATTTCCTACTTAACGTAAGACGCAAAACGTAAATAAGTTTTGCCAATTAGTAAAACAGCATCCTACTAATGCTAGATTAAGAAACTACAGCTTGAAGTTGGGTAATATTATAAAAATCAATTTCGTCTTAATGGTAAAAGTGCTCGCAAGAACAGGAAAACCGTTAATGAATTAATAACCGGGTATCCAGAGTCTGATGATATTAAAGAAATAAATTGTCAATCAGGATGCAATATATCACATCCAGCTACAATACCAATGAATTTAATGTATTCTTTACGTGTGTCGGTACACATAACATCTCAACAGTTGATCTAGCAATCATTGACAAGAAAGGACAAATTAAGGATAGTAATAACGCAGTAAACAGTTTTTATTTCTCGCCCATTACACTCTGCAAATTATATTATGTAATAATTCCTAGAAAGAAGAATCTTCTCCTGGTATAGATGGTATAACCAATAGTGTTATAAAGCCACTTGCCTGTTTTTTAGGGGACGTCCTAGCCTTTATCTTTAATTTAAGCGTGGAAACAGGAACTTCGCTATATCTGAAAAAACCTGTAGTTATTCCGATTTTTAAAAAATGTTTTTTTTGATTTTTATCTAGTTTCTGCACTACTAATCGCATAACTAACATCGCCAGCTTCAAGTGCAGTGACGTGGGACAGGACAGTATTCGTAGACTTCCTCATATCGATTGAATTAGAATTGGTAATTGGTTGTAAATCAATTAATGCATCTACATGTTTGTCCACTATGATTCGGGGATTATCATATCGATATCGAGTTCTGACCAAGCACGACTATAACCAGCATTAGAAACTTATATGTGACCCAAAGAATATTTAGCTTCACCTTTCAAATGATTTTGCAGATACGTGAATTTCATAATATCTGACAGTTGGGAACTGTTATGAATCACCGCTTCAAAAATATCTTTAAATGTCACCCATTTAAGAGGGTCACCTTCAAAATAAGGAATGTTGAGTTCAGGTAATTTTATTAATGGTCTTGGAATAATCTGACTAAGATTGTCCTTTGAAATGTTATTTGGTTTGTTACAATCCTTGAAAGGCTCTGTAAGAGATAATATATTTGCTTTTATGTTGTAATACCTTTTCGCAAAAGCATCACAACCCTTTTGAAAACTTTCGTTAAAATCATCTTCGGTCAAGTTATCCATCCAGAAAATATTTTTTCAACCGCTTCTAACTTTGTTTTTAACAATTGAGAATTAATGTTATCAGATTCAAAAAGAAACCTTTCGATATTAGTTAACCGTTTTTTGATATACCCGATTTTTTTATTAAAATTTGTCTTTGCGACATCTATTGATGATTTACAGGACTATTTAGCATACCAAATTGAAATATTCGCTTAACGCTTACATAGAATTAATTTGACTAATTTATGAATAATTTACGTTAAATGTTTTAAAAGTATAAATTTGAATGAAATCAGAAAAAAATAATTCACAGAAGCACTTACAATGTTACTGCTAATATTTGTTGAATTTATATGTTGAAATATTGATTGATGTATATGTATGTTGAATTTAACCACCCACTTCTCTCGATTCGTATACCAATTGAATAGCAATGTTTGATTTAAAATAATGAAATGATTACTTTATTATATTTAGCACTTTTTATATTTAGCACTTTATATTTAGCATTTTTTATTAAAGAAATTGTCCTATTGGAGATTCCGCGAAACGATTCATTGTGTTAGAGTAAACCGACAGTTGAGTAATGAACTGGAAATCAAGATAGGGGTTCTGCAGGGTTCGGTGTAAGGACCATTGCTATTTTGAGTGTACATTAATTTTTTTTTCACAGAATTTCAATGGGTCCCCTACTGCGTTTGCTGACGATGTATCTTTTACATACTCCGGTGCCGATATTTCATACAGTATTAATTGCATCGGGCAAGATTTAGTATCATTATCGATTTGGCTGAGAGCACATATAGCTTTCTGTTAAGTGATAAAATCAAATTCATGCATTTCAAACAACGAAAATCATCAGAATGTTCTATTGACTTTCATGAATTCGGCTACAATAGTAATATTCTATGCGCCTCCTCAACTGGTTGCTTTCAGGTGAACCAAGTAAATGAATTTAGATATTTGTGTATTATAATAGATGAAAAGCTGAACTGGAAGCCCCAAGTTGAAAGCTGAAAAATACACTTTTATTGGTTGTAAGGAAAAAGTATGTCCTACAATTATATTGTCCAAATTATCTTCTGCGAATTGTGTATTGTGATTTGGCTGACACAACTCTCCAATATAATTTATCTTATCTTGTAAGCATATACTTTGTATTATGGGTTTTAAAGTTACTCAACACTCTTCAGTGTGATCTCTTCAATATTATTTAATAATTTGCCTACTCATTTAAGAATGTGTAGTGGTTTGTCTGTTTTTTCCAAAACTCTTCTTATTAGGCTGAAGCAAACTAAAAATATTCTCGGGAAGAGATCCGTAAATGTGACCATTCTCAATTTGTTACAAACTTTATATTTCCACAATTGATTTCGTATTGATATAGCGTAAAATATTAATTAATAAGTTCTGAAACAAATTCATTCGATCGTTATGAAAATAAACATCAAAATTGTAATAACAAATTGCTTTACAACGTGTGGATAACTGCAGCAGGGAAACTTTCGAATTTCAAAATGAAACTTGGCATACCGATTAAGCCCAATTTGTGCTAATTAGTGCTCACGGGAAAAAATTAGTGCTAGTCCAGGAGCCGAAAAAACGGGAAAAGAAAATTTAAATTTCGCCTGAAAGACGAAAAAAATAAAACCCAATTTCTAGAAAAAACCAGAAATAATTTAATCCTAATTTTAAAACTTCACAAAAGCAGCTCCACCGACGAAATTTGTGCATATCATAGAAATATGATTTTTATAAATTTTCATTAATAAATTGAGGAAAAACAAATTAGCCCCTAAGAGATACTATATTACACATACAAAATACAGATGTATACCGTTCAATAATAATTTTGTTGAACAACAAATTAAAAAATAAAATAACTTATTATAAAATCAAAGAATAAGCATTTCAGATAGCATATTCCTGTCACGCATGTTCATTGCCATCCGATAAATATAGTGGCCGAATTTGTGCTAATCCACAATGTTTGTTCATTGCCATCCGAAAAATATAGTGGCTGAATTTGTGCTAATCCAGAATTGGCCCAATTCCGTTGAACAACAAAGACCGTTGAAATATTTCCCGCGAAATTCAAAAGCGTTACTAATACTGGAGCATACATCGAAATAGATTGCTCATGTAATATCTCATACCTAATTGAAAAATATTTCAGAGGTTCTATTCAAATAAAATATTACTGCTGAATGGTTGAAAAGGTGAAATATTTGACGTTTGTGCCGATCGTAGCACAGGGGTTATTACCTTTAGAAAACTTTATATAGAACGCAAATTTAAATATAAACATATGTGAATTTGGTCAACAAGCGCAAAATATTGAAAATAAAGATATATTATTTGTTGACACTCAATCATTAAACACAGAAGAATTTTATTCTATTAAACCGATTAAAATTCAGAACGAGATTGAAGTAAAGAAAGACGTTTTCAGGTTGAAAGGGATTATTCATTTTATTCCAAATTCAATGACAAACGGCATGGGACATTATGTTGGAATAATCAAGCGGTCAAATGGTGGATTTGAGGCATATGATGACCTATCAGAAGGAAAGATAGAAATACAATTAGCAAACTCAGCAATCCTAATTTACAAAAAAGTAGTATAATATCAAGATTAAGAATGATTTGAGTGGTAGTTTATGAATTTTAAATATAATTTTGTATTAAAATATAAAATAATGAATTTGTGTTTAATGTATAAAGTATAAAATTGGAATAAAAATGAATCAACATAAAAAATTTTTGTTTAAAAATAAAAATGGTTTTTAAAATTAAGACACTACATTTAATGGCTAGCACTTCAAATAGATTTCTCAACGCCACTTAATGTTAAAGAGAATTGTGCCAATTCTGATAAAGAATCGGCTGCAATGAACATTGGTTCATTGGTTTTGTAAATTGGGGAATCATTGTTGTTCAACGGAATTGAGCCAATTCTGGATTAGCACAAATTCAGCCACTATATTTTTCGGATGGCAATGAACATACCTGATAGGAATATGCAATCAGAAGTGCCAACTTCATTGGTTTGTAGAACATTTTTCGTCAGAAAATAGTTCATTCAACGGTCTTTGTTGTTCAACGGAATTGGGCCAATTCTGGATTAGCACAAATTCAGCCACTATATTTTTCGGGTGGCAATGAACATACCTGATAGGAATATGCAATCAGAAGTGCCAACTTCATTGGTTTGTAGAACATTTTTCTTCAGAAAATTGTTCATTCAACGGTCTTTGTTGTTCAACGGAATTGGGCCAATTCTGGATTAGCACAAATTCAGCCACTATATTTTTCGGGTGGCAATGAACATACCTGATAGGAATATGCAATCAGAAGTGCCAACTTCATCGGTTTGTAGAACATTTTTTGTCAGAAAATTGTTCATTCAACGGTCTTTGTTGTTCAACGGAATTGGGCCAATTCTAGATTAGCACAAATTCAGCCACTATATTTTTCGGATGGCAATGAACATACCTGATA
Source organism: Nephrotoma appendiculata (assembly GCA_947310385.1). Taxonomy (NCBI): domain Eukaryota; kingdom Metazoa; phylum Arthropoda; class Insecta; order Diptera; family Tipulidae; genus Nephrotoma; species Nephrotoma appendiculata. The sequence continues at coordinate 256,766,749 of OX371223.1, forward strand.
GGAATATGCAATCAGAAGTGCCAACTTCATTGTTTTGTAGAATATTTCTTGTCAGAAAATTGTTCATTCAACGGTCTTTGTTGTTCAACAGAATTGGGCCAATTCTAGATTAGCACAAATTAAGCCACTATATTTTTCGGGTGGCAATGAACATACCTGATAGGAATATGCAATCAGAAGTGCCAACTTCATTGGTTTGTAGAACATTTTTTGTCAGAAAATTGTTCATTCAACGGTCTTTGTTGTTCAACGGAATTGGACCCATTCTGGATTAGCACAAATTCGACCACTATATTTTTCGGATGGCAATGAACATGCGTCCTGTCATGCGACAGGAATATGCTATCTGAAATGCTTATTCTTTGATTTTATAATAAGTTATTTTATTTTTTAATTTGTTGTTCAATAAAAATTTTATTGAACGGTATACATCTGTATTTTGTATATTCAATATAGTATCTTTTAGGGGCTAATTTGTTTTTCCTCAATTTATTAATGAAAATTTTTTAAAATCATATTTCTATGATAAGCACAAATTTTGTCGGTGGAGCTGCTTTTGTGAAGTTTTAAAATTAGGATTAAATTATTTCTGGTTTTTTCTAGAAATTGGGTTTTATTTTTTTCGTCTTTCAGGCGAAATTTAAATTTTCTTTTCCCGTTTTTTCGGCTCCTGGACTAGCACTAATTTTTTCCCGTGAGCACTAATTAGCACAAATTGGGCTTAATCGGTATGCCAAGTTTCATTTTGAAATTCGAAAGTTTCCCTGCTGCAGTTACCCACACCTTTACAACGTATATTAAATAATCACAAGAATAGATTCCTTGTATTGATAGAAGCGATGCCCCTGAAAAATGTTCAATTTGAACCAAAGGGACACCTATCTCAATGCCTCCTAAACTACAGGCCTATTAGACAAAATGATGACGAAACGCTATGTTGACGTTATTGTCTTTCTTCGCTCCGCCTCGTTCTCTTAAAATCAAAATAAATTTTATCATAGAAAATTACAAAACATTAAAAATAGTACAGTAAAACCTCGATTTAACGGACTAATTGGGGAGTCCGTTAAATCCGAATGTCCGTTAAATCCGAATGTTTTTAAATTTAATCGACTATTGATTTTGCACTTGTTCTGGAATATGGCCTCCTAGGACAGAACTCGTTTAACTCTTAACCGATTATGAAGGGATTTTGTTTGTTGGATGGAAATGAGATTCTATAGTTTTTGCAAGAAGTTCCTGGGAAGGAACTCAGGCATTTCTTAATTTATTATGATGGGATTGGTTATGTTGGATGGAAATGGGATTATTAAATGATTTTTGGAAGTTCTTGATCAAGATGATCCCACAACAGTTTGATCGGATTAAGGTCCGGAGATTGTGGTGGTCATTTCATTAAGTTAAGTTTTCTTTGCCTGTGCTGTTCATCTAAACAGGTCGCACATAGTTTGAAAGTGTGTTTGGGATCATTATCATGTAGGAAAATGAACTCACGCGGTGGTTTTACTAATTGGTTTTGGAAGACATTTTTTTACAATAGCAAGTATTTCAGCGGCTGTAAGACGTCTATTCAGTTTACTAAGCGTTTGAATATAACTGTCATCCTTTTTTGTTATGGATCAAGGCCGCCCTATTCGATGCTTAGACTCCACACTTCTAGTGGCACGAAACCGGCGTATAGTATATAGCACTGTTGTTTGTGGAATTTCAAGTTTATTTGAAATTTCTCGAGTTACATATCCTTCTTTATGTGATGTAATAATTGCTGCACGTTCTGAAATTGTTTATTCACGTGTTTTCGACATTTTTATAAGAAAACAGGCTGTTTTTGTACTCCTATAAAATGAAGAACTTTAAGTGTTACAAATTTGATTAATTTACTACATTTAGTAACTAAACTACTTATCTATAGTCAGAATATATTTAAAAATAAATTATTCGATATCAATATTATTTGATTATTCGATTATTGTATTCTGTTTCTGTCACACCTAGTCCCTTTGCCGCAAGTGACTAAAGCCAGTTATGTGTACGAAATGTACGAAACGTATAAAAGTGTTACTTAAAACAAAAAATACAATGCCTTTTTCCCTTTTTCCCTGCTTCATCCTGCAAATTGAATTGGCTGTAGACGATATCATAGGCAACGAATTTAAATGCCGGTTCAACAGATTCTAAATCTCTGTAAATAAATAGTCTGTAAAAAAAATATTTTGTTAAAATGTTGTGCAAATTGCGGTTTTAAAAGGCTAACCTTCACATCATTCGGTTGTTCAATTATTTGAACCGGGATGGTTTGCTCAAGTTCAACGTCGCTCTCATTCATTTCTTCTCCAGTCAAATATTGTAATACTTTTAAGTTCGGATTCGGTTCCCTTGCTGTATACCACGTTCTGTTTAAGAAGTTTATTAAAACAAGAAAATAACAAGTTGAGAAAAAAAGATTCAGGCAAAAATTATGTAAAATTTTTGCACACCACACGTACAAAAAAATGTGAACAAAAAATATCAATGCGAAAATTAACAAAAATGTTCAAAAGATTTATTAACATCAAAAAAAAATTTCGGAATCCCATGTGACACTTTTGTTTAATATAATTGTTTCCAGTTCCTTATCCACTGATCCTTATCCTAATCCACCATTCTACACTTTGATTCTTTCATCGTGATTTTTTCCTCGTTTCCTTCCGCTTCACCTACAAACTAACAACAGTTTGACAGCAGTCTAAATTTTAGACACAGAACCAACTATGGCGATATCAACCATTGAAGATGTGTAAAAGTTTCAATAGATTTAACTACATATTTATTTATTTTTTGTTTAACTAAAGATAATTTTAAAAGTAGGTTAAGGCAATTTTATTCCTCTCAGTGATTTTTACATGTTACTTTACTTTCATATTTTAAATTTTCAAATCCAACGCAGATTTATTTTATTTTGTATTCTGAGACATTAATATTTTTCTAGTCAAATTTGTGGCTTATGGTATTAAGACACTGGCATGAAAAAAGTGCAGTAAAAAAATTAAACGGTGACTAGGAGAGAAACAACTAAAACGAATGAGACAACACAATTTTTCAAATGTCATTTTCATTTTGTAGGTAAACAAACATTTTGTGTACCAATAAAAATGTTAAAAATTATTTGAAACGGTTATCAAACCACTTCAAATAGATTTCAAATACAATATTTTTTATTGAATTTGCATAAAAATATTCATTTGATCGATAAAGTCGGAGATGTCAAAAAAAAAAAAAAATAAAACAAAATAATTCTAAACTGCTAGAATTGTTCGTTGGGCCGCTTTTTTTCCTCAATTTTTATACAAAATTCCAGATATATTGTATGCACTCACTCTTATTAATACTATGTATTCATATTGTTTTTCTCACTTCAGTTGGATTTTTCAGACACTGAAAAATATCCAGTGTCATAGCACCATTAATTCAATATAAATAAAAAAATAAAAAAAAAAATAAAATATTTATGTGCCTTTATGATTTTTAAATAGATTAAGACCGACTACCAAATCCAGTCAAACCTGTTTTTGTGCGGTAATAGGACCGCATAAAAAAAGTCTTCCAAAACTTCACGAATAGTTACAAAAAATAGTTTTCGCTACACATTTAAAAAGGTGTTTTTATGCGGTGAATAGAGACCGCATAAAACAAGTTTCAGGTAGAAAATAATTCAAAACATTACGAAACCTGACGCAACACTTACGCAATGTGATGAAATATCAAAAATCGAAAAAAACAAAATGGCCAACGTCAATTAACTAATTCGAATAATCACATTGAATTATGTTCTAATTTGATTGTAATTTGGAAAGGACTTAAGTAGACTCTACTAAATAAATTTTCTGCATACCGCATAAAAAATATCGCACAAAGAAAGACCGTACAAGCTAAGGGATGACTATATTTTTTGTTTTTCTTCATCGAACTGATAGCCGTCACGTTTCAAAAACTAATCCCCGTCCAACACCATAAGAAACCACAATTTTTTTTCATCCTAGCGGTGCTCGCCGAAGCAATTTGTCGTCTTTCGCGAATTTACGTCGTTACCTCGTTATCCAAGTAAATATTTTCCATATATACATAGAAACTAGTAATAAAAGATACATTGATAGAAATAAATATGTATATGAGTAAAAAATGGAAAAACATACATAATTATAATTCATTGCGCGGAAAAAACCTTTTAACCTTTTCATTAATTTTCATAAAGTATTTGTTTTTGTTTTTAAATTTTTTGTGATTTTATTAATAAGAATGGATGATTCACTTACCATTCTTCTCGTGTCTTTACCTTTAGTAAATATTTTCAGGTATTGTCATTGTTTTTGGAATTTGTAGTTCTGGTTTTAGTCACAGTATTCACATTTCCCATATAGCACTCTTTTAGAGTAGTTTTTATCGTAATTCAAGGTTCCGAACTTCAACACACAATTGTTATTAATATCGGTTATTGCGGCTCTACTCTAACACTTTCTCTTGGCAATTCTGCAGACCACTCGTCAAAAATATTTATAGATATTTGCATAAATCCTCGCGATACCCATTTCGTTTCCAGTGGACTAATAATATCTATGGGACAAATGTTAATATTAACCGGTATTTGTTGTTCGTAAATCGTAAATCTTCATTGATTTAAACATGTCGTATACGGATTGGTTAAAATTATTATTTCTTTTTCGATACGGTGCATTTTTTCAATGGGGTCATACTAAGAAGGTTGCTGTACGTGTTCTTGAAGTGCGTTTATATTTAGTTCATTTTCGTTTGCACTGTTGAATTTCACATTGAATGTATATCTTTTATAAATTGTATAAATAGAAACATGATTTCGGGAATGTTTGCAATGTTTAATGTTTTACAAATTTCAGTTAACATTGGCGATTTCTACCTGGGGTTTGTTAGGTTATCTAAACTTTGTCCAAAGGTTAAGGATGTTAAAATTTTTCTAAGTGAAATATGGTTCAATCGTTTCACTGTTTTAGAACTGAACAAAACATCTAAAAGCTCAAAAACTGCAATTGCCATTAGTTTCATCTTTTGTTGGTATATAGATGCTATTGCCGGTGTCATCGACTTATTGTTGGCAACCAAGTTCGATGATTGCATATTTTAAAAAATTCAGATGTCAATTCCACCAAGATTATGCGATTTGACACCGTTACTCTATTCCCTTTGGAGCTTTTTGAAAAATAGTGTACAGCAATGATTCACAAACAATCCACGATCTTAAACAACATCCGAGCTGAAATTGAGGCCATTGAACTGCTGTTATTGGAAAAGGTCATCAAAAATATTGATGTTCCAATATACATTATGTATTTTTTTTAATAATATAAAAAAAACAGATGGAAAATCCTTTACATTCAACATTGGTTGGATTATAAACCAATCGGATATGCAAAAAATAATAGTGTTGTAAACGAACAAAAGTATATATTAGAATGCCTAGTTTTGGTAAACTAACGCATTTTCCCATATGACTTAGTTACAATGATGAACAGTTAGCCCTGGGCGGTTAAGAGCTAATTAGAACTTCCGAATTCTCCATATACAGTGATAGACATTAATATAAACGCACTATGTTTTTTTAATTATATTTCTACAACCAGACCTATCTAATTATTTCCAATTAATTTAAATTGTCTATTTCATCTAAGATAAGTAGTTAAGATAACAAATTAATGACAATTATAATATTTGGCTTTACTAAAATTGAAAAACCTAAAATTTAGGTAGATATTCATACGAGTATAAACGCACTCGAGACAATTAAAACACCAGTAAGAAAAAATTTGGTTTTTTATTTATTAAATATTTTGTATGACCCCCACCATTTTGTATTAAGATACGTTTCGAACTGATTACGCCATGCTCTTTCAAATTATGCCAGTAGCAACTGTAGCAGTCAGGACCGTCGAGGTTAAACTTTTTCTCGTCAGAAAAAATCACCTTCCGCCAATCTGTGGTCCATGACATGTATTTACGAGCAAATTTGAGGCGGCTCTCCTTATGCACGGCAGTTAAACGCTGTTTACTTCTCACTTTACGCCATTTAATACATATTTGATGAACTTCTCGGGCAATGTGTCGAGTCGTAACAGGACGCTCCAATTTCTCCTTAATCTCTTTGCAAGACAGCCGATTTTCAGTAGCCTCATGTCGAATTTGAACAGTTTGACGTGCTGAGATCTTGGTTCGGCCTTTTGTTGAGCTTTTACACCATAATTTGGGCCTTTAAAAAAAAAATTGCGAATGACGCTTTCAGATATCCCAATTTTTCTTGCAGTGTGTCGGTTGGAATATCCTTTCTCCTTATATATTTTTATCGATAACTCCTACGCGTCAGTTAAACGATTACCTTTAGGCATTGCTGAAAAATAGTCCTTAAAATGACTTTTTTAACAAAATACCAAATTACTGTATGTAATAATTACCTTTGAATATGTATGAAAAAATTAGAAATAAATTAATACTTAAATAAAAAAATCACTTTTTTCGTACTGCGTTTAAACGAATGTCTCTACAAATACTGACTGCTAGAAAATTTTTGTTTTATTTTGTATATTTCGCCATACTGTTATTGAGCCTCGCCACACTTTAATTCTTTTGTTGTGATTCTATGTCATGATTTCAGAAAATCAAACAAAGTCCACATTTGATTTCTTTGCGCATTTCTTTTTTTATGTATGTGCGTACAATTATGTTTTTTGATTTATTCGTATAGTAAAAATATTTATTATATGCTGCGAAAACTGCTTCCTTGGTTGAAAAAATATATTTTTTTCACTCGAAACAAACATTAAACTAAAATTAACCCAAAAACGAAAAATAAACAAGGTGTCCTTGAAATATTTATCTTTGTAGTAGTGCGAGAATAAGTTGAATCAAAAAAAAATATTGCTGAAAAAAGAATCAAACATTTCCCCGCCAAAAAATTAGTTTGTAGGTGAAGGGGAAGAAAACGAGGAAAAAATTACGACGAAAGAATTAAAGTGTGGAACCGCGGATTTCGTTTTTAGTGCAGGCAAGTTCCCGTTAGAGAAACAGTAAACTAGACTAAATAAAACATTTATTGAGAAAGAACAGCGAAGAAATAAATGGTTAAAGGGGAAAAAATTAATGCGTTTATACAAATGTCTATCACTGTATAAGATGCAAATATTTAAATCAATCTTTTCTGATAAATTGTTTCATTATTTTTTACCTATGTTGATGAAATTTTTTCTAATTCTGTCCTAAAAAGCAACAATAACAAAAAATAGATCTTCAATAAATCACATGTAAGGGTTTTCTAAATTTCCCGGGAAAATGCTATAATCAGTGCCTCAAAGTGACGTATATATAAACATGCTACTAGGTCCTATCTAATAGAAAACACGTTTATTTTGTATAAATTTGGATTTCAGGGCATTTAGACAACCAGATTTGTGCTGATTTGTCTTCTACAAATTACTAGGGTCTTCCTAAATTTCCCGGGAAAATACTATAATCCACGCTACTAAGTGGTGTATGTATATATAGAGATGCTACTAAGGCCTACCTAATAGCAAAATACATTTATTTCTTCAAAATTGGGATTTCAGGGTGTATGATCCTTATGTATTCGCCACTTGGATGCGTGGCTTAAAACATTTGTCCTAAACACCCTGAAATACTAATTTTGACAAAATAAACCGTATTTTTCTATTAGATGGTGCCTAGTACCAGCTCTGTATACGCTACTTGAACGAGTAAATAGCAGTACATATGTTTCCGTGGACTTTAGGAAACCGTACCTGTGATTTACAGGTCATCAATACAAAATTGGCTGTCCTAAACCCCTTGAAATTCCAATTTCGTCAAAATAAGCGTATTTTTTTAAGTTGGGAGCCAGGAGCATCTCACTATATACGTCACTTAGCACATTTGCAATTACAAGTTCGATCTTACATTATAACATAGAAGGACAAACTTCTTCTATATTTCTATATTGAGCAATGTATACGATATTTGTCCTAAAAAATCCTATTTTTTATAATAGTTTAGGACTATAGTGAAGTTTCTGACAAACTAAAAATGACAAAAAACTTTACAACAGCCCAAAACGTGTAAATCTACACTTTCATAAAAACATGTTATGCAACAGAAAATAAATTGTTTAAAAAATAAGCTCATTCAATAGCCAGCTAATGTAGCCATAAGAATGTTCCATAACATTCCATTATTTATATTTTCTAGAAGCAAACATATTTATGCGGTGGAGCAGTCATAGTTTTTTTTTTAATTTTATAATTTTGCGATAGTAGAAAGTATAGTGGCGCTTCGATCGTCAATGACAAGGCATTTGCATCTTTTGTACAGATGTCTAAGTAAATCGAAGGATGCTCTCATGTAGTACTAACCGTATTGCATGGAGCAAACCATTCGACATTTCGATGAAGAACATATTTGCTTCTAAATGGTTTTAACGTATTAATGACATTACGTTTGACATAGATATGAGCATGGACTGCAACATTTCAAAAATAATTGAATTTGTCTTCAAACGGTCAGTTTATATCGACGCCCTTTTCCTTATTGTCATAATAATCAAGCAAAAGACAGTTTTAAGGTCCCAATCAATTTTAAGAATTTAAGATATTTTCAGAATTTTCACAATTTTAAAACATTTTCAACCGATATCAATTGTTGTCATGGGTTTGAAAAACAACCTCTTTACAGATTAAGTCACATAATGGATTCGTTGTCATGGATGTGCAACCTATTGACATTAATGTCAAAATTTGAGAGTAATCATTCACTTCCAACGACCAGTAAGACTTTCAAGCCCTGGCCATAATATATCATACATAAAAAGAAACAGTGAATGTTGGGAAATATATGATTTGCTATCTATAAAATTGAATAAGTCAGAGCAAAGCAGAATAAATCCCGTGTCTCTAATTTATATAGAAAAACAATAAACACACCTTGTTTAATTAACAATACAAATAAAAAAACCGACGAAACTTCAACGAATTTTGAACCATTTGGTAAATTCAAATGCTGACAAAATTACGGCCGCATATTCGGCTTCTTCAAAAAATGCAGTAGGGTTACGATAGCACACTTCGATATCTCTACGATGCCTTGTCAATGGTCTTCGAATAGTTGAATTTATGATTTTTTGTAATTCTAAACATAATTATATATTTTTTTATTTTTGATTTTATTGACGTAATCTAAGTTTAAATAAATATATTTTCCTATATTTTCTTTAATTATCTTGTTGTTTTTAATTACAAATTATGTTTAAAAGTGTACCATTCTTACTTTAAAGTGTACATTTTCTTTTACACTTTTTGACTGTTATAAGGCTTTTTGTCAATATGTCAGAAACTTTACACTGCCCATTTTAGGACAACATGCACACGAATATTATACCTCTGTAATTTGTTGGGGTTGAAGCATTTTTAACTGTTTCTCAGGTCACTTCTTACATTTTACTGTAAGCAGTAGCCTATTGTATTGTTATATTTTGTATCAAAGGCTGGGAGGGAAGAGCTCGAACGATTTCAAATTCAACTGTTCAATGGAGGTTTTTAAAATCAAATCGATTGTAATGAGTTTTAATTTCCACGAAATACATTCAACTCGCTCGATTTTGATAACAATTTCCAAAACAAACAGCTAGGAAAATATTTAAATATTTTGCTTTAGTTTTTAATTGTTTTATTTTTGATTTGTTAATGTTTAAGTTCCTTTACAAAAATTTGTTATTAATACCCTATTATGGTTCTCACATTTAAGTCACTCAGTGACTTCAAATCGCCGAATTTAAATTTTTGTATTATGATTCTCACAGTGAGAATGCGGTAAGAAAGAATAATGTCAAAGTTGCTCACATACAATTTGCAAAAGACTTCATAGTAAATTTTTTTTATTTGTTGTCAAATACAAACCAAAACGAACAATAAGTGAATTCCATTTTAATTTTAAGAAAGTCCGGTGCTCCCAGTGGAGTTAGTTTTGTTGGTCCCAGTGTCAATGATTTGGAATTAGATGATGATACGCAACATTATCCCAAAGTAATATCGAAAACGAGATAAACAATTCAAATTTGTACAAAATTGAACAATGTAACTAGAAAAGCATTCTATGTTCATGTTATTTTGAATACGTACAACTTTTAATATCTTGACAGATATTAATATCTTATCAATACGTAAAGTATTGATATTGCTATATGGAGGGCTCAAATCTGTAGTGAACCAAGTCACTTTTTCTTTTTTCCATATTCGGTACTTTTACAATCGAAATTTTTCAGTGCTGTTTAAAACTAAGTAATCCGATTTTTAGTTCGGGAGATAATCGTAAAAAATCAAATCAACACCGTTACTTTTGCAATTTGTTCAGAGTGAAAATGAACCAAGTCACGTTTTATTCATGTTTAATAGTTTTTTTTCATGAATGGACGTGTTTTATTATTATGGATAGTGAAAGTGATTTGGATTTTTCTGCAGATGAAGAGTATGTGCCGATGTCGGAATCTTCAGATAGTGAGGATATTAACAGGTAAGTAATATTGATATACAGTGGTTTGCAATAAAATAGGTAATTACATTGCTTTGACAAACGTTTTCAATTTGAACCGACATAATAAGGGAATTCCCCTAATTTTCTTTATCAATAGGTTGTGTATAACATAGGTAATTTAACAAATTTTTAGTTAATAATTAAACATAATATAGTACAGTAAAAGCAATACTGATTATAAAATTTAACGAAATTCCCTTATTATTTCGGTTTAAATTGAAAACGTTCGTCAAAGCCACATAATTACTTATTTTATTGCACACAGCACTGTAATTACTTTTTTTTTTTAGGTTTCAGTGGTTGACACTTAGGCCATTTTTGGCCTATTGTGATACCACGCATTCACGCCACATCATTAACCCATTGACCTATTCACCCACTCACACAACTATAGTATACCACCTGCACATTGCAAGCTCCATGTCAACCTGTACATTGGCATGGACGGTGGGTCGGCACTGAATTCTGCACTCCATCAGAGGGTCTTAGTTGTGTTTATTAACATCACCGATTGTAATCGATGATGAAAATTCGATTTGCATCTAGCCTCTGATGGGATTCGAACCCAGTACCTCCCGCATTTACTAAAAATGTAGAAGAAAAAGTTTAAGAACCACATTACGTTGGAAAAAAAAATGTACGTAAGCTCAATCGTAATAGTGGAATGGATTACATTACGCAAAAAAGGTCGTAAAAGTGTGCCAAAATTTTTTATCAGTGATCTTGATTGCGGATGTAGTAAAAAAATATGGTGAACAGATTAGTGAGTACGACAGAGAATTATTTTTTTGCATAATTTTGGAGACTTGCAGATTATTCAAAACAAAATTCGTTTTTAAATATCAAATAGAACCAAGGTAACCCGTACTCGCGATGGCACTCGAAGTCATAAAAATAATACTTTTGAATTTTCAATGCTACCTAGCGCAAGAGTAAGAATGTTAAGGTATGTAAGACATTTTTTGTGAAAACTCTTATAATTTCTTGGGGTAGAGTTTATCGGTGCTTATGGTAAAACAAGAAGTATTGATTGTTAATGGCCGAGGACGTAATCGTAAAAATAATAAAAATCGATGTCTCTGTTGTCATATCGCATATCAAATCCAAACTGGCAGAGCTATTATACTAGGAAAGATAATCCTCAACGGAAATATTTAAATCCGGTTAAACAAAAATTTTTCTACAATGTAATTGTAGTACCTAATAAAGATACCTGCAGAATATGCGATGAGCTGACTATGAAAAATAAGTTTTGTGATGAATCGTCTGCACTGGTGGCACAAGCGCATTACGTTTGAACTTTCGATGCGCAAAAAGCGTTGCCATTTCCAAAACTTTCAACATTGGTGGCATATTACAAACGCAATATTTATATATTTATAATTTTGGCATACATGTTATCAATACCAAAACAGCTTTCATGTACATGTGGGATGAAACCGAATGGGGTAAGGTATCTCAGGAAACCGCAGCTTGCATTAATAAGCATTTAAAAGCCAATGTGCCACCTGATTGTAAGCACATAACAATGTACAGCGATGCCTGTGGAGGGCAAAATAGAAACATAAAGCTCAGCCTTTCACTCCTAAAATTTATAGGCTTAACTGCTACAAATGCCGATATTATTGATATCAAATTTATGGCCTCAGTTTATTTACTCCCCAAATGAATGGATGGAAATCGTAAAGAAATCGAAAATAAAACCGCCAACCTATACAGTGATACAAATGCAGAGTAGTGAATTTTTATCGACAAAATTCAGGAAGAGAACATTACCAACATAAAAAAGTCTGTTGATGGTCATCAATTTTCATGGCTTAACATTAAGTGGCTCCGATTTGAGCGAAAGTCACCATTTTCCATAAAATTTAAAGAAACGCTCAGTGGTGAAGTTGAATTTTGTGAAATTAATTTGAGGCAAAACAGAAAAATCTGTTAAGAGGGTCTTGTACCAAAGTAGTGGTATCTTGTGCAGGTTCGATAAGCACTTGTGTGAACATTTTCTTCTAGAATTTTTTTATATTCATTAGATAATATGTAAAACTCGTGCCTAGTTTTGTCTAGTTTTTCCAAATTTTCTTTTAATTTTTTGTTATTATCTCTCAAACTTGGGCAAGTTGTGCGGGTTCGATTGGAATGTACAACTGCAGTAGACAAAAAATTCTTTGAGAAAATCAACTAGAATTCTTAATCTCGTGGCTAGTTTTCTTCTTTTCTAAATATTTTTCAATTTTAATATATAAATTATAAAAATAAAAATAGTTTATCAAAATTTTTCATGAAAATAAGTTCAACAGATTTCCGATTGGTGGCTATTACTCGTTTGGTATGCGCGCGCACATGAAGGGAATCAAATGTTTGTGTATGTGTAAATAATTTTACACATCGAATTGAGAAAACAATGGAAAAAAAACGTAAAAGAATGAATTTTGGTAGTGTTCTATATTTATGATTATGAAATCGAAACCAACACTAATTTATTCTACATAGAATACTAATGTACATCTACATGTAGAATATTTTAGATTTTTTGTGTTGTGTAATTTGTATTTCGATTCGATTTACAAAAAAAATCGAATCAATGAAGACACACACTCAAAGGCGATAACGATGTAATTTGTGATACACATTATGTATATTTTTATTTATTATATACATATGTACGTACATGCTTTAATATTTAGAATACTATAAAATATTTGTTGTGCACTTATTTATTATTTTACAAGGCATTATTATTTATATATGTAAAGCCTATGTATGTACATATATAGTATACCTATAAGAGAAATTGAAATTATTAAGTTTGTTGAGTTACTTAGCCTAAAAAACAAAACAAAGCGAAACTATGAACTATTTATGAGCTTTTGAAATCTCCAAATGAATAATTTTGAGCTCCTTTGGGGCCTCACCTCTAAAAATGTAATTTTTAATAGGGATATGTGCTATTTATGAGCTGAAATAATTAGCGATAATTTTAGTTTTTGTACTGATACTCGTTAGTATGAAATTCACCCATTTATACAGTAAGAATTTAAATGTTTCTATAATGGATTTTGGTGTATAGGTATTTGAGCTACTATCGGAGCTCAAAAATCAATCTTATTCGATCACATCATCGTCAGTGTTGTGCCGTATTGATTCATCAGGTCGCGACCATTATACGGAACAATCGCAATAACACTATTACAGTCGAAAACCAAAGTAGTTAATTAAATTATCAAAATTCTATTATATCTTTGAAATCAAACAAACCATTTCAAGATGGAATTCATTCTTTCGTCACATTGAAAAATATGATATGGTAATGTTACGTTTAAAGTGCGGTTTAGGTTACGGTTAAAGTACGAAATCGTTGAATAGGCAAATTTAAAATTTTTTAAAATCATTTACACGATAAAAATCGGTTTTAAACCGGGCTTATCTTTGGGAGGATTAAATGGTGGAAGGGAGATGCAGGAACTTGCTGCATGTTTGCGGCAATTTGCCTTATACTACTGAACAATTCACAACAGATTTGACAATATCTAACAACACGGCTGCAATAACCCAACAAATTTCGAGCGTCCCTATTGTAAGACTTTTACAATGTTCAACATCATTACCACGCAATAAAATGATAAAGCATAAACACATTTTGAGACAAATAATGACCGTACGAGTACAAGTTCCTCGAGTTCATAATCCTAATAAATGCCAAAATATGACTGAACGCTCACCTGATACTTTAAGCTTTATTTTTCCCTTTATCTACAATTTAGGAGAACAGGAAGTGTGCCCACGCTTTATTCATTGCGTCCAGAGAATATATTAAGTTATTTCATTTGGCCTTATTTTATTACTGTTTTATATCACTATGGGGGCCAAGAATTTCGTTTCTCTTTTTTCTCTAATTGTTGCTAAGCCTTCACGTTTCTGTTACAGTTGTGATTTTCAATTTAAAATTCGTGTCCGTCTACGATAACCTAGTGTCGGATATTTGCCATGTTGCATTATTTATTGTAATATTGGTTTTTGTAATCATTTTGAACATGGATCAATGAATGATTGATCCTAGCCAGCTTCCAGGGCTTCTGAGCATACTTCTACGGGGGGGGGGGGGGGGGGGGGGGGGGCAGGAATGAAGTTGGGAGGAGGTTTCATTTCATTTCATTTCATTATTCACTTTATTCTATTATGTTTCAAAATGGTCACATGGAGACCTTGTAATAATCCAAGCAATGGCTGCTTGACTTTAGTGATGAAGTTGTGGTTGTTTTATTTATATATGCCACTCGCCTCCAATTTCAAGAAAGATAACTCCATTTAAAAAGGACCACGAAACACAAATGTCGGTTCATAATCAATTGGTGAATGTCTGGTCAAATGTAATCCTGAGCTAACCCGAGTAAAATTGATGTCACCTACATTAAAAAACCCCCACCTAAAATAAATGTAATAAATGTTGATGACAAGATCATCATCACACCAGAAAATTTTAGTCTGAAAAATTACATTACCTGTAAGAAACATCTTTTTTTTGTATTCAATTTTGATCAAAATATTCAACCAAAATAGTAAACAATCAACAAAACTCATTTACGCTATAAGTTTTGTAGTACCTCAACCACGTTGCTCAAAACCGGATGTTAAAATCATACATGGAGTATTTGCTTCGAAAATGTTCATGACAGACCGCACTTGGTACTGCGAAACCATAGCCGAATTTAGCCTTTTAAGTCGCTTATGGTTATACCAATATTAAAGACATCGATTGACCAAGATTTTCAATCTCTCCTATTTGTTTAATAAAAATTTAATTTTAACTGACGTAATATATAGATAAAACCCAATTTAAACTGGAAAACTAAAAGGCCGATACAGAAAAGATACAGAAAAACAATGAAAAACAACAAAAAACAACAAAAAGTAATAATCTATATTGTCTACAAAATTTCATAAAATACATAAATTTTTAATTTTGTTTTTTAAAATTTGAATTTTTTATTTTGAAGGCAAAATTGAAAAAAAAGTTCAGAGTAAAAACGAACCAAGTCACAAATTTTCTTTTCACTTCATTATTCCACACTAACCATAAGTCTTTCGGGAAACATTTTTTTTCACTGGTTTAATTACACTGTTGACCTACCAAATGATGTACTTACAAATAAAAAATCTTATTTTGTAGACTAAAAATATGCCACGAACTTCTTATCCGTATATCTCGTAATCTAAGTTTCATGACTTGGTTCAGTTCGGGTATAAGTCTTCCATATGTAATTTGATCCTCTGCATAATAAAAAGGGTTTGTAATAATTGACAGTGCGCATTAAAAACAGATGTACATAAAATTGTTTATTACTGTTAAAATTAACTTTATTCCACCAAGCACGTTCCCATGTAACTCCAAAACAATATTTCCATTTGGAGTCTGCATATTTAAATTAAATTCGAATTGAAATTCACATCGCGTTCGATTAATATCCTTTTGTTCTTATTTCTTTACGCTCATGGTTCATCTTCTTCTGTCTATTCTGTAGTTTTTTTATTTTTACACTAAAAATATTTTTTTGTTTTACCGAGCAGACAGAATATAATAAACATAAAAATAATGTTCGTTACCATGTACACAAAATATTAAAATAATTTTCAATTTCAATAAAAGTTGTGTATTCCGTGAGTAGATCCAGATACCGAAGAATGGGAAGTGAATACATTTTCGATTTTTTATTTCCATACTTTCGTTTTCATCTTTACATTATCTGTACCAAAATACTAGTACAATATGAAAGATGACAGTGTTTTTTTTTGGTAACAAGAGAACAACTTTTTGGGTTCCTTGTATGAAACGCTTGTTTGGGGACTACATCGATGTACGATGTAATATAAAGAAATAAAAATATTTTTTTAGGGCACATGAATTAGATATCTTCTGTTTTTTGCCTTGAGTTCATCTGCATCGATTTCCCGATATATTTTTTTATTTCTACTAACTTTCCGATTTTTTTTATGTGCTGTATTTTCCAGGCATAAACTTATTCTAAATACATATGCGTGTACGATATTCATCATCTTTTATAAAGCTTCAATTTTATCTTGTTTAGCGAAATAATTCGATCAAAATTGCACACATGTTTCGTTTGATTTGCGTCTAGAAATCTACCCAGATGAATTCATCTTTTATTTTACGAGCATAATGAATGCTATAAGATGAAACCTATATATATTTTTATGGCACTGTTAATTCAAAAGAGTATATTCGTTTTGTTTTCACATATCTTCGAAGTCCGTTCATGTACCATACATAACATGAGAACGATTTATTGATTTAATGGCAAATCAACAAGTTGATTGAAATTAATAGAAATGAAGAATAAATCGTTCTGAAATGGTTCATGCAGTATATTAATTTATTAAAGCTACAAATTTTTAAATTTGACCATCCGACCTACATATGGCAATAACTGATAATCCAAATACTACTTATTTATATTTAATTAACAATCAAATTTAGGTCGTTGGGAAGCAAAGCACGTTGTACAACGATTTATAACCGCCGCCAAAATTACTGATATCTTTGAGAATATACGGATAAATAATACGATTCTAAATCTCTCGAAAATTTTATTGCATTTTCCAATTATTTTATAAGACACGTATATACGGTTTCCGAAACACCATTTTAAGTATTCAAATTAATTTTAAATTTAAATTCGTATCACATCATCATTTTATTTCATTTTTAAACCTTTAGATTTTATGGATGTTTATTTTTTCTGATATTTTTATTAACAGGTCAACCTCGACTTACGTTAATTTAACGTAATTTAGCTGGAAAATAAACTAAGGGTAGTAAAAGTATAGAGACTGGTAATCTACACTCATTGGAAAATTGGAAGCTAAACAGTTTTCCAGGGTTAACTAATTGACAATTAAAGGTGTCGTTAGTTACGTTTCTGGTATAGACATTTCTGGTATGAAAAATCAAACGATTATCCGTCAAATGCTTTTTTTTAATTTTATTTTATGACGTTCTGTTAACAAAGTTTAAAATGTAATGATATTCTATCGACGGACATTTAATTTATTTTAATGATATTTTATCGACGGAGAAGCTGATACAACAATTAATTTTCAATCGATGCGTTGTACACCATTCATCCAAACAATGCAGAATGCTTTTACTTACGGTTATTGTTAGTAAAATAAAAAGTAAATGGAGGTGAAATTTCGTCGGAAACTCGGGTATATTCCATATACACTTCCGTACTAATTTAATATATTTTATCGCCTGCAAATAGAACAGCTTTCCATAGCACTTTTACATGGGATTAATAATAATTTTCTATTCAAATTAAACAGAACTATTTTTTGTAATTTTTATATTTTTATTCAGATATTCAATACATATTTCGTTTTTATTTAAATTTTAAAAATCCGCCTATGTAGGGTATTCAGATATTCAATACATATTTGACATGTTCACGCGTCATCCACTTACTAGATTTTTACACAGCATCTTAAAACATTTTACGTAAAAAAAATGCGTAGCTATGGCGACGTCATGGCAAAACTGTTTTTTATTATCTTTTTAGCCCAATCCGATCGCAACCATTTTATAATTAAACTAAATAAAATTAATGTTACTGTATTATACAATACAATAATTAAAAATCATTAAAATAAAACAACCCGAGAACAGAAAACAAAAAATTCAATATATCAACAAAACGAAAGAGAAAGACAATTATTTTTCTCCAAAATCGATATTTATGTGTCTTTGATATTTTTTATTACGGAATTTAGTTTGGAATTAGAACAATATTTTCCACACACTGGCGAAATTGCATACTGGGTAGTGCTTATAAGTACTTGCGGTGGTCGATTGGAAAGCAACTAACGTTTAATATAAGGACCTTAACAAAATTATTTGTGCATTGCAAAAATTTAACAAATCAATCACTCGAGTAAATTTAAAATTTTGGCCAAAAAATTAACTTAAACCAGAAAATAATTTATTTGTTATTCAAAATGACATTTATTCTGTATTTGAATAAAAAAAAATTAAAAAATATTCAATCGCCCTTTCTACACTCTACTTATTTGAAGCAGCTTCATCTTCGTCTCTTTCCCCGTTGTGCATATCCACACTAGAGTATCTTGTATCCGGTAACTTCTTCGTTTCTTTCCCCTTTATCTATAAAATTTATTTATTTTATAGGTAAAGAGGAAAGAATCGAAGAAGTTACCAGGATCAAGATACAGTAGTATAGATATGCACGTTAAAAAATTTTTCTGTGAAGCAGCACTAAAATATTATGTGTAGATTTTGCCATTTATCAACATATATTTGTGTAAATTATTTTCGATAAATTATATTGCATACGATGTGAACTATGCGAAGATATTTAAATTATTTTATAAACCCCCAAGTATAACAAAATGGAACTCATTTTGACAGTTCTTCTAACTTTCGTTACGTTTTTGAGGTATTTCATGAAGGCATGGAACTCAAAAATATCCAGTTCCTTGAGTTACGGGTTTTTGTTCCACAGTTCATAGTAAAACTTGTAATAAAATGGAACTTGACCGTGGAACATAGTTCCAACAATTGTTTAAAAAAAAATCGAAATAAGTTGAGTACATAGAGATTTATCTATTACGACTTATTTTGTAGCAAGAAGTAGTATTTCAAACAAGCAGAGTGTGGAACGGATAATTATTTCATTAAAAACAAAAGCAAAACAAAATCACAAAATTATTTGTGTATCGCAATAAAAAATTTCTTATAATGGGAATCTTGATTGTTTTTAATGTTTTGTCAAAAATGTTACAGGTTATTCTTTTACTTATTATTTTGTAATACAAGTTTGTGGTCGATATTTTTTAAAATGGGTAAAACAAAGGAATTGTCTTTGGAGGCCAGAGCGATAACGAGCTACAACCCCAAAAGAAGATAAAGAATAGTGGATCTCCTAAAACGCAACCACAGGAAAAAATCAAACAAGTTCAAAATTAAATAAATATCACTCGAAAATTCAAAATCTCTCTGACGGCTGTACGAAGATGACTTGACGAGGAAAATGTCAAAGTCTTCACTATTCAAAAGAAGCCGTTCATAAGCCAGACACATAAGAGGAAACGACTTAAATTTGCGCATACCTACCAGTGAAAGACTGTTGAGTTCTGGCGTAATATTTTATGGACAGACAAGTCATGTTTTAGTTTGGATAGAACCTACGGTAAAAAATATTTTTATTCTCCCGAATAAAAAAAAAAAATCTCGACCGTTATTATGCCAACTCGCCATAGTGGTGGTGGAAAAATAATGGTATGGGGGTGTTTCTTCTACATTGGCGTTGGTATTCTTAAAATGCTACCAAGTAACCGTCAAGTAATTAATATAGAGTTAGACCAGCTTTCATCCCATAAAACTAAAAAATGGCAACACTTAACCATCACGACAGTTCTTCCATCCCAGGATATTACTGTCAGCCTAGGATGTATGCCATCTATATAAACTTTTATCATCGCAGGAAAAACTATAACGACACTAAAACATCATCCTATTAAATAATTTTAGCCCAGTTATCGCTATAACGAAAGTTATCTATCCGATCAAAGTCAACCCAAAAATTAGATGTAAGGATAAATTAATAAAAAAAAATCTGTGGCGACCACATAATGTAAAAATCTATATCTGAGGATAAAATACTGTCCGCCCAGAAACTGTCATTAAAATTATGCAAAAAACCTATGTATAAAGATCAAACATAATATATGTATGTCTGTGAAGTTAGCCCGAAAAATATGCCGAAGAAATGCGATGGCAACACTATAAAACGAATATCACGACATTTTTCAGTGTCATCCCGAAAAATTTTCTATATCACGTTAGTTTTGAATGTCACCCCGAATTTTTTTTTACTATCATGACATTTTTACTATCATGGTATTTTTTTTTTTTGTTATCCCGAAAAAGAATTCCAATACAGAAAATTTCAGTAAATAAATAGCAACAGGTGTTCGAACCATCCCGAAACCAAAAAAAAATATTGAAGCGCAGAAATCTATACCACGAGAAATTAATTTAATAACAAACAATTTACTGGCGTGGTTAATCCAAAAACGCAAAATCAAGCACTCTGGTTATTTGTAAGAAAACATTTATTGTGGATCGAACCTATGAGTCATATTTTAGATATAGTCATGTGAAGTCGTAGTAGATATTAATTAACAGAGCAAGGTTGGTATGGAATTTGTAGAGTAAGGATCCACCTTTCAAATGCCAAAATTGGCAACTCTACAATCTCCATACTAACCTTGCTCTGTTAATTGATATCTACTACGACTTCACACGACTATATCTAAAATTTGACTCATACACTTTATATAAAATTTTAGGCATTTGAAAGGTGGATCCTTCCTCTACAATCTCCATACCAACCTTGCTCTGTTAATTGATATCTACTACGAATTCACACGACTATATCTAAAATTTGACTCATAGACTTGATTTTAAATTTTGGGCATTTGAAAGGTGGATCCTTCCTCTACAAACTCCATACCAACCTTGCTCTGTTAATTGATATCTAGTACGACTTCACACGACTATATCTAAAAATTGACTCATAGACTTGCTTTAAAATTTTGGTCATTTGAAAGGTGGATTCTTCCTCTACAAATTCCATACCAACCTTGCTCTGTTAATTGATATCTACTACGACTTCACACGACTATTTCTAAAATTTGATTCATAGACTCGAATCACAATTTTGTCGTTTGAAAGGTGGATCTTTTCTCTACAAATTCCATACCAACCTTGCTCTGTTAATTGATATCTACTACGACTTCACATGACTTTATCTAAAAATTGACTCATAGACTTGATTTAAATTTTTGGGCATTTGAAAGGTGGATTCTTCCTCTACAAACTCCATACCAACCTTGCTCTGTTAATTGATATCTACTATGACTTCAAACGACTATATCTAAAATTTGACTCATAGACTCGATTCACAATTTTCACATTTGCAAGGTGGATCCTTCCTCTACAAATTCCATACTAACCTTGCTCTGTTAATTGATATCTACTACGACTTCACACGACTATATCTAAAATTTGACTTAAAGACTCGAATCACAATTTTTTCGTTTGAAAGGTGGATCTTTTCTCTACAAATTCCATACCAACCTTGCTCTGTTAATTGATATCTACTACGACTTCACACGACCATATCTAAAATTTGACTCATAGACTTGATTTGTTGATATCTACTGATATTGTTAATTGATATCTACTACGACTTCACACGAGTATATCTAAAAATTGATTCATAGACTTGATTTAAAATTTTGATCATTTGAAAGGTGGATCCTTCCTCTACAAACTCCATACCAACCTTGCTCTGTTAATTGATATCTACTACGACTTCACACGACTATATCTAAAATTTGACTCATAGACTTGCTTTAAAATTTTGGTCATTTGAAAGGTAGATACTTCCTCTACAAATTCCATACCAACCTTGCTCTGTTAATTGATATCTACTACGACTTCACACGACTATATCTAAAATTTGACTCATAGACTTGATTTAAAATTTTGGTCATTAGAAAGGTGGATCCTTCCTCTACAAACTCCATACCAACCTTGCTCTGTTAATTGATATCTACTACGACTTCACACGACTATATCTAAAAATTGACTCATAGACTTGCTTTAAAATTTTGGTCATTTGAAAGGTGGATTCTTCCTCTACAAATTCCATACCAACCTTGCTCTGTTAATTGATATCTACTACGACTTCACACGACTATTTCTAAAATTTGACTCATAGACTCGAATCACAATTTTGTCGTTTGAAAGGTGGATCTTTTCTCTACAAATTCCATACCAACCTTGCTCTGTTAATTGATATCTACTACGACTTCACACAACTATATCTAAAATTTGACTCATAGACTTGATTTAAAATTTTGGTCATTTGAAAGGTGGATACTTCCTCTACAAATTCCATACCAACCTTGCTCTGTTAATTGATATCTACTACGACTTCACACGACTATATCTAAAATTTGACACATAGACTTGATTTAAAATTTTGGTCATTTGAAAGGTGGATCCTTCCTCTACAAACTCCATACCAACCTTGCTCTGTTAATTGATATCTAGTACGACTTCACACGACTATATCTAAAAATTGACTCATAGACTTGCTTTAAAATTTTGGTCATTTGAAAGGTGGATTCTTCCTTTACAAATTCCATACCAACCTTGCTCTGTTAATTGATATCTACTACGACTTCACACGACTATTTCTAAAATTTGACTCATAGACTCGAATCACAATTTTGTCGTTTGAAAGGTGGATCTTTTCTCTACAAATTCCATACCAACCTTGCTCTGTTAATTGATATCTACTACGACTTCACATGACTTTATCTAAAAATTGACTCATAGACTTGATTTAAATTTTTGATCATTTGAAAGGTGGATTCTTCCTCTACAAACTCCATACCAACCTTGCTCTGTTAATTGATATCTACTATGACTTCAAACGACTATATCTAAAATTTGACTCATAGACTCGATTCACAATTTTCACATTTGCAAGGTGGATCTTTTCTCTACAAATTCCATACTAACCTTGCTCTGTTAATTGATATCTACTACGACTTCACACGACTATATCTAAAATTTGACTTAAAGACTCGAATCACAATTTTGTCGTTTGAAAGGTGGATCTTTTCTCTACAAATTCCATACCAACCTTGCTCTGTTAATTGATATCTACTACGACTTCACATGAGTATATCTAAAAATTGATTCATAGACTTGATTTAAAATTTTGATCATTTGAAAGGTGGATCCTTCCTCTACAAACTCCATACCAACCTTGCTCTGTTAATTGATATCTACTACGACTTCACACGACTATATCTAAAATTTGACTCATAGACTTGATTTAAAATTTTGGTCATTTGAAAGGTGGATTCTTCCTCTACAAATTCCATACCAACCTTGCTCTGTTAATTGATATCTACTACGACTTCACACGACTATATCTAAAATTTGACTCATAGGCTCGATTCACAATTTTGTCATTTGAAAGGTGGATCCTTACTCTACAAACTCCATACCAACCTTGCTCTGTTAATTAATATTTACTACGACTTCACACAGCTATATCTAAAGTTTAACTTGTTATATCTTCTTACCATTTTAAAAAAAATAAAATAGTTCTATTTTAGTACAGGGAATTGTTGTTTTTCTAATATTAAATATTTGAATTCATTTTTTTTTATATTTTATTAATTTTGATTATATTGATGTAAATTATTTTAGTGTAATTTTTTCGAGGTGATATAAAAATTTATCACGAAATGTTAAATAATAATATATTTTGTACATATAATTGTAATCGAAAATTTCGTGATACTAATTTAATATTACAAAACTATATAATAATTTATTATACATTATAGCTAATCTCGTGATATATTTGATTTATATGCAGCAATATTAATTATATATACTTGACTATCAGAATAGTATTAAAATATTCTGTAAATATATAATAGTCTTGCCATATTTAACTATAATGGTTTTTCGGGATAATTTTTCGCGCTAACTTCCCAGAGGTGTATTAACAGGCGAATACTTTATGAAGGAGAAGATTTCACGAAAGCATGGAGAGTAAGGAAATAGGCTTGAAACTATAAATGAAACGTGGTGAAGCAACCCATAAGTTATTATCCTGCATTCTGCCGCTGCCAAGAAAATGTATACCATGTTGCAATACTTGCTGTAAAATTGAATTAAATACGCGGTTGAATTACGATATAATTTAAAATTATTTAAATATTTATCGAATTTACAGTAAAAAAAATTAATTTTAATTAATGATGTAGTTATTACTTTGTACTATGATGTAATCTTTAATTTTTCGGAGAAGTTATTTAAATTTCTTTGAAAGTTAAGTAAAGACCCGATAAGATAAAATAACATCGTTTAATAATATAAAATATAGCAAAATTATCATAATAACAAAGCAAAAATTTATTAATTTTTTTTATGTTTTTTCTTTTTTTGGAAAAATTCAATTTTAATAATATTCTCACACAAAAGCTCCAACATAAATGTATATCTTTTCATAAATCATATTATTAATGCGTTGTATTGTTGTTGGATATGTACTGTACATATTTTGAATTTTTATAATAAACGATGTGAACATAATATAATGTAAACAGGGTGAATGCGTAATCGTGTACAAACAAACATAAAAAATCATTGCTCTGCATAATGTACATAAACCTACTTAACAAAACCAAGCTTTATTTAAAACCAGGCTAACTGCAACTCACCTCGCAAAATAAAGTTGCTTCAATGTAGGAAAATTTTAAAGTTAGGAGCGTTCTTTACTATATTAAATTTGTGGTTGAACCTAACCTAAAAATTATATTTCATTTTCTATTTATGCATTTTTTTTTACGTTTCGAACCTATTTAGAATAATAGAAAAACTCTGGATTTGCATACCAAACAATACATGGCCATCTACCGGAGATTTTCTGAGTTAGTTACTTTATTAAAAACACTCTTAAAACGCTTAGACAGTCACATACAGTTAAAATTTCTTGTGTTGTAACTGTGTCACCCTATACTATGCTCGTATAACTAACACACAAAGCACAGCGAATTTGAATTTAAATAATAAAAATAAAGCTGTTCATGTTGTATTTAATTTTTGTGAATTTAAACATAATTCAATTCCTTTATTAAAACCTTTCTTTTAAATTATTCCATATATGTAAATTATTTTCCTCTAAGCCGATCAAAATTAATATATTTTTTCTTTTCGGGTATTGTGTAATGAAGTAAAATTCGATGCCGTTCGTGAATTTTGCTGAAACAGTGTGGAAAACGATGTGTATGCTGAATTAGTACTATAATGTAAAATAAATGCTAAAAACTAAACGTCAAATTGAGATTTAAAGACGCAAACAAAAATTTGGGAAGCAAACGCTTTTATTAGAAAATCTTTGCTGAAAATAAAACGAACATAAAACGCACAAAATCGGAAATCGTTCCGGATAGTTAACTGTAAGGTTTTATTTTTGTGAAAGCTTTATTATATAAGTTCGCCGAAAATGGATTTCATAAATGAAAATAAAAATTCGGTTTTTATGATTTAATTTGTATATATGCCATAAGGGCTATATCACTGGAGCTGTATCTGAAAATCAATTAAAATTGAAAGGATTAACTTTTGTTGGTGTGAATCCTTTGTTGTGTATTAAAATTTTGTTTGAAGGATTTAGAGGACGAATGTTATGTACATAATGTGTGTGTGTGTACTTTATACTCTCCACATAAAATATATTTATAATTAGTGTAAAGCTTTTTGTATTATTACATTTGCAAAATATCGAGGAAAACGTATTTTATTATTTTGTGTATTCAAAAATTTATAAAAATTTTGGCTTGTACACGCTTTGTGCGGTTTATCGCCGTTCACAGTGTTGCATATAGCAAATAATGTTGAAATGATAAATTTTAACTAAGCCACTATATACGTAACCTAAAAATTGTTCACAATATTCCATTATATATGTAAATATGTTTATGTGCCTCATAATACAAATGTCATGGGAAATTGGAAAAATGATAAATGTGTATTCAAGCAATTTGGAGAGAGAGCTTATCAGTCATAAAGCTATATGCGAAATTTTTAACGTGTAATTTATTTTGCTTTAAATGACAAAACTCGTAATTATGTTATTATGTATTTAGTACATGTTTTAGACATTTACTATATTAAAAAAATTTGATGTAGACATTTTGGAAATAAATCAATTATCAATTATAAATATTCGCATTAATTTTTCATTTTCAAAATAGATTCCTAAATTAAAGCGAATTACTAACTTATTGAAGATGGTAAAAAGTTAGGAATGTGACAACAAGCTTTCAACAACATAACTTTATACGAGTAGAATGGAAATGCTAATCTTTATATTTGTTCAACACTAATTCTATACTTGAAATTTTGGGTTATTCTGGGCGACAGACAGATATTTTTTTTCGGGTGTCGAACGAAATCCTAGTTTTCAAAATCCCGGTTTTATAAAAAAACAATCCCGCTTTTAGGAAATCTCGGTTTGAATTTTTAAAATTTGACATGTAGGAAACTTGGACTCTTAAATGATTTTTTGACAAAATTCAAAAATGAGTTTGCGATAGAGTTCTAGAAAATGGCTAATAGGGATGGAATTTGGCCATTTTTTAACAGATTTTATTGAAATACTATACGTGAAATAGTTTTTCTGGGATCGATATAAAATATTGCATTTCAAAATGTTGCATTAACAAAATATTGCTTTTTCTATTAATCTTGCAAAACCATCAAAAACTAGGAATTCGACTAATTCTAGAGCGGGTCCGTCAATATATGGCACTGTTGTTGTAATTTGACACAAAAAGTGGGAGTTCAGGTTTTTCCGTCTCCGATAAAATAGCACCGACTCCACGAAGTGGACTCCCGCCTTCGATTTCGCAGCCATGTTTTTTTCTAGTATATTTTTGAGCCAGATATCTTATTTTTATGTTAAAATATTATTAGTGTGGCTGGCCCGAATTAATAAAAATTATTTTTTCAAAATCAAGACTTTACAACTAGAAGAAAAGAAAACCGGGATTTCGTAGTAGACCCTTTTTTCATCCTTCGAAAAATTACATAGTGGCGCTAATCCCTAACGTTTCCAAAAAGAAATTATAATCAATTTGTTTTGACATTTCAGTGTGGTATTGCTTTTAATATCCCTCGAACGATGTACTAGGTTTCTTAGTAAGTTTTGTCGTTCGATATTAAACTGCTATAGCGCTATTAGGTTCGTCATTCTATTTTTCTAAAAATGGTACTACTTTTTTTTATGAACATGTTTGAAGTTTCTTGTAGATCTGTCAACTCATTCGTATAGAAACAGCTGTTCAAAGTTGAGGTGTTACAATATTTCTTTACAATGGAAAAAATTGAATATCGTGCAGTGATAAAATTCTTATTTTATATGTGGTGAAGGTATGTGACCAAAACAAATTCATGAACTTCTGCTAAAAGTGTATATGGACTATTCACCTTCAATTAGAACAGTGCAAGATGGGTTGCTGAATTTAAACGTGGTCGTACAAGTCTTGAAGATGATCCACGTGAAGGACGTCCCAAAAGTGCATCAACACCAGAAATTGTAGTAAAAATACAGCATATGGTTTTTGAAGATCGCGGATTAACCGAAAGAGATTTAGTATAAGACTTAGGGATTTCATTAGGTAGTGTGAGCAATATTTTTACTGAAGTTTACGGTTTCAAAAAGCTGTTTGCACAATGAGTGCCGTATTCGCTAACAATGGAACAAAACCATATTCGAATGCGACTTTCTCAGCAACATTTGGAGCGTTTTAAAAAGATAAAAAGGATTTTGTGTCTGGTTTTATCACTATAGATGAGACTTGGCTCTAGCACCATGATCCTGAATCGAAACAAGAGGCTTAGGAGTGATGTGACCCTGTACTTCGGATCCGAAGCGAGTTAGAGTTCAGAACTCGGCCAAGAAGGTGATAGCATCAATTTTTTGGGATCCAAAAGGAATTTTAATCGTGGATTACCTCCAACCTGGTAAAACAATAAACGCAGACTATTATTGTAACCTTTTGGACCAGCTGGATGTAAAAATTCGTGTGATAATTTGGTTTATAGAAGAAGAAAATAATTTCATATCAAGACAACGCACCCACTCTCACAGCCCAAAAACCATCGCGAAAATCAGTGAATTAAAGAACAAATTGTTGCAACATCCACCTTATTCACCATATTTGGCTTTGTCTTCTGGCTGTTCACACATCTAAAAAAAATCATGCGTGGAATACGATTTTCATCGAATGAAATTAGAAGATCACTGCAACAAGTGTATTGAAGTTCAGGAAGATTAAATTGAATAATAAAACGTATTTCAATTAGAAGATTTTCGCCTTTCTTATAGACAAATATTATTTACTATGACGTTCACAATGTTTCCGAGTTTTCGAGCTTGCAAAAAAAAGGCCATTTACTCATAATATAAGGAGTGTTTTTTAAGCCCGATAGAACTTGAAATTGTAAAAAATAACACAAAAAATTAGATTGTAATCAACAATTATTTTTATTCGAAAGATCAATACATGGCATTAATATTTGGAAATGATTTCGGGCACATGAGCACTGCGACTGGACGTCCAATTTTGGGCCACTTTTTAGAGCACTGCTGGCCGTATGTCACGAATAACACGAACAATGCTGGCCTCCAAGGCGCCAATTGTTGCTGGTTTATTAGTATAAACCAGTGACTTCACATAGCCCCACATGAAATAATCGAGAGGTATAAAATCGCACGACCTTGAAGGCCTCGAAATCAACTTATCGCCAAATTTTGATTTTAATAAGTCGATGGTTGCGGTCGCCGTATGGTACGTAGCGCCATCCTGTTGAAACCACATCTCGAAGTCATTTATAAGTTGCGCGAATCGACGATTGATTTTGAAAGTAAATTTTAATAATTTCGTATCGTTGTTCAAGCGTGAGTCTATTCATGATGATTTGCCACAGTAGACCGAGATCTGCCAGAGTATATTTTTCATAAAAATTTAATTTTTTTTTTACAATTTCAAATTCTATTCGGCTTAAAAAAAACACACTTCACTACCACAAAAAGTGGAAAATTAACTCCCTCCCCCCATTTCTAACCCCCAGGTTCATTATGTAAAATACACACCACCCTTACAATCGATTGAGGGAGTGGTGATTTAGGTTGTGGGTATTTTACACAATGATCCTGGGAGCTAGAAATGGGGGGGGGGGGGAGGGAGTAAATTAATTTTCTACTTTTTGTGGTAGTATATTATGAGTTCTTTAAATTAATAATACAGATGAATTTAAACTTCTTAAAACGTATTTCAAACCATTAAATCGTGTTTTTCTTATCGAACGACAAAACTTACTGATTTCCGTTCATTAAATTTATTATGTATATCTTTATCCTCTAGAATTTCTTTTACGTGATAGGTTAAGGTGATTGTCCTAAAGGACTGGCATAGACACAATCAGATCCGCAGCCGTACAAAATTGTTTTCTCTCCTGACCTAATACATTGAACCATCTTGAGCTCTCAGCGAAGCATAGAACAAGTTAACGTACATTTTACTGAGCCTTGTCAAGTCATTTAGGAAGGCAATTCTCAGAAATTGCAGTCTGCTGAGCGCTAGACGAGGACGGATGCAAAGCAAATGGATAACAGTTTCTTCCTCTTCTTCATCTTCGAAATTTTGACTTGTAACATGTGAGAAGACATGAACATATGATATAGTGTCCCGATTTATGTACCCACCTGCACCATACTAACAAGCGGCCGCAGCAGTGATACCAGCTGTATAGATCTTGATAGGTCTAGTGTTGGCCAGATATGCCTAGTTATTACACACAAGAGGATTGGTCGATCGCTATTTTTGTAGCTTCCTCTTTAAGCAGCATTTCCACGTAGCGAGAGGTATATCCACACCTGCCCTGCCTGGTGAAATGATGAGGCAGGTTGTGCTTTGTCTAGCGAGTGCATCCGCCTAAATATTGAAATGGCCTGGCACCCTCATCTAGTTAGAAAAATCAATTAGAAAATCAGTTTTTACGGTAAAAAATGTGTTTTGTTTCACAAGGTATATTGCAACAAAAATCATTTTAAACTGTATTCAAACGTGGAATGGAAATTCCTACAAATTTATTGGTTGCCTTGTTTTTTCCTTAACGCCGTTGCAACATATTCTTGGCCTATGTCGAGGATTCTTGGCCTCTGTTTAAGATCCTGAGTCTATGTCTTATATCCTTGGCCTATTTCTAGAATTATTGACCTATGTCTTGGATTCTTAGCCTATGTCTAGAATTCTTGACCTTTGTCTAAGATTATTGGCTTATGTCTAAGATTTTTGGACTAGGTCTAGGATTATTGGCCTATGTCTAGAATTCTTGACCTATACCTAGGATTTTTGGGCTATGTCTAGGATTCTTGGCCTATGTTTAGGACTAATGGCTTATGTCTAGTATTCTTGACCTATGTCTAGGATTCTTGGCCTATGATTAGGATTCTTAGCCTATGTCTAGGATTCTTACCCTATATGTCTAGGATTCTTGGCCTATGCCTAGGATTCTTGACCTACACTACCGCTCAAAAGTGTTTAGGCACCCCTTTTTTCATGTATTATTGATACAGTATTATGTTTACGAAACAACATTTGAATAAAATGAAATACTTATCTGAAACGCAGTTTCATTATATAACCACCAATGATATAGGGTTAATTTAACTTCCCTCTACCTGCGCTTGGTTGGATTGTTGTAAACTGTTTATTACGGTACAATCACAATAATAGTCTGTAGGAATTTCCAAAAAAATTATCAGTCTGGTTTATTCTAGGTAATGATGTTTAAATTGATTTTTTGAAAAGATTTCAGTGAAATGAGTCAAATACGGTCAGTTGCAGTCTGATATTTACACTGTTCAACATCGTAAGCGAAATATCAAGTAAATTTTTAAAATGCCTCCAAGAAAAGAACCAAGTACTGAAACACGTGCGCTTATAATAGCTTACCATACAGCTGTCATAGTTAATCCTTGATTTTTCTTTTATAAAAAACACCAAAAAAGGATTAAATTTTATCCAAAGGGAGAGTTTTTGGGCATTTCCGTTGTTATATAAAACATAGTCACAAACGGTTAAAAGTTCCTGAACACCAAAAGAGGTAACAAATTTTATTTTCAAAAATGTTATCCCATCGGATAAACTTAAATATGTATACGATGATGCGGTGTTTGATTCTAAACGGTATAGATACATTATTAAATACACTGCTAGAATTACAAACCGATATACCAAAATTAGACCCATGGAAGTGCAGATCAATCATTAAGCCTCGGTGCTTGAGTGATCTCAGTGGGGCACGTATTGAAAACAAGGACAGTATATCTGAACAATCAATTCGGCCCATTATAACGTCGCGCACAAACATTGAAAGATGTGTTCTTATTGCTAAACCCTTACAGGACTTAGTTAAGGCAAATGTTAAATTTGAGTTTTCAGGAGAGCATATATTCGGTCAGTTGACCTATTAAACAACAAATTCTGTGATGCAAGTGCAATTGGTTGTGGAGACGTTTTAATGCAGAAAAAGGATGATAAAAAGTTCCATCCGGTTTTTTATTTTACTAAGAGAGCAACTCCTGTCGAAGCAAAATATCACTCATACGAGCTGGAAACTCTTGCAATCATTTATGCGTTTTCGTCCATTTAAACCATATTTCCATGGTTGTCGTTTTTTTAATTGTGACAGATTGTATCGCATTGACACTTACATGGAACAAGAGAGTGATAAAAACCAGAATTGCATGTTGGGCCCTTGAGTTGCAAGAATTTGATTATAAAATCGAGGAAGGCAAACGGATGCAACATGTATATTGTTTTAGCGGAACAGAGCCCACATTAAAAATTGAAGAGCATCCCTTTGATCAGACCTTAGATGTAGTGCAATATCACGATTTAAATTTAGAAAGTATACGGAAACAATTGGAAAAGTCAGAGAGTCAGTTATTTGAACTGCCTAACGGTATACATAGTAAACAAAAAGATAAACAAAAATAAAATTAGATTATGTCCCAGGAAAGTTGGAATGGCATGTGATAAAAAACGCACGCCATATTACTAGCTCACGTCGGACTGGAAAAAAACTATTAATTTCATTAGAAAAAATATTGGTTTCCAGAGATGAGATCCAAGGTTAAATCGCACCTTAAAAATTGTTTGAAGTGTATTTTTTACAATTTACTCACAGGGATAATTCAGGGATACCTTTATTCCATTCCTAAGGGTGATATACCATTCGAAACAATACAAAAACAATAAGTACATTTTTTTTAGATGGTTGTACAAAATTTGTAAAATTATGTCCTACCAAAAATACTACTAGATACTATAAACTGCTTGAGAAACTATTTTTCACACTATAGTAGACCAGTTAAATTAATTACTGATAGAGATAGTAATTTTACCTCACATGAATTCAAAGCATTTGTAAAGGACAATGCTATTCAGCACATACTAGTGGCAACAGCATCGCCAAAGTCTACTGGACAGGTCGAGCGAATAAATCGGACTATTACTCCGGTGATCGCTAAATTGGTTGACAAAGAAAATAAAATTTATTGGGATCGGATTTTGGCCAAGGTTGAATTTGCATATAATTATACTTGTCAAAAATCTATTAATTTTGCTCCTAGTGTGCTTTTATTTGGCATTGATCAAAAAGGTAAAATGGTAGATTGTTTAAAGGAGTATTTGTAAGAACACATAGATTTAGATGGAGAAATAAGAACTAAAGCATCTGAAAATATTGTAAAAAACCAAATTTACAATGATAGTTATTTTAATAAAAAGCGTAAAGACCAGTTATACACGAAAAGAGAGATTTATCTATATACCGGGTGAGTTTTTAAGCTGAAACTTTCAAATATCTCGGAAAATAGGCCCCCTATGTTAAAAATGACCATTATCAAAATTAAATCATTCTGGAGGGGAAATATATTAGTGCTAAAATTAGGACCCCCGGCCCGTTTTGTTAGGCGGGTGGGGGGCAACTTAGAAAGAAGAGATAGGAAACCCTATTTTTTTATTGCAGATTCGGATTCTATGGCTAAAAGTACGTAGGATTTCATTGAAACATTTTTTTCGATTCATGATAGATGGCGCTGTAATAGGCGATATTAATTTTTTTCGATTTCTCCTACTGAGAACATTATGCATACGATTCTGCAATATGTTTGCATTAAAATTAACATATTTTCAATATAAATAGTTGAAAATAGTTCTAAACAAATTGTATTTCTTAAATTTAAAAAAAAACCCAGGAACAACGACGGCGATGATTTTGCATAGGGACATGCCACTAAATTTGTTTTCAAATAAATGATATTTTTTGTTTTAAAAATATCGATTCAATTCAAAGATTATTTCGAAAACAAGACCTGTTTGCGTAAGGCTATTACAATTCAAAGTGGAGTATTTAACTGTACAAGAAAAAATTGAAATGGTCCTGGTTTATGGAGAAGCTGGCCGTAGTCTTGATAATGCGGTCAATCTCTACGCTTCGCGTTTTCCAGATAGGATTCGGTCACAAGCTTCATTTTAGCGGACTATCAAACAACTCACTGCTGATCGAAGTGTTCAACCGAAGAAAATGATCAGTCGAGCAACATTCACTGAGGAAAATAACAAAATTTCTGTATTGGCTGCAGTAGCTTATAATCCTCATATAAGTACACGAGAAATAGGTAGCGAATCCGGATTATCCCAGACCAGTGTTTGCAAAATTTTGAACCGACATAAGTATCATCCGTTTCATATGAGTTTACAACAAGATCTTCATGGCGTTGATTTTGAAAATTGGGTAACATTTTGTCAGTGGGCAGTAGAACAAATACAGCAAAATCCCAATTTGTTTCGCTATGTATTGTTCTCCGATGAGTCGTCTTTTATAAACCATGGAACGGTTAATCGACACAACATGCATTACTGGAGTGTTGATAATCTACACTGGCTTCACCAAGTTGAACATCAGCGCCCTTGGACTGCCAACGTGTGGTGTGGAATAATTGGCAACCAACTCATCGGCCCCCATATTATTGAAGGCAACTTGAATGGTCAAATGTACCGAGACATTTTGGAAAATGAACTGCCAACATTATTTGAAAACTTGAGCTTAGAATTGCGACAGAGTGGTTTCAACATGATGGATGTCCTGCACACTATTTGTCGGTAGCACGTGAAGTACTTGATCGTGATTTCAATGGTCGCTGGATTGGTAGAGCTGGTCCGATAAATTGGCCTGCCAGATCACCAGATCTTACTTCGCCAGATTTCTTTTTGTAAGGCTATCTCAAAGACATAGTATACCAACAAGTACCAACAACACGTGAGAATATGATTGAGCGAATAAGAAATGCTTGTGCCGAAATTCAGCATATACGCTTCTAAGTTGCGTGTACATTCATTTGAAATGCGGATTAATAAGTGCATTGAAGTCGAAGGCCATCGTTTTGAGCACTTAATTTAATTAAAAGATGATGTCCACGTCGTTGTTCCTGGGTTACGCTAAAAGTAGTTTTTTTTTTAATTTAAGAAATACAATTTGTTTAAAATTAATTTCATGTATTTACATTAAAAACGTGCTAATTTTAATGCAAACATATTGCAGAATCGTATGCATAATGTTCTCAGTAGGAGAAATCGAAAAAAATTTAATATCGCCTATTATAGCGCCATCTACCATGAATCAAAAAAAAATGTTTCAAGGAAATCCTACGTACTTTTAGCCATAGAATCCAAATCTGCAATAAGAAATAGGGGTTCCTATCTTAATTTCCAAGTTGCCCCCCACTCCCCTTACAAAAAGGGCCGGGGGCCCTAATTTTAGCACTAATGTATTTCCCCTTCAGAATGATTTAATTTTGATTATGGTCATTTTTATCGTAGGGGGCTTATTTTCCGTGATATTTGAAAGTTTCAGCTTAAAAAACTCACCCGGTATATAAAACAAAGTCGGGTTAGTTACACCATTTATAACTAAAGAACGGCTGGACCGATTTTTATGATCTTTGTTTTGTTCGATTTGTCTTCGCTCCGAATAGCATAATAACTATTAAAACATCGGAAAAATTGACCAAAAAAAAATTTATCAAGAAAATTCATTTTCTCGTACATTTTATACATTTTGTTTTTTTTTATTTTGTTCGTCTCAATAAAGTGGTGATTTAGGAAAAAAAGAAAAGTCGGAAAACCTCAAAAGAAAAACCCCAAAAATCTAATAAAAAACCTTTTTATATGAATTTTGTATGTGTAGTTTGTATGTGACGAGTGATGCAGTGGTTAAAGCTTCGGCGGTTGGGCCGAGAGGTTCTGGATTCGAATCCGACTGGAGGCTTTTTATTTTATCTACTTAGCTATATAATTCATGATGGAAATGGTGGATTATTTTTGTTCGATGCGCCCTCATGTCATTGATTTTGGCCACTGTTCGTGCGAGATCCGATATTGCTGTAGCAGTTGCTCAGCGTTGAAATTGTCGTTAACCCATTTCCGCACACTTTTATATCGATGACCGTGCTCAGAAACACACTTTTTTTTCAATTGATTATGACTGTCATATGAAATTAAGCATTCTTTATATATTTGGAAGTGAAAATTATCACATTTTCTCACAGTTTTTCCATGAAAACTCTCGACGGCTATAGCCGTCATTTGCTCATCACATCATTTTTTCTATATATTTCCGCCTACAGAAACAAATAATGGCTATAGCCGTCCGATTTTTTGGTGATATATAGACAAATGACGGATATAGCCGTCATGTGCGCGAACACAATAGGACGGCTATAACCGTCATTTGTTTCTGTAGGCGGAAATATATCGAATTGCTAATCATGAAAAATCGCACAAAAAACAATTGATTTGTTATCTGGAATGTTACATCTTTTTTTCTTTGATTACTGAATAATTAACAAAATAATGCATTAGTACACTTCGTAAGAATGATGTTCCTTTTTTTATTAATTAAAATATGCAGGACGGCTATAGCCGTCATTTGCATATATATCAACAAAAATTTGACGACTATAGCAGTCATTTGCGGGAATGGGTTAAACCTTAAATCGGCTGAACCCGACTTGCAACATTGCGAAACACTCAGCAATGGCGAAAGTTTTGGTAGCAAGTAAAATCATCATCGATTATGAATGTACAATGGCGCACAAATGCGCATTGGAAGCACTCAATCGAACTATGAAAGATCTATGCAATGACTCAAGATGTTTTGGAGGCGCAATGATTCAACTGTCCGGCGATTTCCGTCAAAAAATATCAGTGATTCCAAGATCGACCGCTGTCGATGAAATAAACGCTTACCTCAAATCATCGACTCTGCGTGGCACTATGTGGTGAAACTTCAGCTGACGACAAATATGCAACTTGCATTGTTAAACCAGAGACAACCAAAAAGAGATATTTCATCTTATGTACACGTAAAAATTTAAACTGCGAGTTCATTTTCTGTATATAGCCGCAAACAACCAAAAATATTTTGTTTTTTTGCGTATACGTATCCGCAGTTTAACGAACAATGACAGATACAACGATGGCATTGGAATTATCAGAATTATATTTTGTTTTCATTTTTTAGCTCGAACAAAAAATTTAATTTGATTGTCTGTGGTTAAACGGTCCATCTGCCAAAGATTTCTCCAAGCAATTTCTGACTATCGGTAATGGCCGAGTTCCGGTCGACGAATCGAACGGATTGATTTCGTTTCCTCAGAACTTTGCAATTTTGTCTCAACGAAGGACGAGCTCATCAACAAAGTGACCCGAACATCATTACTAACCACAAAAATCACAATTGGGTGAGTGAACGAGTAATTCTTGCGAAAAAAAACAAATATGTGGATCACTTAAATTTCACAATTCAAAATCTAATCGTCGGTCCACTTCATTCCTTCAAATCTATCGACTGTGTGACAAACAAAAACGAAGCAAGCGACTATCCAACTGAATTTTTAAACTCATTGGATCTACCTGGCTTGCCACCGCACAATTTACAACTGAAAGTTGGCTCGGTAATCATCATGCTACGAAACCTGAATCAACCAAAACTATGTAACGGAACGCGTTTGGTTTTGAGAAAACTCAAGGAAAGTTGAAAGGTGAGGAAGTTCTCATTCCGAGAATTCTGATGATCCCAACCGATATGCCATTCGAGTTTAAACGAATTCAATTTCCAATTCGTCTTGCGTTCGCCGTGACGATCAACAAATCACAGCGCCCATCCTTGAGTGTTTGTGGCCTGAATCTAGAAAATGAATGTTTCTCTCACCAAACCATCCGCTTTAGTCGTTCTCGCACCTGACAATAAAACAAAAAATAACAAAAAATATCGTATATCACAAGATGCTTTACTGAAGGGAATCGACCCTATTGCAACTCACCCAGCAAATAGTTTAAAAGAAAGTAGTGCAACAATGCTACGCGAATCATTTCGAATCAATTCAATAAAACGAAAGCCTTGCTGCCACTTGAGTTACATTCATTTCAATGTAATTAAAATATATTTCATTTTGATTGAATTTAATTAATTTGGAGTATTCATTTTATCCGCTCCGGAGGTCTCGGGTTCGATTCCCGGTAGTGACAAGGAAAAAAATGCACGGCTGGTTTAGGATCAATGAATTAATCACTCATTAGTCATTATCCAAAATGAAAATATGATTATGAAACCTCATTTGAGGCGGCCAAATTCCTTGATGGTATATAGTGCCAGAGAGAGAGAGAGAGAGAGAGAGAGAGAGAGAGAGAGATAAATTCATTTTATCTTAATAAAAAACTCAATTTAATTAAGCTATAATAACTTTAAACAACATTTATTGATTTTGAGGCGGTACGAAGTTCGCCGGGTGAGCTAGTTAGTAATAAAAAATGTTGAAGTCTCTCAAGGTATCAATAAAAAGTTGATTCCTAAATATCGAGGGTAGACAACGTACTGCCCAGGAGACAGAATATTGTATAGTTGATGTGGACGGTTTTCAAATTACAAATAAGCCTTTTCATGGGGTGTATGATGTTACTCAGTTGAAACCTTTTATTGGGACTCAGTCGGATGCGAGTGAGATAGATAACGCAGAAATGTTGTAAATTTCTCTTCATTGATTTGTCAATTGGATTAACGATAAGGTAAAAGAAATAAAACATTTGAATTGTATTAATATAAGAAACTTTCTAATTTTGTTTTAAAAAAAATAATTTTTATTTGTATTGTATAAATATCAAGTGCCATTTTTTAAAGATGTGAATGATCGAGGACGATCATATGTCAGGATGGTCGAACTGTAAGATTACATCATTTTCAATACATGTAAACATGTATTATACTTGGTTTGGTTGACCCTATATTAAAGAGAGAGAGAAAAAGGAAGAGAAAAAAAGAGGTATTGAATGGTATGGATCGGGATTGATGACATTGTAATTTTGGTTGTTTAAAAAGAAGTGTTTCTAAAATAAAAATAAAATAGTGTTTTATTATTTTAATTACGTGCTCCTTATAATTGCAAGATTAAGTTTCTAATGGTTTAAGAGGGGTTTATAAAATAAAAACCTTTTCAAATTTCCCATTGAAATGAATAAAGCGGCTCCAGATAAATAGGTAGAGCAAAATATTTTTATATTGATTTTTAACTAAAAATAAATTGTTTGCTATATTATTTATCAATAAATTCTTCACTGTTTAAACTATGTACCACTAAATATATTGTTAATTTCTACAAAGAACATTAACACAAACCTATATACATATATATATATATATATATATATATATATATATATATATATATATATATATATATATATATATATATATATATATATATATATACAACACTACCATCCTAATTTAAATCAATCAAAACGATGCAGATTCTATCTAAAAATTTGATTTTAATAAAGATAAAACCCAAATATTTTTCACAACATATATAAAAGCTCCAAAGTCTAGTCAATAAAAATAAAAACATTTTCTCATCTTCTTTTTGAATGAAATTTAGGGAAATGAAAATAAATTTTTATTAGTCGTTTAATTTTCTTGAATCCAATTTTCAATTTTATCAATGTCTATAAAATATTCTATATTTTTGTAATAGCTAATAAAATCAAAATAAAAATAAAACGGAGAATCATCTTAATTTTTCGATTAGCTTGCCGTTCTATATTACTGTACATTTATTAAATTTTTTCTTTTTTATGGGTTCAATAATATATCTTCAAGATGTTTTCCATCTCTATATACGTATTATATTCCTATACTTATTGAAAGTATGAAAATACACACCCTAGCGTCAATACAATACACACCGTACACACAAATAAATTGAAAAATACAAATTAAATTGTCATAAAAAGTATAAATATTTTATTTTTCTCAAGGATTTTCAATTTATTTATTTCATCTCTCTCTTAAAAATAAAAAAAAAACTCTCACAAAACGTAACGTGGTGTGAAAATCGTACGAAAAATAAAATGAAAACTCGATAAAAATGAATTTTCTTTGTTGTATTGTGTCAATGATAAAGTCAAGATATGGATGGGGTTCCGCATTCCTTTACATTTATGTATAATGGGGTGAATTCCAACAATAAAAAATTTGATCGATTGAATTTTGAATATTATTTTAGGTTATGTATTTTTTTGTTGTCAGGCGAGCATGTTGATATCATATTCCAGGGTTAGTTCTCTGTACTTATGTAAATTGCTAAAAATAGTTGTTTGGATTTCTTAAAATACCTACGTGTTGATATATTTTTGATAAATATGTTCACACCTATTTGGATGTTGGTTACAGGTGTCACAAAATAAGGAAGTATAGTTACAGTCATTATCGTGTCGAAGGGAGCTAATAAAAATGATTTATTGATTTGCCCTACTTTGCAATCTTCTTGAATAAACATAATATATACTTAAACTTACTTAACTCTGTTTGTTGATTGAGATCTCAATAGTTGCCACCGTTTGCACTTGTTCAGTTTTATCGGGGCAGCATTGAAACTATAATTATTTCTAATTAGTAAGAGTAATTAGATCACTTCTCCTGTTCAATCAGTGGTGAAAAGGGCTTGGCAATGGTAATTTGTATTTTTTTTTATAAAAGCTTGCATTTGCCTGGGGGTTCCAATAGCCTGATGACAACGGGTGCAAATGGTGTATGGCCGATTGGGATTGGTCAAACTGTTACAGCTGAATGTTACCAAGTGCAATTGATCAAATTAAGTGATGCTCTGGAGGAAAAAATGCCAAACTGGTTACTACTTATGCAGATCGATGTAATCGTGATCGATGTTCACGAACGTTGTTCGAAAATGGCTCGATGACTATTTTCCTTCGAAACCACCAAGTTTCTATCGCAAAGGCATTCAAAAATATCTACCATTAAGGATACTTCGACATTTTCTCGCGAATGACAAAGTTGAACAGAGAGTTTTGTTTTTTCGAAAGCTTGTGACACTTCTCCTGACCAGGTAATCTTTATCGATTTCAGAATTTGTTCGTTTTATCGATTTTACGCTTGCTGTTGAAATCTTTGGATGCAATCAAAATATCGTCCAGGTATGGAAAACGCGAACAATAAACCACTACAAATTGAATCAATACGAACTCGAAAAATCCGAATGGAGTACAGATAGCGGTTTTTGGAACATCCGATTCTTCAACCGAAATCTATTGAAAAGCCGTAATCAAATCAACTTTGGAAACGAATGTGCATCCATCTACGAGGGTATATCAAAAAGTCTTGCAATATCATATGAAAAAAAAGAGTGAGTGAGACAACAATATATTTTTCAAACCCATTTTTTGTCGCGATGAAACTTCTAGAAGAACATTTCGATGTAAATTTTACAGTTCGTTTGTTTTTGTCAATTTAGTAACACGTGTTTTGAATTTTTCTTAAAATGAATGAAATTGAATATCGCACCGTTATTAAATTTTTCAGTAAAGATGGATGAAATGCAATTTATATATTCAACTACATATCAAAAGTTTACGGCAAATCTGCACCATCATATGCCACAGTAACAAGGTGGGTAAAATTATTCAAAAGTGGTCGGGAGTAATTAGAAGACGACAACCGCTCGGGTCGGCCAGCAGATGCTATTAGCCATGAAAACGTAATTTTGGCCGAATCTATTGTATTGAAGGATCGGCGTATTTCTGTTCCGCGGTTAGCGTGGAGACTTTCTCTTTCATACGGTACCACATATACTATATTACATGACCACCTTCACATGTCGAAAGTAAGTGCGCGATGGGTTCCGCGTTTGTTGAATGAAGAACAAAAAAAAATGCGTATTCAAACTTCAAAGGCGATTTTAGATATGCACAAAGAAGAACCAGAAAATTTCTTGGATACCATAATAACAGGCGATGAAACATGGCTTCATCACTGGGATCCGGAATCCAAACAAGAATCGATGCAATGGATTAAACGTAGTGAACCACCACCAAAGAAATTCAAAACTCAACCGTCTGCTGGTAAGGTTTTGGCAACAATTTTTTGGGATGCTGAAAGAATTTTGATAATCGATTATATGCTACCGAAAACCACAATCACAGGCATATATTACGCAGAGGTTTTGCGAAAATTGAAAAAAGCGATCCGGGAAAAACGGCCAAGGAAAGTTAGGAAAAAAATCTTGTTTCTTCACGACAATGCACCAGTGCACAATGCTAATATTGCTCAAGCTGCATTAAAGGACTGCGGCTTCGTGGAAATTCCGCATCCACCGTACAGTCCAGACTTGGCACCCAGTGACTACTTTCTGTTTCCCAATTTGAAAAAAACACTAAGGGACCGGAAATTTTCCAGTGACTATGAAGTACAGTCTGTTGTAAATGAATATTTTATGGAGCAAAAGAAATCTTTTTTTTTAGAGGGTTTAGGCAAGTTAATTGATCGATGTGACAAATGTATAAACCTTAAAGGAGATTATGTCGAAAAATAAAAATATTGCTGTCTCACTCACTCTTTTTTTTCATATGATATTGCAAGACTTTTTGATTTGCCCTCGTATCTGTGTTGGTTTTTTATCTCCAAATTGTAACCCGCTGAGCATTTGATCTAATTTACTTCTTGTTGATTCAGCTCTGCTATT
This sequence comes from Nephrotoma appendiculata, assembly GCA_947310385.1. Classification (NCBI taxonomy): domain Eukaryota; kingdom Metazoa; phylum Arthropoda; class Insecta; order Diptera; family Tipulidae; genus Nephrotoma; species Nephrotoma appendiculata. The sequence goes on from OX371223.1 coordinate 256,809,123, forward strand.
AATAATAGCTTTTTTCAAATCAACGTATCACGTCGGAGTCACCACTGTAGTGATTGCTATCGTATTTGTAATGTACGCAATAATACGACTTCAGTTGGTAAATTTCAAACTGCACACACTATGTGGCTGCCATATTTTATGTTAATATGTAAACTCACATTTATTTAATCACATTTCACACATTTATTTAATTTAAACTTGGTTTTATTAATATTTATTTATTTATATAAAACAAAAGAATTTATAAAATTCCAAGCAACATTGACTTACTATGATGAGTGTCGAAAAAAGACGAATGAAAAAATTCACTTATATTTTTCAACAATGTCAAGACTGAGAGAGAGAGAGAGAGAGAGAAACAAACGAGCATAGAAAAGCGCTTTTTACTTGGCACCACTAACACACTTCATAATCCATAGAAATGAAATTCTATGGAAGAGTGTTTTAATCTTCACGACTTGTATCATAATACAGAGACAATTCTATTCCGTCACAAATCGGGTCTATTTTTTAATTCACCCCGAGCAAGCAGGATTGCCTTGGGTATTATACGCCGAGCACAGGTTGTGCAGTTCCAAATGATCCAGTGTTCATAGAGTAATAATTTGTTTTTTACTTTCGATACTCTTCGTACACTGGCATTCTGTTCATAGTACAATTAGAAGAACCGAGTATCCGCAGTGCAAGCACAGTTCACAAATAGGAACACATTGCGCATAGTAAAATTACTCAGGTTGAATAAAAAAACACAGAATATTTTGTGACAGTGCACTGCTCGCTCAGGTTGAATTAGGCCCATCATCAATAGGCCCATCATCTAACTGATAAATGGCAAAAGACCATAGACTATCTATGGTGAATATTTCGATAATTAATCTTTGTAACAATAATTATATTTTCAATAAAGTTGAATTTGACAACCAAAAAAAGCAGAGTTTCTACTTGCACACCTAATATAAGGGTGCACTTTGCTTGCTTTTTGCTGGAATTTTTAACAATTTGTATTTTGTTTTATATTTGTAATTCATAGGTTAAGAAATGTTTACTTTAACCTGAACTCGCAGGAAAAGGGGACGATAGACCAGACGGTGGCTCCACCAAAGCGTTGCATGAATAAATCAAAAGGGAAGTATACATCAATTTTATCCATAAGTTGCACCTCATCGAGAGGGGAAAGGAGACTCACGTTAAACAAGCACACCATCGTGTTAAGCAAGAGAACTCACGAAAACAGTTAATTCGATCCCGTGTCGAATAAAATACTTCCGGTTACCCAAATCATGATAGCTCTGTTCACAACATGCAAATTGGTTTGCAATTGAAACTTGACATGTTAAATACGATCACGTTTCATATAAAATACATTACATTACTGGCTTCTTATACACTAAGACATACCAGGCCGAATCCCTTTGAATATTATATGAACTCGACACCATATACAGACCTAAACCATCATAGCTCAATTCACAACATGCAAATCGGTTTGAAATTAAAACAAACAATAAGAATTAACTGTGGAACCTTGTTTAAAATACATTCAGCATAGAATACATTCAGTCAATTGCCTTTTATTGATCATGTTTTTGTAGCACACACTCTTCGTCATTTTATAAAATCCCAGAATTATAATTTTTACTTCAAAATTTTTTTTTTCTGCTTTTCGGACAAAATATCATTTTAATGGACACCCATACAATGTTTACGACAATTTTTGTCGCAGAAAACAAAGAGGCCATTTATTAACAATATTTCTACCACAAAAGTAGAAAAATTCACTCCCCTCCCCCACGTTTTAACCCTAGGGAACTTGTGTACACAAAGATACACAAACCCTTACAAAAATGAGAACTCCCTTAGGTAGCTTCTTGGCAGCTTGGTTTCGTACTGATAAAAAGTTGGTCTACTCACCCTATTAAAGTTAGCCGACTCCAGCCGAAAAATGTCGACAATGCAGTTTCAAACTAATCAAACGAAAATGACAGCCGATTTTTGTCGGTAACATCCCAGCTGAAAAATGTCGATAACGCAGATACGAATTTAATGCCGAAATATAATTATTTTTATTGCAAATTTTTATTTTGTTCTTCCTAAAAACCAACCAAAAAATTTAAAATGAGAAATTTTCATTCGAAACAAAATTTGAAAATTTCTAAAAATTGACCGTTTAAAGTGTCATGGCTGGAAATAGATTCAAATGAAAGGAGTTATTGATGCTCACATCTGGAAAAGATTCAGGTCGAATTCTATGTTGGAAGTCCGGGAAAACTCGATTGAATATATCGTACCACAAAATTTGAAAATTTCTAAAAATTGACCGTTTAAAGTGTCATGATTCGTTTTATGGCACCAATAACTCGTTGTGACATGTAGTGTGATGCAGTTGGGATTCCCTGGCATCGCCCCGCTACGCTGCCTGATTCATTTAGAGTGACCCAGAGAGCACCACGAGGAGGTATAAATCTAGAACTTCGCTCTCCATTTTTTTTTTTTAGTTTTTTAATTTTTCCAGGTGTGAGCATCAATAAGATCTTTCATTTGAATCTATTTCCAGCCATGACACTTTAAACGGTGAATTTTTAGAAATTTTCAAATTTTGTGTGTGCGATATATTCAATCAAGTTTTCCCGGACTTCCAACATATAAATCGGCCTGAAATTTTTTCCAGATGTGAGCATCAATAAGACCTTTCATTTGAATCTATTTTCAGCCATGACACTTTAAACGCTCAATTTTTAGAATTTTTCAAATCTTGTGTGTGCGATATATTCAATCAAGTTTTCCCGGACTTCCAACATAGAAATCGACCTGACATTTTTTCCAGGTGTGAGCATCAATAAGACTTTTCATTTGAATCTATTTCCAGCCATGACACTTTAAACGGTCAATTTATAGAAATTTTCAAATTTTGTGTGTGCGATATATTCAATCGAGTTTTCTTGAACTTCCAACATAAAAATCGACTTGAAATTTTTTCGAGATGTGAGCATCAATAAGATCTGTCATTTGAATCTATTTTCAGCCATGACACTTTAAACGGTCAATTTATAGAAACTTTCAAATTTTGTGTGTGCGATATATTTAATCGAGTTTTTCCGGACTTCCAATGTAGAAATTGACCTGAAATTTTTTCCAGGTGTGAGCATCAATAAGACCTTTCATTTGAATCTATTTCCAGCCATGATACTTTAAACGGTCAATTTTTAAAAAAAATTCAACTTTTGTGTGTGCGATATATTCAATCGAATTTTCCCAGACTTCCAACATAATCGACCTGAAATTGTTTCCAAATCCAAATTTGAATCTATTTCCATCCATGACACTTTAAACGGTCAATTTATAGAAACTTTCAAATTTTGTGTGTGCGATATATTCAATCGAGTTTTCCCGGACTTCCAATGAAGAAATTGACCTGAAATTTTTTCCAGGTGTGAGCATCAATAACACCTTTCATTTGAATCTATTTCCAGCCATGACACTTTAAACGGTCAATTTTTAAAAAAAACTCAACTTTTGTGTGTGCGATATATTCAATCGAATTTTCCCAGACTTCCAACATAATCGACCTGAAATTGTTTCCAAATCCAAATTTGGAATCTATTTCCAGCCATGACACTTTAAACGATCAATTTATAGAAATTTTCAAATTTTGTGTGTGCGATATATTTAATCAAGTTTTCCCGGACTTCCAACATAGAAATCGACCTGAAATTTTTTCCAGGTGTGAGCATCAATAACACCTTTCATTTGAATATATTTCCAGCCATGACACTTTAAACGGTCAATTTATAGAAACTTTCAAATTTTGTGTGTGCGATATATTCAATCGAGTTTTTCCGGACTTCCCAATGTAGAAATTGACCCTGAAAATTTTTTTCCAGGTGTGAGCATCAATAAGACCTTTCATTTGAATCTATTTCCAGCCATGATACTTTAAACGGTCAATTTTTAAAAAAAATTCAACTTTTGTGTGTGCGATATATTCAATCGAATTTTCCCAGACTTCCAACATAATCGACCTGAAATTGTTTCCAAATCCAAATTTGAATCTATTTCCATCCATGACACTTTAAACGGTCAATTTATAGAAACTTTCAAATTTTGTGTGTGCGATATATTCAATCGAGTTTTCCCGGACTTCCAATGAAGAAATTGACCTGAAATTTTTTCCAGGTGTGAGCATCAATAACACCTTTCATTTGAATCTATTTCCAGCCATGACACTTTAAACGGTCAATTTTTAAAAAAAACTCAACTTTTGTGTGTGCGATATATTCAATCGAATTTTCCCAGACTTCCAACATAATCGACCTGAAATTGTTTCCAAATCCAAATTTGAATCTATTTCCAGCCATGACACTTTAAACGATCAATTTATAGAAATTTTCAAATTTTGTGTGTGCGATATATTTAATCAAGTTTTCCCGGACTTCCAACATAGAAATCGACCTGAAATTTTTTCCAGGTGTGAGCATCAATAAGACTTTTTATTTGAACTAGTTTTCAGCCATGACACTTTAAACGATCAATTTTTAGACATTTTCAAATTTTGAGTGTGCGATATATTCAATCAAGTTTTCCCGGACTTCCAACATAGAAATTGACTTGAAATTTTTTCCAGGTGTGAGCATCAATAAGACCTTTCATTTGAACCTATTTTTAGCCATGACACTTTAAACGGTCAATTTATAGAAATTTTCAAATTTTGTGTGTGCGATTTATTTATCGTAATTTTCTGACTCTTCACATGAAAATTATCCTGAAATTTTTGAAGTTTTGCTTGGTATATATCATTGAGTTTTCTCCTTTTTAAAATAGTTTTTTAATTATAGTTTTATTGCATTTAATAAAAAAATTTAATTTAGAGTAGTTTACGTTGATGAACCGAAATAAACATTTTTGATTTAAAAAGTAATTACTGTGTAACACCAAAATTGCGGATCTGCATTACCGACCTTTACTGCCGAATAATACAAAATGTTTTGATTCTGCATTTTCGACTTTTTTCGGCTGATATATATTGTTATTACACCCGAATCTGCATTATCGTCATTTTTCGGTTGACCCATTTTTGTTATTACAACCGAATCTGCATTACGACATTTCCGGCTGACCCGTTTTTGTTAGTACAACCGAATATGCATTATCGACATTTTTCGGTTGATGCATTTTAGTTGTTACATCCGATTCTGCATTATCGACATTTTTCGGCTGAAGCTAGTCGGCTAACTTTAACAGTATGGTCTACTCATCAGGTTGCAACGACCAAACTGCAAAAATCCAACTCTTGCTTTGTACCGATAATACAAAACAAGAACATATTGATTTAGCGAATTATATATCACTAAATCAGAAACCACAGGAAATTCTCACTATGTATGTGTGTATAACAAGCCAACACATATAATTAAGAAGAATTATTAAAGTCGTCCGTGAATTTAATTTGTTTTAAGATTTTTTTTTCGGCTTTTCGGACAAAATATCATTTTAATGGACACCCATACAATGTTTACGACAATTTTTGTCGCAGAAAACAAAGAGGCCATTTATTAACAATAATTCTACCACAATCGGTACAAAGTAGTAGTGTATTATCGGTACAAAGCAAGAGTTGGAATTTTGCAGTTTGGTCGTTGCAACCTGATGAGTAGACCAACTTTTTATCAGTACGAAACCAAGCTGCCAAGAAGCTACCTAAGGGAGTTCTCATTTTTGTAAAGGTTTGTGTATCTTTGTGTACACAAGTGCCCTGGGGTTAAAACGTGGGGGAGGGAGTGCATTTTTTTGTTTTCTGCGACAAAAATTGTTGTAAACATTGTATGGGTGTCCATTAAAATGATATTTTGTCCGAAAAGCCGAAAAAAAAATCTTAAAACAAATTAAATTCACGGACGACTTTTATAATTCTTTATAATTTTTGCTTAATTTTTAATTTTGATTTTAATATTTAAAATTTGAAAAAAAATTCTGGCCTAGAATAAAATTTCGACATTGAAGGAAATTACTATATTAAATTCTAGGCTGGAATATCATTACAGTTCTAGTGTTACCCGATGATTTTTTTTTATTTTACTAGGATGCAATTCTGGGCAAAACTTCACATACATGATAAGATACGACAACATTGCGCGAAAAAGATTATGAACGAAACGAGGTGAAGCTTCCCAAACGGTATCAAAGCCAGAATTGACGCCAAGAAAGGCAATGCTGTGTGTTTGATGAGATTGGAAAGGAATCGTGCATTATGAAGTTCTGGGCATTGTGTTCCAACAACAACACACATCATTGATGATCGGGCAAACACTTAGAGAGCTTGGTTTTGAAATTTTGATGTATCCACCTATAGTGCTGACCTTCTGACCTTGCACCATCGGACTAACATTTGTTCTGGTCCATGCAAAACCATCTTATTGGTTTTACATTAAATTCACAGAAGTTCTACAGTGATGGGATCATGGCTCTACTAGAAAAATGACAAAATGTCATCGATCAAAATAGCATACTATATCCCTATCGACCCATCCATGTCCCGTACTAAATGCTGGCATGGAGCTATGCAATGCGCAGATGGTAACGTAAATCGGACCTATAGCCGTACGTCATCCATTTTCCGTATGTGCAAATTTCCGACGTTGAGAATGTAGAGCAGCTCCAAATCTGGCTTCTAGTCTTAAATTCCCCTGATTCATTAGAGAGTTGCATGATTCGGTACTCGACATATCGGCTGTTAGATCAAAAGCTAGCATGAAAAATCCATTTTTAAACATATCTTTACTAATTAAATTTCCCTGTGGTGTGTGTAAAATTCCATTTGCGGCAAATATCGTTGAATATGCTCGCGCATAATATGCGTTGTCTGAGAAATTCATCTCAATAGGATCGTTAGGAATTTGAACTCCTTTCATATAGAGTGCAAAAGATGTTACTTTGTTATGCTTAAAATTAAAGGGGTTTTTTGATCTTTTTCCAGTATAAGCATCATTATCAATCATCATGAAAATAAGATTTGTAGGTAGTTGCCCGATTACTATATTATCCAGCGAAATTGAAGTTCCACCCGAAGCTATTGTAAATGTTTTTATTTCATTCCGTTTGTAATGATATTTAGCCGTCGCAGTCTCAAGAATTTTATGATGAGCAATTAATATATTCGGGTTTACTGTAACATGTCTCATATACAGGGTAGCCTCGGTGAATTTTACAATCGATGTGTCTTTGTCCGCCGCGAGTAAGTAAAATTCTGGTTTATTTAGTGTTAACGCAATTCTCAAATCCACATTATTTAACAACAATAAAGGTTGATTTAGCATATCGGCATGTATTTTGCCGTAAACTTCAATGATAGAACTGTTCTTTGTTAGAATTGACCGCGATTTTAAGCCATCATTAGTTGTAAGGTTATCGAGTGACTTTTCATCCAAAACCCATCCTGCTAGTTGAAGGTGAGTTTTGTGTGCATCATCACCGTAGTTCAATAGTTGCTCTATATATGCTCTGTAGCTATAATTTCTATTATTCGAATTTATATTCTTTCCATTTAAAGAAACGCCGACTTGGTGAAAAAGGCTATATGTAATATATTATTTACTAGCCCATCATTATTTACTAGGCTGATCTTTATCGGCCTCAACATACAAACCACCATCGGTCTTAGCAATCTGTAACTTCAGACGCAAATTTATGGATGATAAATCCAAATATGCGTCGCCATGTCCGTAACATGCAAACTCAATAACCGATTGATTTTCTAAACTGGTAATGGGTTTGTATGCTACTTCCTCGTTTTTTAAAATACTGGTCTGAATTGACGGCGGCTTAAATAGATCCAGCTCCGATTTCATGCATTCGTTAAACGACATTATGTAAATATATCAATAATACGACGTTTGTTTGTTTTATTTTTTGATATATTTTTCCGTTTTCTCACTGTGTTTCGCTTACGGACTGCTTTCGACTGGTTGCATAAACGTATCACACGTCCTTTTATTGATTTTTTCAAGCGTTTTCTGATTCCAGAACCCGACATTTGTTTTATTTTTTCTGCTGCCTTGTCTCGCAATTTATAGACCATTTGAAGTGATGTATCGCGGATTATCTCATTAACCGGTTTTCCACGAAGAAAATCTGTACCCGCCTCAATAGCACTACTTTTTAAACCCTGCAGAGCCGATGATAGCAATGGTGTTAAATATCTAAATATTCCGCTAAAGAAGCCTCCAATTCTCCTTCCCTTTTGATAAATATTTTGAAATCGTAATAATGGCCCAAAGTGTTCGTGGTTGTAACCACCACCACCACCAGCCTGGTTCGAATAATAACGAGTATAATATTTATCCGTCATCTCTTAGCGAGTGGTTGTTTTCTGCTACGCTACACCTCTTTATATACCTTTTCGGAAGTGTAAAACCAAACTCGTCATAAAGAGACCATCTTCAAAATGTACTTGTTCTCCGTGCTCGTCCGCTATTAAGATGTTTATTTCGGATATACTATGTTTGTCAACGGGGCAGTATTAAATATTATCTATATGGTATGCGCGTGATATGCTTTTATCTGGCACAATTCTAAACGGATCCATAAACAAACATCGAGCAGTTGTATCACCAATAATTCGAGGTTCAATTATATCACAATAAAAACATATGTACATGGGATACGGAATCTCACGGATTTCAATGATTTCTTCAATATAGGTCTCTTTTATTTGCTGAATTTTGGTTTGAATCTCCTTTGTTAATTCGAATTTTTCAATATCATCCCTGATAGATTTAATAAACTCTTTTTTTCTGTCGATCTGAGAAAATATCGTATCAAACAGCGCCTCCTGCGTATATTGCACACCACATAATACAATTATATTAAGTTTTTTCAGCGCTGCAAACTGAACGAAGGGCTTCTTGTCTTTCTTAATATATGTGAATTTGGTTATTTCAGCCGATAACTGGTATCGATTGAAAAACTCCTTATCTTTAATCGGTTCATAAAATGTCGGAGCTGCATTTAACAAATTGATTAATTTTTCATTTGTCCAACCTGTTTTTGCAGTTAATTTAATCATTTTTTTCGGTGGAAGTGTTTCTTTGGTTAAAACAACGGTATGAGCGACACTTGTTAGTCCCACATACCATTTCTCACTGGAATCAAGGTTTATTACATCTGGGAGTTTAACGGTGAAACGAGATAAAGAATTGTTCGGATAATATTTTAGAGAGCTATTGCTTACATAGATGAAATTATCCATGATAATTCAAATTAGGTAATGAAAATAAAATACAGTTTTAACCCTTTATATAACTTTTTATTTAATAAATTTTATTTATATTTTGTCCAAAGCTGGTCTCGACCCGGTAGCGAGCGCAAACTTTGACTATGTGTTATTGTTTCTACAGTAGATGTACGGCTACTTTTCCTTTGGGGAAAATTTATTTCCGTTTGTATATACCCATCACGGCCTTCCCTCAACTTAGATTGACGTTTTTTTAAAGGTTTCGGAGGTTTGTGAAATTGTGGTACGGTTAACACATCACCATTTTTCATTTCAATTGTTCTGTAGCCGTCAGAGTCTTTAATGTTTAATACATCCCTTTGATCATATTCATTTTCAATAGCATTAGTAAAAACAGCATCTTGATCATCATCATCATCATCGTCATCGGGAGCACTCTGTTGTTGAGAACTAGGGAGATTGCCTACATCTTTAAACTCAGGTATGTCCGGTATATCAATTGTTTGTGTAGAATTATCAATTGCTGCAGGTGATCTATGTATCTGCGTGTCTTTTTCTTTAGTAAAAATCCTCTTAGTTTGTACACCAACTCCCTCAACATGTTTTGGGTGCCATCTAAATTTATTGTGATGTGCATTTTTTCTTTTAATCGATGAATAGTTTAATAAATGCTGTCTATATAAATGCCACTTATTTAAGTCAGATAGCTTCTTGTTATGTAAAATTGATTTCATATTCTTATCTAAAGACGATAATTGATCATCCTCCAGTACAATATGTTTAAATTTTTCAAAAGTTTCCGGTGGTATAACAATCATTCTTTGTAAAGTGTTCATAATGATTTCTGAATTAATTGTCCGATGACTCCTGATAGGATGCTACCTATTAAAACCGGTAAAAATCCTCTTTTTTGAACAAGTATTTTACGCTTAGACGTAATACTCAGTTTTGGACAAACTAATTGACGCAGCTACCTTTTATACTTTTTCAGTTTATTTTTGCAGTGCTTAGAAATTTTACTGTTCCCATTTAAGGTGTTAAGCGATATTTCACATAACGTTTTTATAATTTCGGAACTCGACGCTTTAAGTAATGCTTTTCGTAATTGAGGATTACAATCTTTTAAAACATGTAGAATATGTCTGTTTGCCCTCAAACGTTTCATTTTTCGTGCACAACTTTTCATTTTCGAGCAGCGCCGGTGAGCAGTAACAAGTTAGATAGTTCTGATTAAAAATATTTGTTCGGAAACGGATCAAATCGTTGGTTGATTGACCCAGATCGAAAAGTAAATAACCGTGTGGTTTCAAAGTTGCTTCATTATATACCCTCATAAGATCAGTGGAATTTTCGGGGTATATTTGTCTAGCGAGAGACAAAATCTGAGATTTATCGCGGGGATTTTTAAAGACTACGAGATATTTGCAGTTAAGCGAAATGTCTCGACAATATTTGGCCTGATGAAATACATTTTGAGTTACTAAGACGACAGATATATTATTGTGATGAGATCCTTTAGTGAATAGCTCACAAATATTTTTATTGTAAGTCTCCGTCATTAGATCATCTAAAATGATCAGAGTACCGCCTTCAACATTTATAAATGTTTCGGGGACATTTTTTAAAATTATAAATAGTATTATAAATAGTATAGCTTTTGTCTTAATAAATCTAACACAAAAGTTGTTTTACCACAACCTGAAGGTCCGGCAACCATCATTGTAAAGGGATGAATAATACTCATTTTAGGCGAGGACCACAGTAATAATGTATAGACATTTAAAACACCTCCTTTTATACATTTTTTTGAAATGCTATGCACATATCTGAACAAATAGTTATAAATACATTAGTCTCTTCCAATAATATATCCAGAAATTTCATAAACGCGTCAGGGCCGCGACGTGTTATTTTACGGATTAATTCCTCTAGCTGCTGATGGTCGTTAAACTGATTTTCGAGGTTGTCTAACATTTTTCGTGAGACAACATTCTTAACTAGACATTTTTTGGCTAATCTGTCATATTTAAAAATTTGACATAACGACGAAATATTTTTTAATATCACCTCAATATGTCTGGAATCCATTTTCTTTAGCCGACACTTTTACAGATAATGAGAGCAATTAGACTTGTCAGACCGACTTCTCAAAGTGACTGAGAACACCAAACTATTGATAAAATTCTTCGTAACAACAAGAAATATTTTTACCGATACAGATGCAATAAATAATTATCACGATATTAAAAATATTAATAAAATGCATTTCATTTCCTTACAACAAAAGTAGTATTAAGATTTATGCAAATAGGTCAATCCATATTAAAATAGATCATCACCTACAAACACCAATCAATCAATTCTAATCTAGAGCATGCTCCACTTAAATATAGAGCGTGATCTAATTACCATGACCTAATTAAAATGTAGGTCAAATTTCTAGGTCGACTGAGGAGGCCCAAACATAAAATGAAGGTGAAATCGACTAGCGTAGCCCAAACGTAAAATCAATCAATCATAATCTAGATCATGCCCCACTTAAATATAGACCGTGATCTAATTACCATGACCTAATTAAAATGTAGGTCAAATTTCTAAGTCGACTGAGGAAGACCCAAACATATCTTGAAGGTCAAATTTCAAGGTCGACTCAGGAGGCATGCTATCTACTATCGCTTGCAGCTTTAATTGGATAAAAAATAAATCCTTGCATACAATTTGCCATGTGGTCGTTGCACATGTGGACAAGTTCAATTGTTAGAAAGATCGTGAAATCGATTAACGAGGGCTCTCTGCAACACTTTCTCTCACCATAGCATGAACGACGTGTTGCTGTCAATATGGTTGCTACTGAACCAATAAGACTAAAATTTTTACACAAATTTTTTAACAGTGGGCTCAAATGGGCTTTATTGTATAACGCGAATTTTAGTGCGATTTTGAAACGAAATTGAATTCATTTTACCAGTTTAGCAACCATTTACGCTCAAGTATGCCAAGAGTTCGAATTAATAAAAAATATTGTGCAGCAAATATTGCATGTAAATCACATTGTTTAAAATGCTTTATGGCAACACTGGAATAAGCTTATTTAAAATGGGAATATGTCTCTAGCCTTAACGAACACATTATAAATTTACAATATTTCAAACCATGTTATTTTTGTAGCGTTGAGCTTAATCTCCAATAAAGCGTCCAGCATCCATATGTACTTTGTACATTTGCCCGCATACATTTTTTTCCGAATTTATTTCCATTGTGCGTTTTTGCTGATGTTTTCGCATTTCAAGAAAAATACCATAAACAATTCAAATTCAACCCGTATGTATATGGTACATGATAATTAATCATCATTAAACATGAATTTATGTTTGTTGTTTTCTCCATTTTATATATGAAAAATTACACAGAAATGAAAGACATATAAATACAATGGTTGGAAATTTATGGGCGGAAAGCGCGCGAATAAAGAAAACCGCACACCAAAAATACCTTTTCAACATTTAAGTTTTATTTCTTAAGCTTAGGTAGCAGGTACATACATACATACAGAACGGCGTGCTTATTTATTTAAACCATTTATAAATGAATCAGCGCAATGCAGACAAATATTAATTTGGAAGTTAAGATAAGAACAAATAAATAAGAACGATATAATTTATTTGTTTAATTCGATTCAACATATAAAATAAAGGAAATTATTTTTTGCTTATCCGCGAGATTTTTATGTTTGATTTTCCAAAAAATTTCAATTTGCTAGCTTAAAACTTAAATTTGTTGTCGCTGGTTTTCCTTATGTTTCGGAAAATAATTTAAATTCCTTGACAAGCGCAATAACATGTACAGAAAAGTTATTTGTTCATTTGTTCAAAATTGAATTTCCGGTAGCTCAAGAATCAAAATGTCATGTTTAGGAAAATTAATCTTTATTTCAGCGATGCATAAAAAATTATATTTCCCTATAAACACACATATATTTTACAAAATTACAAAACAAATAAATTAGCTTTATTTAAATATAAATCCAATATTTTAAGTTTAGTGGAAAAAAGCTCGAATAGGGAGGCTCTATTATTTAATTTATATGAGAGGGTGATATTCCAAAAAGGATATTCTCTACCATGAATGGAAATTTCGAGTTTACCAAATTACCATTTGGCCTAAAAACGCGCCTGCAATTTTTCTAAGGAAGATTGACGACATCCTAAAGTTATGCATAGGGAAAATATGTTACGTGTATGTATGTATATTGAAAACATCAACATGTCGATCAGGTGTTCAATAAATTGACTAAGGTAAATTTTCGAGTCAACCTAAGCAAAACGAAATTCCTCAATGAAAAGACGGAATTCTGCTTCTAGTCAGGCATAAATGCAGATAAAAGGAAAGTGTCAGCAATTTGAAATCTTACCACCTGAGACCCTCAAAGAACTGAAGAAATTCCTTGGAATAACTTCATATTGTAGGCGATTCAGCAAGGACTTCGTAAAAAATCGCGAAACCATTCACGAATTTTACGAGAGGAGGAAACGATCAAGTAAAAACGAACAAGTCAACGATTTAAAAGCCTTAAGACTAAAACTCTAGAAGAAGACCAACCCATAAAAACCCACGACCAGAACGGTGACGGAAACGTCCTTAAACATGTATATCACTATGAAACCCCGGTAATTTCGATAACAGAAGGGAAAGGAAACATAATCAGTGGAAATTTCAAGATAATCCATCAAATCGAATCTAGCTGCTCCAAAGATATCCTGTCCAGAATACAATTGGAAATAACAGACATCCAGCTAGTGTCTTTAAACAACACACTGCGTACCAGATTAGCGAAATCAATAAACTATCGGAGGAAACTTAAGAACGACAAACAGAGAAGAGTTGGATTGGCTCAGCATGGAATGGATTGCTGGTTCGAGGAATTAGTCCAACAAACAATGTTTAGCAGCGAGATAGAAACTCTGCCATACTATAATGAGGTAGAAGCCATAGAACACGCGGAGCCAATTTTGGTAATGAGGAACACCTTAATCCTATACGAGAAGAATTTTGCCACGTTAAATTAAGGTTTACTATAAAAAGCAATAAACAGATGCATTTAAAATATATAGCGAAATTCTAAAACCATCTAATGAAGGAATTCATTGCATGATGTGGATTCTCATTTAACGATAAAGTAGTAATTGAAATTGTATAAACGAGAATACCATATTTCTAAATAATTTCAACGGTACAGTAACGCAGAATGGGTCAGACAAACAGTAAGAAGGGACATACTTGATCCAGTACCAAAATGAAACATTGGACCTAAGGAGATAAAAACATCACAAAAATTCCCACCTGTGCTGCAAACGAATATTACAGAAAGAGAGGTGAAACTCAACTTGGAGTACCTATACACAATCTACATCAAAGGAACATAGGGCTACTACATAAATTTGTCATATATAACCAAAAGAATAACGCACAGACTTAGGGATCATAATAATACATAGTTACAATAGTAATTGTTGTCTTCATAGCACGAGCAGGATATAGGAAACGGAAGAAACTCGTTTCGCTGACAGCATTTCTAATTTATTTTCTCTCGGACATACGACGGGTGTCTGAAAAGTTTCCGATCTAACAAAGATACAAGACATTTTATCTTCAAATTTATTTTTATTTCACTTCATAGTCTCCTTGTTAGTCTATACACTTGTCCCAGCGGAACAAGGGAACAAAATAAAGTCGCTTGGCAACCGCTGATATGTGAGACGGCGCATTATTTTTGTGGAGCAAGATTTTTTTTCTGCAAATGTGGCCGATTTTCCGCAATTTCTGCTTTTAGTTTGTCAAGTAATGATGTTACTGATGGTTTTCCCATTTTCAAGATAATCGATTACGTTAATTCCATGGCTGTCCCAGTAAACAGTTGCTATCATTTTTTCAGCGGAAGGAATAACCTTTGCATTTTTTCGATTGATTCTAGAGTTTAATGATGTATCCAAGTTTCATTAACAATAATTAGCCGGCGTGAAAACTTTGATTTATTGCTCCTGAACTGCCCCAACAGAGCATTAGAAATGTTCATTCGAACACGTTTCTGTTCTAAAGTGAGCAAAATCTTCATTTGAAATCGATCGCAGTAGCGAAAACATCAAAAAATAAAATTGTGTGTCAGTGGACAAAAAATAAAAATTAAATTTTTATAATAAAGTTAATTATAATATATTCTTTATTGTAGTTTGTTTGACCTTTCGCCTATGTTAAAAGACATTTGAAGGTCAAATCGACATATTTTGACCAAAATATTTGCGAAAAATTCATGCGTATGTTTTTAAGGTCTCTGAGTACGATTCCGTAGTTAGTCTAACGATACGACTTTGTTAAAGGTCATTTGAAGGTCAAATCGACATATTTCGACCAAAATACTTGCGAAAAATTCATGTGTATGTTTTTAAGGTCTCTGAGTACGATTCCGTAGTTTGTCTGAGCTTTTGATTTTCAAGTTACATAAATGAAATTGGTGTCTCTGACCGAATAGCGCTTATGCGGTGGGTGCCTAAGGCGAGAATATATCGACGGCTCTTACGAAAATGGTGATATCTTTTTGCCCTTACGAAAAAAGTGACATCTTCATTCTTGCCGCGATAAAGGTGATATCTTCATTCTTGCCGCGAGAAAGGTGATATCTCCATTCTTGCCTCAAAAAAGGTGATATCTTCATTCTTACCACCGATTGTTTGCTTGTTAATTTCTTTGTTTGAGGTTTGTTGGTTAGTTTGTTGGCTGGTTTACTAGTTTAATTTTGAATAAATCCCAAAAACCCGCCAAAAATCTCGAAAAATGCAGACAATTTTCTCTGACTAGGATCGAGTGTATTTTTTATGTAATTTTGTGCGATGAACTCGAATCTGAAGTCGTAAACTAACGAAACTAAACCTAATCTAACCAAACCCAGTCTAACCAAACCCAATCTAACCAAACCTAACACAGCAACAAACAAAGAACCGAATCAACAAACAAAACTACCAACCTTCACCTTAAGTAGCCAACAAACCACACAAGCAAACAAACAAACAGACAAACAAACAAACAAACCATTAACAATCAAACAGAGCATCCAACCAAACAAACGAAACAACAACGCTCAAACAAACAAACAGAGCAACCAACCAACCCAACAAACAAACGAACAAACAAACCTACAAACAAATCATGCAACAAACCTCAAACCACCAAACGAACCAACCAAGAAACCTCAAACCTCTAAACAAACAAATCAACGGACCGAAAAAAAAACCACCAACCTTCTCACAAACAAACAAAACACATCATCCAACAAAGCACCAAACACAGCAACAAACAAACAACCGAATTAACAAACAGTCAAACAAGCAAACAAACAAACAAACAAAAAAACGAACAAACAAACAAACAAACCAACAAACCAACCAACAAACCAACCACCAAGCCAACCAACAAACCAACCAACAAACAAACCAACAAAGAAACCAACAAGCGGCAATAATGAAGATATCACCATTTTCGCGGCAAGAATGAAGATATCACTTTTTTCTTAAGGGCAAAAAGATATCACCATTTTTGTAAGAGCCGTCGATATAGTCACTCGCTCATAAGAAATCCTCCGAATCTTACTGTATATATTTGGAGTTTTTTTTCTTTCTTATAAATCTAACTCAGTCTCGTTTTAAACTCTAGTATAGACGGTGGGCAACGGAGTTGTCTCACTATCCGGCGAAGTCCCTGGGTTACGGCGTACATGCCGGCGGCTGGTCAGGGTGGGAAAGCGAGCCCGCAGGCGTCGTCATCATGCGACCGCAGCTGTACATTGATGGGAAACTTGGCCTCTGTTGAGTCAAATGCTACAAGAAATTTATCATGTTCTATGAAACTCAATCAGTTTTGTGTTGTTTGTGGGAGTATATTCCAGAAACAAAATTCACGTTTTCAGATTCGTTAAAAGTAAAATATAAGAAAATTTATAATGTTTCAATCTCATTGGATAGCTCTTATACACCAAAATCGATATGTCATAAATGCCGCAATGTTTTATATGGAATTAATAAGAAGGTATTTTCTCGGGCAATGATGTGGAGACCCCCAACAGATCACACCACTGACTGTTACTTCTGCCTAACAAACTTGAAAGGGTACAACCGAAAGAATAAGGATTTTATTTCTTACGCACGTGTAACATCTGTGACTTTACCAGTTCTTATTGACACAGATTCTGATCACATCATGGAAATTAATGAATCAGAACAAGAAATGGTGATTGATGAAGATATGCCAGATGAAACAGTCCAACTTGAAGAAAGTGAAAATTTTAGCACATCAGAATCAGATGATGAAGAAAATATATTGGAAGCCAAAACGTTTAATCAAAACGAATTAAGTGATCTCTGAAGGGACTTGGGACTCTCGAAAGATAGATCGGAGATTTTAGCATCTAGGCTGAAGGAAAAAATGTGTCTATAAAAAGGAACAAGAATTTCTTTTTATCGTTCGAGAGAACGTCCGTTCAGGAAATATTTTACTCAAATGAAAAATCTAGTCTACTGCCATAATATTGAAGGATTAGTGCAAGAATACGGTGTAGAGCACATAGCAAGTGATTGGCGACTGTTTATAGAATCTTCAAAAAGAAGCTTGAAAGCTATATTATTACATAATGGAAACGTTTATTCCCCTTTACCAGTCGCTCATTCTGTTGTTCTAGATGAAGAATATCATAATTTGGAGTTACTGTATCAAAAATTGAAGTATGGTCGAAACCAGTGGCAACTATGTGGAGACTTAAAGATATTTACGATATTACTGGGCTACCAAAAAGGGAACACTTCTTTTCCTTGCTTTATTTGTGAGTGGAATAGTCAGACTCGAGATGAGCATTATGTGAAACAAGACTGGCCGGTGAGAAAAGAATTAATTCCAGGGGAAAAAAACATCATATGTCCAAGTTTGATATCAATGAGCCGAAATGAAAGTCCTGCGTTCATGCATATTTTTCAAGTGCTACCCAATCTTTCAGAAGCAAATCAAAGAGGGCATATTTACTGGACCACAAATAAGAGACCTCCTGGAAAATGATACATTTGAAAAAAATGAATAAAACAGAGAAAGCAGCATGGAAAAGTTTTAGAGAGGTGGTGACTAAATTTCTTGGAAATCATAAAGACCCTGATTACAAAAATATTGTTGGGGATTTATTAAAAAATTATAAAGAAATGGGGTGTTTAATGAGTTTGAAACTGCATTTTCTTCATTCACGCCTTGATTGGTTCCCTGAAAATCTTGGAGATTTTAGCGAAGAACAAGGAGAAAGGATGCACCAAGACTTGAGTGAATTTGAAAAAAGGTATCAACGTATCTGGGGGATAAACATGTTGACAGATTATTGCTGGAACCTGAAGCGTGAATCAAACAAACCTCATAAAAGAAAATCAACTCGAAGATCATTTCACGAGAAACGAAAGCGTACTCGTTCAAAGTAGTACTTTAATACCCCAACGTGAGAGGCAAGGGGACTCACGGAAATAAAGCACCCCAATGGGATCGGAAATATGCCACGTCCACGTCGTCGATTCTGGGTAACGCTAAGAGCAAAAACAGAGCTTAATAAAAAATTTCGATTAGGCTTGTATAAACACAAGCATTGTGCATGGAACGTATTGCGACGTTTACCAACGTTATCCATTATTACCCCGGGTGTCCACCATTACTCCATGTGTCCATTATTACCCCGGGTTTTTTTCACACCTGCATCAGGAACCTCCCTTTGAACATGTTCCATGTTAATAGTGGCTATAGAGAAATATCAACTTTAGAGGTTTTGAAAACGCCAAATATATACAGTATGATTCTAAGGATTTGTTATAAACGAGTTACGATATGATAACGTCTTAGGCGATCACCGCATAAGAGCTATTCGGTCAGAGACACCAACTCGTGGTAATGCTGTGCATAACGTGCTTCTTACACAAATACTAGCGGTTCCTAAACGGCGGCAGCGACGCCCGGCTTATACACGGCTCCCATATGAAAGAAAAGTAATTCGAGACCCACGAGCTGAGCTTCATTTTTGTAACTTGAAAATCGTAAGCTCAGACAAACTACGGAATCGTACTCAGAGACCTTCAAAACATACGCATGAATTTTTCGCAAATATTTTGGTCGAAATATGTCGATTTGACCTTCAAATGACCTTTAACAAAGTCGTATGCTCAGACTAACTATGGAATCGTACTCAGAGACCTTGAAAACATACGCATGAATTTTTCGCAAATATTTTGGTCGAAATATGTCGATTTGACCTTCAAATGTCCTTCAAATGACATTTCACAAAGTCGTATCGTCAGACTAACTACGGAATCGTACTCAGAGACCTTAAAAACATACGCATGAATTTTTGGCAAATATTTTGGTCGAAATATGTCAATTTGACCTTCAAATGACCTTTAACAAAGTCGTATGGTCAGACTAACTACGGAATCGTACTCAGAGACCTTGAAAACATATGCATGAATTTTTCGCAAATATTTTGGTCGAAATATGTCGATTTGACCTTCAAATGGCCTTCAAATGACCTTTCACAAAGTTGTATCGTCAGACTAACTACGGAATCGTACTCAGAGACCTTAAAAACATACGCATGCATTTTTCGCAAATATTTTGGTCGAAATATGTCGATTTGACCTTCAAATGACTTTTAACAAAGGCGAAAGGTCAAACAAACTACGGAATCGTACTCAGGGACCTCGAAAACATCCGCATGAATTTTTTCAGATTTTTTCGGTCGCATTAAGACACTTTGACCTTCAAATGACCTTGAACTTGATGTGATGAAGGTTAACAAACCCGCTCATCGTAATCAGCGACCCCTAAAGCACCATAGCATTCCAAGTGTTTCGTTTTATATCAAATGTTGACCTGTGTAATTGTTGTTAAACGGGGCTATCCCGTTTACAATTCAACATTAGAATAATGAAGCAGAGTGATTCAAAAACTAATGTTCATAAAAGCCGAACAACCATAATAAAACCAGTGTTAATTAGCACCGAACAACGGTATGCTAATAAATTAAAGCATTTTCAAATTGAAAATGAAAAATTAAAAAATCGCTAATTATTCA
Source organism: Nephrotoma appendiculata (assembly GCA_947310385.1). Lineage (NCBI taxonomy): Eukaryota > Metazoa > Arthropoda > Insecta > Diptera > Tipulidae > Nephrotoma > Nephrotoma appendiculata. The sequence continues at coordinate 256,829,486 of OX371223.1, forward strand.
TGGAAAAACACCGTTTTTATCGAACATCGCGCTCAAGTCGCGACCTCTAAACGACGTTCGACCGACCCAATATTTTTTCTGTTTAAGTTTTTAGCATAACCTCACATTTCCAGGGGTGTCCCGTTAGATATCTCGACATTTTTTCCCCCATATAAACGTGGGCACTTAACAATATTTAACAATATTTATAACTGACTAAATATTTATAACTTAATTTTTTTTAATAATAACAATATTTATAACTTAATGTAGTAATAAATTTGTTTAGTTTTGTTTAATTTAATTTTAATTTATAATGGCAAAGTTTTAATTATGCTAATTTTATGCCAGCTTTAAAAAAAATAACTAATTATTAGAAATAACAATATTGTAAATAGAGATCTTAGTATTTATAATCAAAACAAAAGAGATCTGGTTTGAGAATTCATTTGGGATCATAAGCCATTTAATTGTTATTTAGACATTTTTTGTAATATTCTTTCGTCCACATACGAGTATAAAATAAAAATTTTTATTAAAAAAAAAAACAGCAAAATCTTGGTTCACTCAATGCCTTCTAAACTACTATAGAAGGCACTGGTTCACTCGTCTTTAATCTGCATAGGCGTATTGCATTTTAAAAATAAATATTAAGTGAAACCTAAATACTCGTTTTTTTAATTTTCAAAAAAACATTCACACCGACTGACTCAAACGATTGTTAAACACCACCAACTCGTGTTTGTCTCCGAGGTAACACCATATTATGTTTGCTGCAAACCATAGTTAAGTCTATATTTTATTTATTTAATTGACTGGAACCAATTCCACAATTTAAAATACGCGTACCATCAAATTCAAACTTTGCATTACCAATTCTTTTTCTCGCGTATCCATAAATGGATTTGATTTTACAGTTTCAAAAAACTTTTCAAGATCCATGTCTGGAACAATTTAGCAATACTTTGGTGTAAGAAACATCATTTCCTCACATACACCATTATAACACATCAAAAATCAGTTTGTTTGGCTTTCGTATCTTCCTAATTTTTATTTCACAAACTGACAAAGAATACCAATAATTTATCAATAACATTAAAATTGATAGCTGTCCTTTGTCTCAATATCCATCTAATTTATGTTATGCTAGACAAAAAACCATAAGGAATTCCCATTATGCTCATAATCATCAAAAAAAAGTGTTTTCCCGTTGTTTTCCTCGTGACTTACGTGTACGCTAGCTTTTGGTTTCTCATCTCTCATTTCTGAAACTTTTTTCATGTAGTTGTGTTTACCGTTAACTCGATAGGGTATACGGTTTTTTAAGACGTTTATTGATTTTGAAATATCACCAACTCCTTTTTCCACACATACGAAGATTTATTCTGTTGTACATAAAACATGGAAGATGGGTAGATAAAAGTTTGTTGTTCAACAAGAAAATGCGGTATATAAAAATAAACCATGAAAACATTTATAATTATTCTAGATAGATTGCGACGTATACGCCTTTAGAGGTTAGAGAAGTAGATCAAATTGGACCAAAAAAGGATCAAATGCTATTTATTGTAAATTAAGATCGAAGTGTGAAGTTTATATCAAAATAACAATATATACACGTGTCCCATAAGAACCAAAGTAGTGTTGCTTTCGCTAATCCGCTCAGCTTAGCTAAGAAATGTGAAAGCAACAACTTTTGACTTTAATTTTTTAATGCGTTTTAATTTTTCTGTGATGGTTCATTTTATGAATATTTATTTTATTTATTTTTATTTTATGAAATAGAACAAATTAAATCCGGTATTTTGCTATCAAATAACAAATGCAAATTTATTCTACAAGATAAATTTTTCGAGAAAAATAGAAAAAATAACGCTTTGCGGTAAACACCATAACCATAAAATGATTTTATTTCCCCTAATCCTAAAAATTTTTTTCTTAACATTCTAAAACAATCGGCTTGAATACAATGCAATTGTTGTTGTAATCTTTTGAAAGCAACACAGCTCAAGACTTGAAATTTTTAAAACAGAACGCACTATGAATCGCACAGAGGCGGTTTAAGTGATTCTGTGGCCCTATTCTGGTAATTCCCTGGGAATAGCGACCTAGGGAAAGATTTTACATAACTTTTATCTATAATTAGTTTTTTATAGCCTACTGAGAAAAAAAGTTTGATGTACATATTTGTAAATTGGGAATAATTTTTCCATAGCGAAATTAACAGGGAAAGTTTTTCCAATTTTATTTTGTTTTCTAAAAAATTACCACTAACTTTTTACCTTAGTATGCCAGAAAAAAATTATCTAAATAGAATTTTTATTCTATTTAAATAGATTTTTGTATTACACTCAATGATATTCTCTCTCTATTCGGGAGAGAATATCATTGAGTGTAATACAAAAATTCTTAAACATTTAAAATTATTTAATTCGGTCCCTACAGATCGCACAGAGATGATCTTTCATGAAATGATAAGTCAAAACTACATCGATAATTTCTGCAGGGACCGAGCTACGTAATTAAGCTACGTAATCTCTCAGAGATTTTCGAGCATGTGGTTATATAAGATTGGTTTCTTACATCAAATTGTAATTCAGAACCACAGCGGTCAAAATGGTCTTCCATCGCGTTAAATATCTCTATTTGATAAAAGATGGCGCTCAAAGCAAATTATATTAGACACCTAGATTAGAATAGAATAACTTAATTTCATTAATTGTTCAATTGCATTTATGATTTGGTTCAAGATTTAGGCGTCATTTCTATACTAACATATTTGCTTGATGCGCATTTAGGATTATTCTAGAGACAAATATTTTGGTATATAAAGGCGTACATTAACGTGGAATGCTGAGCCTTATTTTAAACGTGATACAGTGAAGGTTAAATAGAAAGATTATTAAAGTGATAATTAAAAAGTGTGTTATAATTGTAATAATTAATTGTTAATTTTGTGTTAAAAATTATTGTGTTGTGTAAATAAATTTGTGAGAGTACCAAATTTGAAGCAGTTGTATTTATTCACAATCCAGTGATTCGAACCTTGAGTGACAAGGCGAAATCGTAACAATTGGTGACAGCGGTGGGATTGTGAATAATAAGGAAAATGATCTCTACGAATTAAAGCTTGCACAACTAAAGGAGCAGCAGAAGCAGCGAGGTTTGGCCAGTGAAGGCACAAAAGCAAGTTTGGTGGAGCGACTACGTGAGGTCATGGAGAAGGAAGGTTTAAATCCAGACGTGTATGATTTCGAGCGGGAAACTACGGATGAGACCAGTGTGGACAAGAAAGAAAAGACGTACAAACGGTGGTCGGAATAACACAAAACCAATCTGGAAGTTTCGATTTATCGCAGTTGATGGCTGCTATGAATCAAATGATGGGACAACAGTTGGAGCAACAAGGGACAGACATTAAACATCAAATGAAGCAGCAGATCGAGCAACAAGGAGAGGACATTCAACAATCGAACCAGGAAGTGAAACAGAAGATGGTACAAATGGAGCAATAAGGAGCGGACATTAAAAACCAAATAAAAGTTGGCCAAAAGAAAATAGACGAGAGGTTTCTGGAGTTATCTTCTACACTATACGGTAAAGTGGAAAAACTACAAACAGAAGTACACGCGGAAATTCAAAATGTTAAAGGGGAGGTTCAACGTCTCGAGAAAGAGCTCCAAGATGTCAAGGCGAATGGAACGACACATCAAGTGATCCAGACCGATAATGCAGTTAAGATAAAACCACCAACATTTGATGGAACAACATCCTTCAGTATTTTTAAGTTCCAATTCGAAACCGCAATTAAACAAAATCAGTGGAATGAAGAAAAACGTGTTGGAGCGTTAATTTTGGTTCTTAAAAGCGAAGCGGCAGAAACACTACAAATCATTCCCGAGCAGGAACGGAACGTTTACATGGGAATTATGAAGGCGTACTTTAGATCGAAAATACGGAAGTGACCACAAGTGAGAAATCTATCGCATGGAATTGAAGGGCCGATACCAAAGAGGTGGGGAATCGCTACAGGAATTTTCATAAGCAATTAAGCGGCTCGCGCAATTAGCACATTCAAATATGTCGGCCGATTACATGGAGCGAATTAAAATAGATGCATTCATTGACGGTATTCGAGATCCTGAGACAAGCAGAGCAGTGATGTTGTCACCTAAGGCAACTTTTACGGAAACCATCGCTTGTGCGTTAACAAACGAAACCGCTTAGACCATTGTCAAACCAGCAATGAAAATTCGCCGAGTAGAGATTGATTCCAGAATGGACACCGAGCGGGCTAAGCCCAGGTTCAGATATCGAAGTGGTAAGATTAAATGCTGGGTGTGTGATAGGACGGGTCACATCCCACGGGACTGTTGTGAGATTAAGAAGAAACGAGCAAGGTCGCCATCTCCTATGAAGCGTAGACCAAACGAGGAGCAGATAGAATCCAGAAATGAGGGTCAGACGACATCGGAATCGTTAAACTAAAAAGAGTCAGTTTGAAGGGGCAGAAGCTGACTCCCACAACCGATTGCCCCATAACCTCCATCCATGTTTCGAGAGTAGCAAGATGCGGTGACAGCCGATTGAAGCCGATATTGATGGGAAGAAATGCATAATCACGCTGGATACGGGAGCAACTCATACGATTGTTCGTGAGAATATTATCGATGGAATTATAGAACCAGCTAATGGAATGAAGTTACGAACGGCGACTGGAGAAAATTCAGCAATAAAAGGGAAAAAGGTCGTAAAAATAAGGATTGGGCGAAATCACTTTCAACACGAGGTGCTGGTAGCAGATATTGTAGACGAAGTCATCTTGGGAATGGACTTCATGAGAACGAATGGCTTCGTGGTAGATGTTGGACGGGGTGTATTAACCTAGAGAAGCTGCCACCAAGTTCGGAGACAATAGTATGGGCAAGATTGGAAGGAGATTTTGGGTCACCCAGGTTGTGCTTTGTGGAAGCCAATGAAACGGAGAACGGAGCCTGAGAAATTGTGATCGGGAAAGTTCTAGTGAAACCAGACAGCGATAATAGAGTACCAATTAGGACTCTAAATCTCTCAGATAAGACGAAAACCATCAAGAAATGGACAATAATCGGAAAATGTGAAGAAACATCTGCGATTGTGAAGTGCGAGCAGAAAAATCCGATTAATACGACTAACTCGCAAGGGCAGAAAGAGGTTGTAGAACAACTCATGGAGAAATGGACTGAAGATCTTACCAAGGAACACAAAAATTTGGCAAAACAATTGCTCGAGCGGTACATGCCAATATTCTGCAGTACATCGGACAATAATGGGAGAATCACAATGGTTAAACATCGAATAGATACAGGAGCAGAAACGCCGATTCGACAACCACCCAGGAGATTACCATTGGCAAAGCAAGGAGAAGTTGATGGAATGGTAAGAGATATGCAAACAGCAGGGGTAATCGAAACATCAAGCAGTCCATGGAGCTCACCAGTGGTGTTAGTCGAGAAAAAGGATGGTAGCATGAGATTCTGCGTGGATTACCGAAAATTAAATGCTGTGACGAAAAAGGATAGTTACCCATTGCCAAGAATCGATGACACGTTAGACACATTATCGGGTGCTCGAATATTTTCGACATTAGATCTGCAAAGCGGCTATTAGTAAGTGGAAGTCCAGGAGGAAGATCGCGAGAAAACGGCATTCAGTGTGGGTAACGGATTATGGCAATTTAACGTTATGCCATTCGGATTATGTAACGCCCCTGCGACTTCTGAACGGCTAATGGAGCGTGAGCTAAAGGGATTACATTGGAGGACGTGCCTCGTATATTTGGACGACATTATCGTTATGGGCAAGGATTTCGACGATCATTTAAGGAATTTGGCAGAGGTTTTGGATCGGATACAAACCGCCGGATTGAAGCTAAGCCCAAAGAAATGCAAACTATTTAGAACGGAAGTAAAATATTGAAAGAAGGAATGGCCACGACCTAAAAACTTACATGAATTACGGAGCTTCCTTGGA